>CAUYUJ010003625.1:322134-359634 GCA_963575745.1 Prorocentrum cordatum
TCTGCGAAATCACAGTCGGGACACCGCGGACACCATCGAATCCCGAACAGGCGCTCCAACACCACCCCTACGATTGCGCGAAAGCCGTCGACGCCCGCCAGAGGGCCCCGTGCCCAGCACTCCAAGCGCATCTTGGCCGCTGCAACGTTTTGGCACAAACCCTCCATGGGCATTGCCATGTTCACATCGTCAGCGTCGCCCTTCACCACCTCGTCCTCTAATGGCACGCCGCATGCGCCTGTCCAATCGGGTTCGAACAACCCGCGATTCGACGCGCCTTGTTTCTCCTGCACCCGATGCCTGTTGACGGGGCCCTTTCGGCGCGACCCACTGAGCCGTACCATGGCGAGGTTGTGTCCTTATCTGGCGACATCGTCAAAAATACAGGGACGCCTTGCGCCACCCGACCAGCGTGGGCATCGTAACGCATAATGGTACGTACCTCATCTGTTCCTGCAATATTCTTATTCATGGCCTGCGCTTGTCGCGCAATTCATGGTCTCAGATAATGACGTGACGAATTTCAGCTTCGAGACGTCCCCATTCAATGCGCGCCGCTGTCCAGTGCCTGGATCGGGGTGCGTCTCTCGCAGTGCTTCCACTATGCTTATGGCAGCTTCCTCCATATGTGTAAAGTCGCGACCCGATTCGTCCTCCCTCTGCTATGTAAAGGCGTTTTGGTACAACAAGGACGACATCGAGAACCCGAAGCGCCAGTCGCGCCGGAGCTGAGATTCCACGCGGCGTGTCATGATTCGTGTCCACAGCGGAAGTTCCACCCGGGGTGCCTCTCCGACACGGCGGTGTCGGCTCACCTCGGACCAGGTCTGGCATATCAGGCACGCCTACCCCAAACTTGAAGCAGAAAGGAAAAGCGACGCCGAAGGAACCAACTGACCTATCATGGCCATGCCTGGAGACACCACGAGACGCAACCGCATTTTTTCCATCCACGTCCCCCGTCCGTTCACGTCCATCAGCACCAGGTTGGGCCGCTGCGACGCTTCTCCGACGTTCGCGATATCCGACACCCCTTTGCATGTGCATCGTACGCGGCCATTGTCTTGGTCGCTCAATAGACTGGTAACCAACGCGACACAATGATCCCGCCATGCTTCGCACGCGAACTGAACGCTTGCACGTTCTTCTGCACGCGAAGTTGCGCAACCGCCACCATGCCCGTCCGTACCTCCTTCATTGACGCCGCGCGTCATGTGCTGCAAAGCTGTTTCCGTCATAGCGTCTTCATCTACCTCGTTGAACGATGACCTCCCCACGACCACCATGTTCGGAATTCTTCGATCCATGTCGTCGCAAGCGTCTTGCACCGTCGCCTGCTTCGCATCTGACGGCGTCGAATTCCTTTGCACCATGATCTTATCCAAATGATTGTCATACGGAAGCAACCCACCCAAGGTCTTCCCAAATATCCCAAGGGGTCGGCGGGGTGGCGTAAGCCCATGAATCTCCCGAGGGCAGCTGGGCCTTGATGGCTTTCTCGCATCTGCGAAAGATCTGGGGCCCTCTTCGAGCACTCCTGGTGCCGTCTTGGAGGCCTAGTGGGCGCGTGTGGAGCAGTCTTGGGCTCCTACTGGAACCTCATGGAGCTTATATTGTGTCGTACTGCGGCCACCAGCAGGCCTCAAGAACCCGCCAGAAAAGGAGAAGCGGGAATGCAATATCATCGACGTCGGCTTCTCCAGGCCAACCTTGAGGAGGCTCCGTGCACTCGTCGGGCCAGCGCAACTACGACAAAAATGTCAGTTATCTAAATCAGTTTAGAAGGTCCACGGTGAAGAACTCTCGGAAGAGGGGGAGGAGGAGGAAGAGGAGGACCAACATGATCAAAACAAGGGCCCAAGAGGATGCCAGGACGGACCCAAGAGCGCAAAAAAACACCCGAACAACGCCCCGACATGCGACGCGGGGGCTCAAAGGGGGCAGTCGTAATTGAGAGCCCCCCCATGGTTGATTGACGTCCTCCAAGGGACCCCCAGGACCTCCAGAGGCCCCCCCCCTGGGGCCCCAACGGCGTCGAAAATAACCCGACAGGCCCACGGGATGACCCTGGTACGCTGCCAAGACGCTTCCAAATCGAAATATCCTCAGAGGCATTATGGTTGGGCCTGTTCAAGCAGAACCCGATGTTCGGTTTGACGGCTGCCGCCCACCCTCATTGTTCAAATGTGCGTTCCCGCACTGCCCGGATCAACGCAACTCACCTGGGCATCGCTGCTTGACGGGCTGGCGGGTGCCAAGACGCTCCCATATAAAAAAGGGTCCACGCAGGCATTGAGTGTTGACTCCTGAGCCTGCTCAGGCAAAACCGAATGTTCGGCGTGACCGTTGCCGCCCCCCTTATTGTTCAAACGCGCGTCCCCGCACTTCCCTGATCAACGCAACTCGCCTGGGCATCGCTCATTGATGGGCTGACGGGGATGGGCGACGCGTCAAGAACACACAAGCCGATCATAATCTCCAGATCACATCGCGCTCGCCCACGAGGCGAAGAGGAAAAGAAACATGATGGTCGCAAGGCGCAGGAGGTGGTCAACGAGGGGGAAGAGGAGGAGGACAAGGATGAGGAGGAGGAGGTTTTTTTCTGTACCACCGCGGGCGCACACGCAATAGTCCGCAGTCAGTAGCCCGCGAACAAGCGAAGCAAGGGAGAGAGGGAAGGAAGCAGCAGCAGGACAGGAGGGATAGAAAGGACCACATGCACAAAGACACCGAGATACTTCGCGCGCGGGGGGGATCGACACAGCCGCGCCCGCCAGCGGAAATGGCGGGAGGCCACGAGCGAAGGCAGGGGGGCGCACTCGACACAAGGGGGGGCAGAGTCCATGCCCCGAAACGGGTGGCGCTTGCGCTCGCCACCCCGACCTGCGTCTGGGGTGGGAGACCCACTGAAGGACCCAGCTGCAATACTGATCCAGTCTCCTCAGAACGGCACGCAGGGCACCCCATCGACGGGCACGGGGTGGGCGTGGCGGCGGGGCAGGGAGGGCGGCCGCACTCTCTCGCGCGCGACGCCGCTCGCCTCCGAACCACACCACCCGAAGCCACAACCCGACCCAACGCCACACCACGGCAGCAGCGGAAGCGGCACCGCGGAGCAGCAGCAGGGGGACACGCAGGAGAGGGCGCACAGAAGCAGCAACAGCGACGACAGCAACAGCAAGAGGGGTGCAATACAGGGGACACAAGAACGAAGACGATAACGAGCCTCCCCAACAGCGCACCGCCCCGCAGGCGAGGGAGGCAGCAGTAGGGGCAAGGAATAAGAAAGACCTAAAGTGGGGATCCGGATGCAGAGAATCCGCCGACCCCTTGTGGGTCTCTAGGCGCGTGTAAGATAGTTCCCCCCCATAACCCCCCCCAAGGGACCCCAAACCGGAGATTTGACCCCCCCCTCGCCCCGGATGAGCGCATCACGAAGCTTTTCTGGGCCCAAGAGGGCCTCAAGACGGACCTAGAAAGCCCAAGAGGCCTCCAAAACGGCCCACGAGGGCCCCGAGACGCTAAACGAGCGCTCCAAGATGCCCTAGCTGGCCCAAAGATGGGCTCAGAGGCCTCCGAGACGGCCCAAGAGGTCCCCAAGAGGCCCCAAGAGGCCTCCAAGATGCGTTCCAAGAGGGTCCCTAGACGCAAAAAGTGGCCCATTCCCTTCGTAAAACATACAATTTTCATACATTCGCCTTCTGGGTTTTCCGATGCTCTCAGACGGCCCAAGAGGACCCCAATACCGCCCCAAGACGGCCCAAGAAGCCTCCAAGAGGGTCCCAAGCTAGCCCAAGCGGGCCCCAAGACAACCCAAGAGCCGTCCAAGACGGCCCCGAAGACGGCCCCAAGAGCGCTCCAGGAGCGCTCCGAGTCGCCTCCCAGAGAGCTCAATATGGTCCCAGACGGTCCAAGAGCGATCAAAGACACCGAAAATGGCCTCCAGCGGTCCCAAATGCCCCCAAGAGGCATCCAGGATACGTCCCAAGAGGGCCTCTAACCGCAAAAATTAGTCCGTTTCCTGGGTGAAACGTAGATGTTTCACAAATTCGCCTCTTGGGCTTTCCGACGCTCCCAGACGGCCCCAGAGGCCTCCAAGACCGCCCCAAGACGGTCCAAGAAGCCTCCAAGAGGGCCCCAAGACAGCCCAAGAGGGACCCAAGACGGCTCCAAAGGCGCCGAAGACGGCCCAAGAGAGCCCTGAAGACGGCCCCAAGAGCGCTCCAAGAGCGCTCCAACTGGCTTCCAAGAGAGTTCCACATGGTCCCAGACGGTCCAAGAGCGATCAAAGACACCCGAGATGGCTTCCAGATGGCCCAAGACGCCCCCAAGAAGCCTCCAAGGTGCGTCCCAAATGGGTCCCTAGACGCAAAAGTTGGCTCATCTCCTTCGTAAAACGTATATGTTGTACACATTCGCCGTGTGGGCTTTCCGACGCTCCAAGACGGCCCAGGAGGCCCCGAAGACCGCCCCAAGACCGCCCAAGAGGCGCCCAAGGCGGCCCCAAGACGGCCCAAACCCAAGATGGCCTCAAGACGGCCCAAGAGGCCCCCAAGACGGCCCCAGAGGACTCCAAGACAGCACCATGAAGAGGGCCCAAGAAGGCCCCAAAACGGCCAACGAGGACGCCAAAGCAGCCCAAGAAGAGCCCAGGAATAGCCCGAACAACCCCAAAGATGTCCCCCTTCAGGCCCCGAAAAACTCCCAAGAAACCCGGCAAAAAACCCCAAACGACCGCCAAACGGTTTCGAACCATCTGATCATTGACTTCAATTAATTAAGGGTCGGCGGATGTGGCGTAAGCCTGAAGAGTCCACGTCTGGAAGTGACGTGTTGCCGGAGGCAGGTCGCGCAAGTCGAAAGTGAGCCTGGTAGGTCAAATAGCATCCGTCTCCATGGGAGGCGGATGAGCTCACATTGCGTCCAATTCCATGTCGAAGGAATACGATATGGGGAGTGGACGGGTATGATAGGATAAGATCGATGTATCGGTCTTTCCAGCACATAGCGAACACTAAGGTAAGTGTCCGGGCAAATAGGCCGCGCGTGCCTTGAGCCAAAGGCAACGGCGCGCGAACTACACTCCCGATTCTATATAACATCTCCCAAAAAACGACCCTTAAAGTCGGGAGGGGAGGAGACGGAGAGTATAGCCGCGCAGCCGTTAGGCTCTACAAAGGCCGCGCGCGCAACTGTTTGCAAGAAAACAGTGCATACAGACTGGCCTAACACCAGACTGTAAGGCGAGTTTCCTCGCAAGGCATTTCCCGCAAATACAAGACAGCCCCTTGAATTGTAAAAGGATATCGGCCCGGCTAGAGGTAACGTCAGCCAAACGGGCCATACCACACCGAGCACACGGGCATCAAGGCAAAGAACCTGAATCATAGAAAGCCGGCTCGTTGCCAGGCGTGAAATGAAAGGCTCGTTTCCGAGCACCTAGAAGGGCGCCTCTGTAGTAGGCGCCCATGCTGGCAAATTGGACCGCGGGGGCAACAAGGACAGGCTAAAATTGATTGGACTTAGGCTTGTTTCTGTCCTCGGGACCCCGAAAGGGAACAAACTGCTTCACGTCATACTTAAATGACTGAGTGCCTGACATCACTTCCAAAAGCAGCTCCCGATCGATGCGTCCCTTTGTATGCCCATCTGCGGTCATATCTCTAGTATCACACTTCTGCACATTATGCACTATACCTATATCCATGAGGTCACGTATCCAGCTGATATGTCCAAGCAAGGTCCGTTCTGTCGGTATCTTAAGATCCTTGCTTGATAGCGATTTATAAACCGACTCAGCGTCGATGGTAAGAGATACTTTCATGGCTAGGCCCCCAACTTCACGCATATCTCGTAGTTGTCGTGGAGTCAGAGCCCCTGCCTGGAGCTCGTGGAGAGTGATGAGCGTAGGGTAACACTCATCGAGGTTATGTGCAGCTGCGAGTGCCTCCGCGGCATAGCTGGACCTCACCTGCAGTCGGTGTGATTTACATAGTCCATCACAGAGATGAACGACGGACTTGCCTTGAGGCGAGTTTCCTCGCCGTAGTACGTCGGCCCCGCGTATGCCGTAGCCCTTGGTCTCGTCGTCCTCCTCCCCGGTGAGCTTCCGATACCCTGAGTCGCTGTGTATGTCAACTTCATTCGTCGGCTTCATCCGAGGGAAGGTGATGCGTTTCGGGCTGCTGATCAGCCTTCGCGTCACGTCATTCAGTCGTCTGACTTGTAGGTCGGTGGGCTCTTGGATTTTCTGAAGAGAGACCACGTATACCATGAGCCAGACCTGAGTAAGAAGGGTATAGGCGAGGGCTCCTCGCAAGCTGACGAACATGTCGGTAATGACTTTGGTGGCTTTGGCATCGGCCGCCGCTCCTGGAAGTTCTGGGTGCGTGATAGGACGTAGTCGCTTGATGCACTCGTCCTGATCCATGATCACATCCCCTAGGTCATTCTTAGTGTAGCGAACGGCGCAGTTCGTATATGAGGGTTTGTTAAGCTTGCATTTGCCAAACACCCTGTCGACACGTTGTACATAGTCGTCTATTTTTTTCTCTAGGCCTGTCATATTAATATCATCGACATGTTTTGCCGTTAGCAAGTCTTGGCTGACTTCAAATTCAGGATCATAACTTGTCGATGTAAGGCCTATAGCTCGTGTGGTCGTACGAAGTTTGAGAGACAACGCTCTTGGGGCGTCCTTTGTACCCGTTCCTGGCTTGAGGCTTCTGAGGCAGCGTCGGCTTTCGTCATAGGATGAGAAGCCAGGCAGTGTACGAAGTACCTGGGCACTTCCCGGTGGAAGGGCGAAGCAAACCATGCGAGTTTCCTCGCCGGTGGCATGGGCAAGTTCCTCATAGGTCAAACCCTTGAGGAACGCCTTGTCGATATCCATGGATGCTAAGATCCACTCTGGATGACATGCCGCTTCACTCGCTAGGAGTCTCTGGGACTGCCTTCGAGCGGTCCCCGAGAAGGTTTCCACATCGAAAGCCTCAGTGTCCATAAATCCAGGAAGGACAAGTCTGAGACGGATGGTTTTAACGTTCTCGGTACCTATCTTCACAAACTTCCACTTATATACATACCTAGATGTCATAATGTTAGAAACTTTGGATAAATCATACATCTCAAAGCACCGGTTGTCGAGCCAGATCTTGAGTTCAGTGTACAAAGCTTCACTAACCTCTTTCGGGTGTGCTGCTATGTCGGCTTTGGTGAGTAGGTCGTCTTCCTTGACTACCACAGCACGGTTAGCAGCAGAGGATACATATACTTTCATCGTTGCGACCATATCAGTGTCGAGCTGTGCAAGTTGAGTCTGATCCAACACTACTTTTGACATTTCTGTTGTAAAACAGAACTCAACATCGGGACCATATTCATCACTGTCAAGAGAGTAGCTCTCGTCAGGTGTGGTTGAGCAGAGAGAGACTAGACAGGGCTCTTGTGGTTCAGGCTCGTCTCCGAGCGTTTCCGACAATACGATATCTTCTTCGTCCACAGATGCTGAAACCAAAACACATCGGTCGGGCAGCATGGTTGCTGGGACGCAGTAGAGATAATCGTCGGGTGTCGTCGTGGGATGAAGGTCCATACGTAACTTGTCGTATCACTCTTCCATCATCATGGCTTCGATATTGTGTTCCTCGTTATCTTCATAGATTGTCGACAGACGGCCTTCACTTGGCGATGAGGCACCTGGGGTGTCTGGTGGAGGCCTGCTTCCAGACGTGTCGTGTTCTCCAGGCGCGGTGCCCGAGTGCTGATACTTGGCCAAGTCGTCGTGAAATCCTAAGGAAGGAACATGTGAGGTCAAGCATTGGATAAGTCTGGAATGAGTGCTACCAGTGATTTGAGAAATGTTCAGGCCAGTGCCCACACACTCATAATAGTGGATGGCTGGGCTGACATCATTGTCGTAGTGGATCAGCGTAGACCCGGCGGCGTACTTTACTGCAGGTAGACATGGCACATTTTTTTGCAAATCTCACTGCTACTACGTGTTCTACTCGGAAATAGTTTCGCATGAGATACTGTAGTGCAAGATGCACGCGCGGGTGAAACTTGCTGTCGTCTGAAAGATTGAGGTTTCCCTCGTAGTCTGGGATGTAGCCAAAGACTTTGGCAGGTTTCCCTGCGCCAAGGTGTGCCACATACGTAAGGACTGTTTGCATGGCCATGTTATCCATGCCAAGTTCCCGTGTGAGGAGACATTCAATGTATAGCGTGTGACGAACGTCAGGATACATCACAATCACCTCACGAGATCCTGCCTTGACAACGACGTGTCCTCTTTCAGGCACATTACGGATCACAGGGGATGGGCCGTTCCAGCCTCCATGATCGTCCTTAGTGGCAGTGGGTCGATGGTAGTCGACCAGATCCCCTGCTGAGTAAAGGCGAGCACCATCTGGAGCCGTTTTAGCCCTGAGAGCACGATTTGTCGTGGCCACAGCCGCGGCTTGAGTGATTGCTTCTAGGCTAACTTCCCTCACGCGACGTTCTCGTTCATGGCCTGATGTCTCGGGTCCCTTGGGAAAATCAAGGGTGTCGAGATCAGGAAGAAAGGAGGGCCGGCGTCCAGTGTGTGCTTGGTATGGTGATACTCCGTTGTAGAACGTAAAGGCGTTGGTAGCGAAGATGCCTTCAGCCAATACTCTAGTGAATACAACAGGGATGTTGTGTCTATTCAGCTCTTCCTCAACCATGTGGAGGACGCCTCTAAGAATGCCGTTTCGTGACTCGATTGAAGTCGCGTGTTGGCCAGGCGCTCGGATACGGAGGGTTGCACCCTTATTCGCCATCATGGCCTTAGCGGTATCATTGTTCAGGGCGCCTTCTCCATCTGAGTACAAGACTTTGAAGGGTCCATGATAGACAACCCAACAGTAGTGGTAAGCGTCCAGTATCACGTCGCGTTCTCTGTCGGTAATTTCTTGGCCTGCTGCCAGGCGAATACAGCGATCCATAATCTGGAATATGGTTCGCTTCTTATAAAACATGAGATCCAATTCGCCTTCATCGAGCCAACTTCCAGGAAGGCTCACCGAAGGTAGTGTTGAGTTTCCTGGACGTTCCCATGCTCTGCGTTCCCGACAGGTGTCGCAAACTTCTTTGATCATATTCAGTCGAACGTTATCCAGTCCCACTTTGTCTAGGATTAGCCTCATCTTGGGCTCCTTCGCATGATGCCACCGCAGGTGCAGTTTACGGAGTTCCTTTTTGACGACATGAGGTTCATGACTACGTAGATTTTGCAGACTGCGTTGGATGTCAAATCTCGTCCAGTCGGGTAGTCGTGGAGCCCCCGATCCGGTGGAGGCAAGAGGTTTCCTTGTAGCTCTCCGCAGTCGGTCTCCTTCGTCAACTGCATCTGGTGTGGTGGTACGCCTTGTAGGCGACCACGACGGGCCGCTACCTGTGGCGGTTCGCTAGAGGACGCAGAAGGCGTGTTTCCACGCTCGGGGGCGTCTCGTAGCATGTCGTAACTGCTGGCACCAGATGTCGGATCAGCGTTCCCGAAGGATCGTGGTCGTGGTGGCCTGGCGCGTGCGCCTTGGCGGCCACCTGACGCTGAAGCTTGGCCCTCACCAGGTTTAGGTAAGGGTTTCCACCAAGCTGGCACGGTCTTACCTTCGGGGTCATGATCATCTGGAAGTTTAAAGGGTTCAGCAAAACGACATTTACCAGGTTCGGTATCGAGGTGGTTCTTAACACCTCTGCTTCTCGTAAGATCCCTCTGGCATGCGGGACATGGACAATTTACAGAGATAGAATCATGATACTTACACTGCGTAGGGTCTCTGTTGTGGCTTGGACTGTCCTTTCGGACGTTGTCGATGCATGCCGGGCATGTAGCCACCTTTGGGATGATACGATCACCTATGCGTCTCATACCTTCTCCCGGTTCAGCTTGATCAGGAAGGTCAGCAGGGTAAGCATGTGCGGTACGTATAGGCGCGTTTCCGCGCGTAGTGCCAATGGCTGTCGCCAAATATACGGCTTCCACAAAGGCAGACTGCAGTCGTCGAGTGTATTTTCGTGCCAGTGAAAGCTCTCTGTTGCACGGTTGTCCGTGCACATGCTGACCGTTGCATTTGAGTCGCTCAAAGGGTTTAAGAATCGTCTCGTCGTTGCTGGTGATATTTGTCGGTTTCTTAATCTAGTCACCAGAAGTATCTTTGAGTCCCGTAGCACACTGATCAATGCGTACGGTTGTGATGCGTGGTCGGTTGGCAAGTTTCTTCCATGGGGAAATGTCATCCACCCATGTTCCTGTAGGTTGTTCGCGTATAAACCACCTCCGTGCATCATCTTGAGTGACAGCCATTTTACCACAATATGTTATGTGTGGTAAATCTTATTTGTGGTGCTGTTCCCCAGTGTTGTTATTGACTTTGTAGTTGTAGTAGGATGGTGGTCCTGTGGTGCGGCAACTGGGTTGTAGTATGGCAACTCGTACGTAGCATATTGCGAAGTAGTGATCTACAGCCCGCTGCACCGTAGGGTCTCCCAGGTCGACGCATGTAGTCTTGTCTAAGTTGCCTCCTGAGGACAGTCCCCTTGATAAGGCAAGCTCTGAAATGCCACCCTCACCGCCACAAAGCTCCAACATATCCACGCAGTTGTTATGACCATAGCATAGAGTAGCAACTACGCTGTATATGTCAGCGTGTGTCGGGCATAGATGTGGGGAGGGCAAGGAACAAGTCATCATCCTCATCAGAGCTTATCAGCTCAACAGGGACGTCAGTGCTCCAGGTCGCCATAAGATCCTGTCCGAATCCTGACAAGTCGTCGCCGCAATCGTCGCTTCCGTCTTCAACGTGCTTTTTGATGCGGCGAGGCTTGATGCCTGCTTCCTTTTCGGCTTTGAGCCTTTCCTTCTGCTTGATACGCGGCTCTGTAGGTAAGACTTGCTCGTTTTGTTCGCCGGTCTGTGTGCCCATTGTCGTGGCTGAGTGGGTACATGCGTCAATCGACAGAGCCGGGAGGGGGAGAAAACAATCATCTATGATGACGCGTCTAGGTTTCTGTGGTGATTGAGTCGGCTCGTTTCCGAGCAAAACCGGTACCTCGGGTTGCTAATACAACCGTGTGCTGATGTTGGCAACCCCTGCAGGTAGTGCTGCATGCCAATCATATCCTGTTGGTTGATCGGCTACTGCGATATCCTGGATGACCGCATTGGTATCCAGGTTAATTGTTACACGTCGGATAACATCAGACCATTTCGGTCCTCCCTTGTTGGTCGTCACGTAGTGATGGATGGTATGGTCCGTGCGTGTATAGGTGTTCAGATATATAGGCACGTTTCCGTGCGTGGTGGTGCTTCCCAAGATTTTGTCGTTCAGATGACGGATGAGTGCAGTACGTGTCTGAGCTCGCCATTCAGCATGCCGTACCGTGTGGCCGTACCAATCCAACATGTTGTTGTATCGCCTGTTTGCATGTACATGCCCACAGTTTAGAGCTAATCGGTATTGATGTCGCTACCTGCATATAAGTACCACTCGGTGTACTGTCTTGCAAATTGAACCGAATACCGAAATGACACAAACGCATCCGCATCACTGACAACTTAAGATCTTCCAGGGTATCACGTACTGGAGATACATATCCTGGGGGGCCAAATATTATGATTTTCATACGGAATTTCCTGGCTTTTATCAAAGGGTTTGGCTACGTGACCAATGTGGGGCCACTCTCTTTCCTGGAGTTCGTACATACCAGTCACCCGGGGTACTAATCCATATGAGAGCGTAATCTCCACTGATCACCGCACCCAGGTAATCTGTGCCCACACTCGTCATAAGCTCATTGTGGGAAATACGATCACATATATAACCTCTGGTGCGGAGGTCGGCGCAAGCCTCTCTCGTATCTTCGATGACAAAAGCTCTTTTGCTAAGGCAGGTTACCCCGCTGTCCTTGTCACCCCCCGGCTTTTCGGCCAACAGGCAAGACGACGAGGGGGCGGCGTCGCCCTGCCATCTTCAAGATAAAGAAGATGTGCCTGCAATGTCTGCCAGCATCTGGGCTTCCCTCAGATGCTGGAGCTCAGCACTGCAGCGCGCCGTGGCCTCAGAGGCGGATTGCTCCGCAAATGCTGTCAGCATGGATGGATTATCCATCAGCTGCTTCAGCACGCCCTTGGACCTCGCGTCGCTGACTGTCTGCAGCTCACGGTTCGCGTACCCCATCACTATCTTCCGGCGGGACCGTACAGCGCCCATGGGTACACTTCCACCATGCTGGGCCAGTGTCCTGGCTACGAAGCAATCGAACGTCTCAAGATCGTCGATGCTGTCACCTCTCATCGTAGCTTTGGCGAGCGTCTCCATCAACCCCTGAGGCAGGTGTCCATGGAATTGTTCGCGCTCCTGCGCCGGGGTCGGCTCGCCCGTCAGCACCGTCTGGAATGACGTGCTGCTTGAGCTCGAGGCGGGTTGCCCCGCAGCTCCAAATCGATCACACCTGATCGACAGATGCCCTGACGGCAACTTCGTCGTCGGCATCATCTTGGAGCCCTCGGGGAGCCCCATCTTGACCTGTCCCTTCCCAGGGAATATCAGCTTCTCCTGGCCTCGTTCAAGCACAATGATCGTGCGTTTGTCCTGCGTACTATCGAGGCCTAGGATGGCTGGCAGGTCTTTGCCACAGCCTGACACAATGTTCGTCTTGTGCGAATCGAGCTGGGTCGAGCCCTGGTACTCGCAGGCAATGCTGAATGTGCCCACGGCATCCGCTGGGGCCGACCCTTCGCCCACCCCGTTGATGTTCAAACGCGAACGGGGTTCGAATGTACAAGTACGGCCGTGTGCCTCAGCAGCCTGGACAAACTTGCGGCTCGTGTTTTCACCCATGATGTTGATCTTCGAGCCTACATCGATGAGGATAGAGTTTCCACCATCGTCCAAGAAAATCTTACTAGGCTGCTTGATGTGCACGGTTTCTGAAGCGCCGGCTGCGCTGTCTGGCGGATTTCCCCGCGCGTCGGTCGTACTCCCTGGCGGGTTACCCCGCATGACGCTGGCATGCGGCCTGCCTTCGGCCATACATACCAGGTCGATGTACTGGAAGTGCGACACGTGCTGAACATGAGCGCCACGCTCCTCCCGCCAGTTGGCATACTCATCACGTATACTCTTATACTGCTCGCGGGTTGTGCGTCTCGTCAGCGTCAGATACGAGTGAAGGGCAATGTCCTGCAACCCTTCATTCGTGAGGTGATCCCTGTACTGCAGCCCTTCCTCGAACTCCTCGTTGTCGGCATCCACCATAAAAGTCGCGCGCGCATTATCCATTTGATTCTGGAAATGTCGGACACGCAACTCACGCAGCTGATCAGGGTCCAGTGCCAGCTCTGCCCCGCCCCCACTCTGGGGAGACATCTGAGGAGTGTTAGGCAGGTTTCCCTGCTGAGGCGCCGTCATCGGGATAAGCTGATCGAAGTATCCCGTCTCCATCGGCGGCCTCACCTCCTCTGGCAGGTTTCCCTGCTGCTGGGGCTGAGCTGTCTGCCTGTCTAGCATCCTGGCTGTCATCTCCTCCACCATGCTCCTCAACTCCCGCAGCTCCCTCGCTGCTTGCTCAGGAGTCTGAGTGAAAGAGCCGGCCCATGGGAATGATGACGCTATGATGCAAGGTGCTCGGCAGATAGCACATGGTGGCTGCTGAGGATCTCCCTCGCGCTGGCTTGCAACATGGCCCACTACATTTGAATTCCAGCACTCCTCATGGAGTAAGTGATTACACCTCAAACGGTAAACACTCTCCCCGGGCTGAAATTCTTCGAGGCATACCGCGCAGGTATCTTCCATCCCAATGAAAACTTCCACATCTGCTGCTCGGGGATATACCCGCCGCTGTCTCTCCAAGACCGTCTCGGAGGGCATGAAAACTGCTGGGGGATCCCCCGATGGACCCAGCACCTCCGGCACTCCGGCAGCCGCAGCTGGAGGAGCTGCTGGCACGGAGGCTGTAGGCGTCACAGCGGGCGAGTTTCCTCGCATGGGTGAGCCTCTGTTCCTCGCAACCTCAAGCGCGGCTGCACGTGAATGATCACGCGCGTTCTGCACGGCCTGTCCGCGCCTAAAGCATGCCTGTTGGGTGTGGTATGTCTGCCTGATATAATCAGGCACACCTCTGCTGCCAGACGATATCGATGGGGCAGTAGGCTGGACAGCCACATCTGGCGTCGTCGGCGCAGGCATAAAGGCCATGTGCGGATACATGGACTGATCACTACAGCGCACGTTAGTGAGGCTGTGGAATTGATCCGCCATTTCACGAACAAACTTGTTCGGGACTCTGGACCCATCAGGGTACAGTGGCGGATTCATGCGTGCTGGCGGTGGCCCCTGGCCCTGGGCCATGCTCGGGTGAGCATTGAAGGCTGGGATGAAGGCTCGTTGCCGAGCAGGATCCCTTGGATTGGGACCCTCAGGCTCCCAGGACCAGGCCGGCCTCCACCTCTGGCCACTCGGGTGAGGCAGGTTGTGACTCTGCACCTGTTGCACAGCAGCTGCCACCCTTGCACGGTAGTCTTCAGGCACACCAGCGACAGTAGTTTGTCCAGCAAACGGTCGCGAATGGCCTGGGGTGCCGGGCAGGTTTCCCTGCTGACTCGTTGGAGTGCCAGGCGGCATCATGTTCAGGAGAGCTGTGCCGTGCTCAGCCCTGGCCGCTGCGATCCTCTCCACGAGGGTGCCACTCGTGGCAGGGCGACCAGGAGTCCCGAACGGAGACTGTGCAGGTGGCGTCGCCATTGGGGTCATGCCCCTCGGTGTGTGCATACTAGGCGAGGGGCTGCCATGCATCTGCTCGAACCGAGCAGGCTCTCCAAAGATGCGGCCGAACGTCTGCGGGTCTCCCTGCGGCTCAGGCATTTAATTTCTGAGTCCATTTATAGGCAGGTTTCCCTGCATGGCCTGACGATTCCGCGTCGCCATGGCGGACATTGCTCCCTGGCCAGCGGCCCAGGGGTCTTGTTGATATAGTCTGTCCACCAATTGCTCCACCTGTTCAGGGTTCAGAGCGGCCGCTATCTGGTCCAGGTCCGAGGTGCTGATGGCCTGCCAAGATATGGCGCTAGGCCCTTGGCCTGGGGCGCGGCTTGGAGCCGCGCTCCCGGCCTCACTCTCGGTGATCATGAAGATCTGGTGGACCTCAGGCTGGTTTCCCAGCGTGGCAGGGCTGTAGTGGTCCCCAACTTCCCTGTGGAGGTAGACCATAGGAGGGTCGACGCCCTCTTGGTCGCGGGACCACTGGTATTTGACGCTGGCACTGCCAACGTCAGCCCACCTGCCAGGGGCCGAGAGCACGGCGGGGGGGACACGCGCCCGGCGATCCCCCAGGTACTCTGGATTCCGCCAGTGCCTCCCCGTGGCAAGGTCCTCTACATGGGAAATGTAGTACGGTTCGATGATACCGTTATTCCCCTCGGACAAAAGGACCCCGTTATAAGACCAACAGAACTTTATACCATCTTGCATGGCCTTGTGCCAATCTACGAAGATGATGATGTTGGAGTCTGGGTCCCACCCACTGTTCACGCTACGACGGCGGACCGTCGTCACGAAGTGGATGCGTGACCGGCCTGCCCCCCGTTTCTTCGAGTTGTGTTCGGATCTACAGGACAGGCCGTGCCACATAATGCCTTCGAAGGCATTCCACCGAGCGCCATGCATGGCGACCTCGGGGTACGGGGCCGGTCTCCCGGCAGGTTGGTCGCACAGTACAATATAATTGTACAGCGACCATGGAGCTTTCAACGTCCATGAATGCCCCTGAGAGGCGCGGATGAAGATCCCGGGCTCGCCGGAGTCCCGCACTAACACCTTGAACTGAAGGCGTTGTTTTTCTTCACCGTCTGGTTCACGGACATGAACAACCTCCATCATGATGGCAGCCAGCTGGTCAACCGTTCGACCATATAGGTTCGCGTTGATGACTTTGGCCTCGTCATGTTTAGGATTGTACCCATCATGTCGTGTTTCCTGTGTTCCACGGATAATCATTTACGAGCTCTACGAGGTTAATCCAACCATCATGATCATCGAATGTAGCCAGATCCCACACAGGATTGTGTGGTTTGTCCGGTGCGTGTCTGCATATCCTACTGAGAGCTTTACTCAGTTGCTTGAGGGTGTGATTTGATCTCGGGATAATGTCTGCCTGCCTGCATTTCCTCACGAATTCCTCATCCACCGAGCGTATCGGTGGGAGCTTCCGCAGAGCAAGTCTATCCCTGATCACGTTCGGACTCCCACTGGTGAAGGACGCGTCTGCTGGGCGGTGCCGCTGATCCTCGGGCGGGTTTCCCCGCACAGGAGCCTCTGTCGCTGAAGAGGCTGCGGCTCCTGAGGAGGAGGAAGCTGCAGCAGCAGCGCCTGGCGGGTTTCCCCGCGGTGACTCACGACTGGCGCTACCCCTTATCGTCGGCACCCAGGTACCCCTAGACAGAGCACCTTCGTCGGACCTTTTGGAACGTGCCGCCGCAGGCGAAGCTGGCGCAGGGGCGCACCCTGTGCGCTCGAAAGCCATCGCCTTCTTGGCAATGGAATTGCTGCGACTAGGCGGGCGTCTCCGTTCCCCCACAGGGTCCTGAGGTTGCTGCTTGGGCTCCGATCCTTGTGCTGGAGTTGCGCCAATCGGTGATCTCGGCGTTTTAGAGCGAGGCGCCTCCATCTGCACATCTGGCCCAGGATCCTCAGAGCGTGCTTTCTGTCTCATTTCCGAAAACGACTTCGGTGCTGGAGTTTCACTCTTAGCCTTCGATTGGAGCGGGAGCGGGGGCTTCTTAGCCCCCTTCATGTAAATCTTTTGGGAATCCATCAGCATCTGGCGAGTTGCCTCGCGCGTGCGTTCCTCTGTTGTTCGCATACGTTCCTCATCCGCCACAACTCGCTGGGCCTTCTGATCATCCTTGGCTGTCGGTTCTGGCTGTTGGGACTGGCTGGGAACGCTGGGCGAGTTTCCTCGCATTCCAGGAAGGTTAAAGAGCGCGTCTTTTTCTTCCTGGGTCATGGGCACCAGTCCCCTTGGAGCCGGAGGAGGCTCATCCTCTTCGTCTTTCGGCTCCATGTGACCCATGATCCCGAGACGACGATTGACCTCTGCGATCTCGCCCTGTGTAATCGGGATCAGTGGCGGATGGACTCCCTCCTTATGAGGGGTACGGCCCCTGCTTGGGCTCAAACCTTCATTGTTTCCTACGGGGCATCCCGGCCTGCGGTTCTGGAACGGCTCGGAACATGGTCCGCAAGCTGCTTGAGGCCTATACAACTTGCGAGCCGCGATGATGTTTCGCAGCTGCGTCCGCACTTCTTCAATTTCAGGGCGGCGGATGTGTGTTGCAAGTTGATGGCCTCCGCGGATGG
Organism: Prorocentrum cordatum; assembly: GCA_963575745.1. Classification (NCBI taxonomy): domain Eukaryota; class Dinophyceae; order Prorocentrales; family Prorocentraceae; genus Prorocentrum; species Prorocentrum cordatum. The sequence goes on from CAUYUJ010003625.1 coordinate 339,519, forward strand.
CCTTACCCTGAGCGTCCCTATAGGCAGGGTTGCCCTTGCCGAAGGCCGAGTGTTCCCCTTTACGGCGTCTTGGGTCATTATAAGGAAGTAGTTCGCCCCCTCGCCTGAGAGCGTGTTCCTTTGGGCCAGCTTGCCTCCACCCACGAGGAAGCCGAGCCTGTGGATGCGGCTCTCCTCTGACGCGCGGATGGGAACGATATTTTCCAGCATTCTCATCAGAAGAGGCTGCCGAAGCAGCCTGAGTGGAAGCCGGCGGAGGCGCCTGCGGAAGCTCCTGTGCGATCCCAAGTGCATCGGCCAATAGAGGCGGGTTTCCCTGCTGGCTGGAGCCTGGCGCAAATGGCGCTTGTGCCGATGGTGATGGTGCATCAGGCTCGTCAGGATCAAAGTCCACCTCTTCCTCACCGGTGACCTCCATCATGAGGATTGTGGCTTCATCCTCGCATAGCCCGCAACCATCGCCCTCTTCTTCTTCTTCAGATGTAGAGCTGCCAATGATGATGGCCGTTGGTGCAGCCGGGACGGGCAGGTTTCCCTGCATAGCCGGCGTCTGAGCGTCGCTCGGCTGTCCCGGGGTAGGCGGCACGGTTGTCGGCTCAGGCTCGTTGCCGAGCACAGGCTGCCCAGCAATCTTGCGCATGGCAGTATGATTTGGCCACAGTCCCGCCGCCTGGAGACCCCATCCTGGCGGAGGAAGAGCCTGGCCGCGCGTGGCGATGGCCCTTTCAAGGGCCTCGCGCCATCTCCCTCGGGAGTACCACGCATGCCTCTGCACGTCCTCAGGGTGCACGCTGTCGATGAGAGTCAAGGCTGCCAACACTAGCTCCGAGTCGTCGCACGCGTCAGTGCCATGCAGCATCATATTACCAGCCTCGATGCTCTCTTGACTCTCGGGATATGCTATGGTCAAAATCTCGTGCATCCTCATGAGGGTCTGCAGTAGTGTGCGTGGCCCGTACTCGCCTAGCGCAAGCGAGCCAGGGGGAATCTATGGGTTCCCTGGTGCGCCCGCAACAAATGCTTGAGACTCCATTTCTATAAGTTCAGCGTAGTTTCGGGGATAGGTAGGCCCGTTTCCAGGCGGGAGGTCAGGTGGAGGCTGGAGGTTACGGTTAACCTCTGAAGGCGAGGCCTCTACAGTGACGTCCTCGTCACTGCTCTCGTAGGCCATGATGTTGCCTGGGTTCCCGAACATCCAGCCGAAGAAAGATAAAGGCTGGTTTCCCAGCGTTCCGTGTTCCACGGGAGTGAGCTCGTTGTTGCCAACAACGAACCTGCGGACGTACTCGAGGTAGTACGCGTACAATCCATGACCATACGCCTCGAGCTCGTCGACGTTGTCCATGCAACTGGCCCAAGTGTAAAATATCTGTTCCATGGCCTCACAATCCTGGAGGCTCAGATATTCGATGAATGGTTCACTTGAGCCAAAATGGACTTCGGTCGATCTGCCCTTCCCATTTCCCTTCGCTGGACAATCTCTCACAAGATGGTCGGTACTATCACACTCATGGCACTTTAGAACCTGGCCGTCTCTACCTCGCGGGTTTCCCCGCCTACCTTTGCCTTTTTCATGCGTTTTTTATATATATATATATATATACACGGCCTTTGCCGCGGCCCTTTCCCCCGAAGAATATCTCATCATACTGTTCATCTGAGAGCCTCTGGAGGAATGCCGTGACGCCTCGTCCATTCAACCTCCGACGACCCCGTTTGCCTTTACCTTTTCCTTTGAAGCTCCTCCGTATCCTCCTCCTAACACGACGCACTGGTTTTCGTGCGAACCTCCTCCACCTCCGTTTAGCCTGTTGTAATAACCAAAACAGGTGTTCAGCACGCTGATTGTCATTTTCCATATTCATAATATCTGACCAATCTAAAGCTTCAACACCGTCGGATGATACAGTATCTGCGTCGGTGCCGGAGTCGAAATCATCGTCTCCCAAGTAGGTGGGCACGCCGTCGGCAAGGGGGTTTGATTCACCCCACAGAGAACGGTGTGGTTGAGGCTCTCTGGAAGGAGGGCTGGTTGCCCAGCTTGGTTGTGATCGATCCCCTGCTAGTAGAGCAGTGGATTCTCCGGGGTCATCGGCCCATATGCTTGAGGGCCCGTTTCCAGGCTGGGCTTCAGTGGTTAAGGTAGTGTAGAAATTCCCACTACCAGATCCCCTTCCCCTTTCCAAACACAGATCCTACATTGCCAGGAGATCGTTCTGATAGGTGACCTATCGAACGCATCCTCTCCAGCAACTCATCATACTGTTGTTGTGTTCGGGGCATTTGATGATTGAGTGGCTGTAAGAGTTGCATGGCTCGCTTGTTGCCGACGCCTAAGGCGCGGAACAGGATCGTGGTTAGTAATTGGAAGTTGGGAAGGTCGAATCCCACCGACTGTGCCTCAAGTCGGGCCATTTCGGATCGGGCAAGGGTGACATCGGTTCGTTCTCCGTGAGGCACATGGAAGTCTACGAGCTGTGTGCCAGAAGTGAGCTGGCGCTCATCTTCCAGGCGCTCGAACTTCATGCTTAGGAGGAACATGATGTAGGTCACTGGGTCGGTGTGGACCCCATCGATGTCAGCACCGCAGTTTATAATGTCAGGCGGCACCCCCATGGCGAGTGTCCTCGCTAGGCCACCCAGGCCGCGTTGCATGGCGGCCGCTTGGGCCTGAGGCGTCATGCGTCCGCTTGTGACGTTGAGCCACGCGTTGACCTCATAAACGTACTCACGGAAAGGCACGTTGCCTTGAGGGTCCCAGTATGGGCCATGTGTTTGCCCATCGGTGCTGTTCTCTCCGCGGCGCATGTGTCCGATTGCTGCCCCCAGCGCGAACCGTATGATAGCGAAGATAACCAGCCCAAGGCTGTGTAGATAGGGGTGGTTATTAGGCGCGTTGCCGCGCTGGGGTAGCGCCTTGTCGAGTCGTCGAGGCGCTCTATCTGGCGGATCTCTCCGCCCATGCTTCAATTACTGCGCTTTTGGCTCGTTGCCGAGCGGTTGGTCGTAGCGCAATGATGAAGCGTGTATGGTACCAATGTTGTTGTCTAGACGTCGTGCCTCTCGTGTTGCTTCTTGCTCTTGGATAGATCCTCGTAAGCGCACTGGGAGTGGTGGCGCAGGGTGGTAGGTGGTCACGAGGATCGTGCCGAAGAGTATGAGGATGAGAAGAGCAAGAGCTGACCGCACGAGAGTGCGGCCAGCTCCGCTACCAAGTCGAAAGTGAGCCTGGTAGGTCAAATAGCATCCATCTCCATGGGAGGCGCATGAGCTCACATTGCGTCCAATTCCATGTCGAAGGAATACGATATGGGGAGTGGATGGGCATGATAGGATAAGAGCGATGTATCGGTCTTTCCCGCACATAGCGAACACTAAGGTAAGTGCCCGGGCAAATAGGGCGCGCGTGCCTTGAGCCAAAGGCAACGGCGCGCGAGCTATACTCCCGATTCTATATAACATCTCCCAAAGAGCTACCCTTAAAGTGCGCAGCGGAGCGGAAGCCCTAATGCAACGTATCCAATGTATCCAATGATTGCGTCATTGTTACAAATTGCATTGTGTTCCAATGTTATATCTCTCTCCATTTATCCCCCCCCCGGGGTCGCGCCACTTCCGTCGACCCTAAGGTGGGGGGCCCCTTGCGGGCCTAAAAACGAACAAGAACCAATGGAAAATCAATGATTTCGGCTCCTTGGGCCTCCTGGGGGCCCAAGAGGGCGTGAAGACGGCCCAAGGTGGCCCCAAGACAAGCCGAGCCGGCCTCAAGACGGCCCAAGATGGCCCCAGGAGGGCCCAGAGGCCCCCAAGAAGGTCCAAGAGGCCCCCAATAAAACTCCCGAGAGCGCCTCTGGAGGCACAAATCTTTGATTCCCCTATAGTCTTGGGACAAATTCAACGTTATCGCTTTTTGTCGGCTCTCAGAAGGCCACGACGGCCCAAGCAGCCTCCAAAAAGGCCCCCAAACGGCCCAAGAGGCCTCCAAGGGGGCCCCAAGACGGCCCAAGAGGGCCCCGAGACGGCCACAACAACTTCCAATACGGCCCAAAAAGCCCACCCAAACGGCCCCAGAGGACCCCAAGAGAGCCCCAAGGCGGCCGCCAGAGGCTTCCAAAGTGGCCTCCGAAGTGGCCAGACGGCGTAAGAGCGCCCAAAATCGGCCCAGGACGCCCCCAAGAGGCCCCAAGAGGCTCCAACGAGGCCCCCCAGAGGCTCCATAAAGCCCCTAAGAAGCTTCCAAGAAGCTCCCAAGAGACTCCCAGGAGGCCCCACAACGACTGGACCGAACGTGCTCTGAAACACCCTCGGTGAGTCACTAAAGAATAATATCCTGCCCTGGGCGAACCGCGGCGCAGCGCCAGTGGAATGGAAGTTGGTCTCGGCGGCGTCCGCGATCAGAGCCAGCGCTGGAAGGGGAGAGGGGGGGGGGAGAAGGAAAAAGAGGGATGGCGGGAGGCGGGGGGGAGGGGTAGCAGAGGCACAGACCGCCCCAAAACAGCCCAAGATGCGCAAGAAGGGCCCCAGGAAGCCCCCAAGAGAACCCCACAGACGCCCAGAAGGCGCAGCCCTGAGGCCCCCCAGAGATCCCCTGCAGTCCGGCAACGACTGGGCTGCACGTGTTCCCAACCTGCGCACGGAACACATCGATTGCAATCTCCCCATATGCTATCCAGAGGTCCAGATGACTCACGACAACGTGGCGCCCCAAGAAGCCTCCAAGAGGCCTCAAAGAAGCCCCCACAAGGCCACGCAACGACTGGAGTGTAATGTTATTTTTCTCCCCCTGGGCGAACTGCGGCGCAGCGCCAGCCGGGTGGAAATTGGCCACGGCGGCGCCCGTGATTAGAGCCGGCGCCAAAGGGAAAATGGAGAGAGATTCCGAAAAGGAGAGGGGGGAGAGGCCCCCAAAAAGTCCCCAAGAGGCCCAAAGAAGCTCCCAAGAGGCCTCCAGGAGGCCCCCAGGAGGCCCCCAAGAGGCCCCGCGACGACGCGACTGCACGTGCTCCGGACGCGCGCCCCGCGAAGCGAGAGGAATCGTGAGACACTACGTCGAAGAGCTCAATATGCCCAAGGACAAACTCAGAAAATAAAGGCACTGCGACACAAGGGCGAGGACTGAACGCGGCCCATTCGGCACTGATGCAAGGAGTATCAGGCGAGGCAAGGAGCAATGCCCAGGACACAGCGAGAGGGCACAAATCGGTATCCTCACTCTCCAGGGGCCCGCGCTGGCCACGGCATGTTTGGCGCATCACCTCCATGGCGAACGGGGCTCAAAGACTCCAGGGCAACAGTCGAATTCGAGAGTGGTACAAAGCGGGACCAGGGCCCACAAATAAGCGGGACTAAGACCCTGGGGTCCCATGGTCAGGAGCGGCCTGCGGCCTGCGGGAAACAATGGCAACGATATTTGTTTTGGAAGCAACTTTAGGAGACTCCGTGTACCCTGGGAGCTCTCTGGGCCTGGGCGCTCTGGGCCTCGGACGGCGATCGTGACAGACCACGCTTCCGCGGCACCTGGCTTCCGCGCGGGGCCGAACGGCAGAGAACCAGTGAAGAGCACGACGTGCGCGGCATCGCGCGTGCACACTCACCCGGCGGGAGCTGCCCTGCGAACGCGGCCGAAATTGCGGGCGCGCATCCGAGGAGAGAGGAGGGGGGAAAGAAGAAACAAGACGATGGAGGAGGAGAGGAAGGGGCAAGGGCGCTGTGCGACGTTCCCCTGCAGCCCAAACGGCTGCTTATATAATAACGCATTAAAGGCCCAGCAGCACTCTGGAGGGAGGGGCGGGAGAAGAGAGAGGAAGCGGGGGGGGGAGGAGGCGGGAGGAGGAACACTCAGAAAGTGAAACACGTACCTCGAGTGGCCGGACCTAATCCTCACTCTGGTTGACCCCTGATGCGCCTTGGCGGCAAAATTCCCTGAGCGCGCCAGGGATGCGCGCCGCCTCCACCACTCCATGGCGGAGGGCGCCGCGCAGACGGCACAGAGCGTACAATGCCACCCCCTGCCGGTGGCGCAGGATATCCGGGGAGGTGCCCACCTGCACCGGCAACTCCTGTAGCCCTAAAAATGTGTCCAACTCTAAGCCGGACGCCGAAGGTGGGAGATGGAACTCAAAAAAAACGGCCTTCACTGTGGGGCAGAACGCGAAGTGCTCTAGCTTGTCCCGGCCGCCGCCGCAAGCGAATCGGCAGGGGCCTGCGCCCTGGAACCTGTGGCTCGTGCACCAGCCGTTGAAGATGGTCCACAAGTAGGCGGCTATCGCCCGGGGATGGCAGTGACGCGCCAGTTGCTGTAAGTGTCGCTGTGCCCGAGCTGGTCTTCGTCCAGGGGGAGTGGCGATCTTCCAACGATCCAGCCTGCGCCGGAGATGGGGCTGCGCATGTGCTCCGGGAGGCCCCCGACAGACTATCGTGACTCTGCGCTGCCACCCCAGTCGTTCTTGGAGGCGTAAATCAGCTGTTGGGGAAGCGCTGATCATCTGCGAGACCTGGATATCCGCACGCGCCAACTGCAAGAGGAAACATCGAGGGCGCCACATGCCCAGCCAGGCCTCCCGGGCGAGGGTGCTGTCGACGTTGCTAAGGAGCGCACCCATGCGTCTGGCGCGGGCGCGCACCTGCAGGTCACCCTGCGCCTCAAAGCGTACCACCCGCGCCTTGGACGCGATCGTCGCGGCCCGGACGTCTCGCAGCTCCCATGGGCAGCCGAGTGAGCGGAGATCCGTCAGACAGCCTGCTGTGATCCAGTCCGTGGGCCCAGAGCGCAACGCATGCCTTCTCTTCCGCGGCGTCGAAGTCATCGGGGAGCGGCTCCAGCTGCCCAACGAACGAGAGGACGGACGCCACGTGCACCTGATACGCGCGAGCGGTCAAGCAGGCGCCGGCCCCGAGCTGTCCCCGCAATATATTTGGCGCGTTCCGCCTACTTCCTGAGCGGCGCCTGCCAGGAAGTGCACCCCCGGCCAGGCCCGAGAACGAGGCCCAGGTACTTGGCGGCGGCTGCGACGCCCAGCCTTGCCCAGGCGGGCACCCTGGACCCTATCGCGCGGCGGACCGCAAGCTCATCCAAGGGGTCGAGGGGCACCACTACCGTCTTGGACATTCAGCAGGAGGCCAGACACCTTTCCGAACTCCTCAAAGAAGGCATGCAACGCAGGTAGGTGCTCAAGAGCCCGCGGCAGGACCATGGCAAGGTCATCCGCCCATGCCCGGAGGGTCGCCGTCGGGAAGCGCCGTTGGAGGCGACGCAAATAAGTCGGAGACCACCGCGAACAGAAGCGGACTGAGAGGACACCCCTGCCGCATGCCCCGGGAGATGGCGAATCCACCGAAGCGCGCGCCGCTCAGCGAGACCACGCAGTGGTTGTTCCAATACAAGCTCTGCATGAAACTCCTCAACCACGCAGGCCAACCGAGGGCGGCGAAGAAGGCGTGCAGGGGGTCATGCTCGATAGACGGGAACGCCGCTGCGAAATCGAAGAAGAGGGTATATGCCCCCTCCTCCAGCAGGGCGGCTTACAGCATGGCCTCGTCAATGTCTAATATGTTCGAGATCATCGACCGCCCGGGCAAGAACCCCTTCTGCAACTGCGCGACACGTTCGGCGAGAGCGGGCCCGACGGCCAGGCGACAAGCGCTCGCCAGCAGGCGATTGGCAGTGTTCGTTATATTTAAAGGTCGCACACCACCTGGCTCAAAAAGGTCTTGCCCCTGCTCGGTCTGCCCCGCCGCCTTCTTGGGGGGGAAGGTCAACAAGCTCTCGTTGAACGACGGGTAGTCTTGCGCCAGCCGCGCAAGAGCGTCCACGGCGCAGCAATCCTGGAAGGCCTCGTGCAGCACGCCCACAGCCAATGCACCTAGGCGGCGCCAGGCTGAATACGGAATCCCATTGGGGCCCGGCGCCGAGTTCCCCGATAGGGCTATCGCTCGCTGCATGCGCCGCCGGCTGGGTCGGACGCGAAGCAGCTCGGAGTGTGACGGGGCCCAGCCCCCTGCAGGGGCAGGGCCAGCCGGCGGCTCCCCCATCGCGCCGACGCGATTCTCGGAGTCCTCGCGCAACCACTCCTGGAGCAAATCCGCATCGATGCCGTTGGCTTTGAAGACCTCGGCCCATTGACTGTTCAGCGCAGCCGCCATATCCTCTGGATTGGTCGCGCGGGTGCCGTCGCGCAGTATCAGCGCCTGCAGTGCAGACCCCCGCCCGGGGGCGAGGCGATAGAGAAGACGACTGGCTTTTTGCTTCGCCTGCGCCGCTCTGGCTTGCCCCCTGCTTTCTCCAACTCTCTGGCCCTGGAGAGCTCTTCCACGCCCTGCTGTCTGGCTAACTCGACCGCATGCTCGCGGACAGACCTCAGCCCCCGGCCCACGTTGCCGCCGAGCTAATACGGGTTGGACACCAGTGAAGCAAGATGAGGGTAGCGTTGCAGGCAGATTGTAATCTCCCCCCATGGCCTCAGCCTCGGCGGACCTCAAGAACTTCATTGTCACCCCGAGCTCCGCTTCGATCGAAACGACCGCCCCGTGTCCGCTCTCCGCCCTCTGCAGATTAGCCGCTGCCGTCGTGATACTATCTTCCAATATCCGCAAGCGGCGCAAACCAGAGGCGCGCGGCTGATCCTGGCAACGGGTCTGGAATTCCAGCGCCGTCCGCCGCGCAAAGTCTGGATGCTCGACGGCGGTGTCGGATACCCCACGGGACCCAGTAGGTAGGCGATGCAGAGCGCGACGGGCAAACAGGACTGCACGATGATGTAAAAGACCCAGACGCCACTCCAAGGCCACGGCACGAATTTCGCGATCAAGCTGCTCAGAAAGATGGCCGTTACAGTATATCCGGTCGAGGCGACCCCTGGACGATGCTGAACCGTGGGTCATGTCTGGCTGATGCATCTCGTGCAACCCAAACGGCTGGCCCAGAGTGGTCTGAAAATGTCGTTCCTCCCGCCGGTCCCGCCCACCAGTGGCCTCTCCCGTGGTGGTGGCTCGTCGGTCCATGCGCTGCGGCACGTAGTTGAAGTCGCCTCCCAGGATCGTCAGTCGCCGCTCCGACGGGGCCAAAAATCTCGCAATGCGGAGCCGAAGGCGCTCGCGGAGCGCTGGGAAAGAGGTGCATAAATGCAGCTCGTCTGGCAAAGCCCCGTAGCAGTCTGCCTCCGTCACCTCGTGGCCTGCGTGGAAATACGTTACCACGATGTCCAAGTCGCCTTGTCGACCCCGCAAGGAGAGGACGGCCGCCCGGCCTGGCCAGATCACCGTCCACACAGGGGGCTTCGAGAACTGCTGGAGGAAGGCTTCCTTAAGCACGATGCCCACCCCAGCCTGCGCGGCAGTAGCCCCAGCAGACCACCACGCCTGGCAGCCGGGCGGCGGCCGCCAGACTCTGTGACCTCCCTCGGCGCCGTGCGCCTCCGATAACAGAACCCCGTCGCTGCGACTCAGCAGCGAGAGCAGATAACGAGTCTTCGCCTCGTGCTGCCAGGCCTCCGCCGCGAAGAAGGCCTGAGCGTTCCACACCGTCAGGCACACATCACCTCGAAAAGGTCCTTGCGGCAAGGCTGGCGGAGCCGCGCTCCCTGGCTGAACGTCAGTGCCAGGCGTGCGAGGCAGGGGGAGGGCCGGCGGCGGCAGGTGCGTCGGCGGCAGCGTGCCCAGAGCTCGTAGCAGCCGATTCCGGCGGCATATGCTCACTGGCACGTCCGCCTGATACCAGTCGGGGCTCTTGTGTCAGATATAGCTGAACAAATCGAGTACTCGAGCACACAAGTGGACTCAGGGAACTTATCGCTGCAACTATTTATGGAAAAAGATGTTCCCAATAAGTTATCTTTTCTGAACAAAATAAGTCCCAAATAAGTTCCGTAAGTTCCCGAGCCCCCCTGCCCGCCGCGGCCCCTCGGGCTCGTCCTTGAATGGGTTGTGCAATGGAGGAGGGAGGCGGAATAGGAGGCGGAGTGGGAGGATCAAGAGAGTGAGAGTGATGATGATGCTGATGATGACGATGTTGATGATGATGGAGAGGATGAGGATGATCATGATGATGATGATGATGACGGTGATGATGACGGTGATGGTGATGGTGATGTTGATGATTGACGATGCTTTTTCTCGCCCCCAATTAGACTCCGAGCGTGGGTCGACCCACTCGGTGGTGACCTCGAGGGTCACCTTGAACGTGGCCCTCTTTGGGTGGCTGTAGTCGCACTGGTCGACGTCGGGACTTGGTGGCCCTCCTGAACCATACATCGTCAGGAAGGCCTTCTTCAACCATGGGTTGGTCACGTCCTCGATGCACTTCCACTCCTGCTCGACCTTCTTGACCCGCTTCTCGGGCGGCTGGAAAATCTGGATCAGGTAGTCGCCGCCGCGCTCGGGCTTCTTGCCGGGTTCGGCGCGCGCGGCCTCTCTCGGCGGGCTCGGAGGCGACCCCTCGGGAGTCCACGGGGCGGGCGTCTCGGCCTCGGCCTCTGCCATGGCGCGAAGGGCCTCGGCCTCTTGCATGGCTCTCGTCGGCGGGGGAGTGCGCGGGGCGCTGGATGACATGGCGAGCGGGGGAGTGTGCGGGGCCTGGGATGATATCAAACCGCAGCTTTGGGCCACTGGCAAAGGTATGCACACATATGGGGTCAGCACCGTTTCAGCGGGTGAGCCGCTGTGGCGAAACCAAAATGACGATGCCAAGAAGGCGGATGTCTGTGATTGTGATGATGTCGATGCGGGTGTAGGACGGAGGAATGACATTTTTTGCCCAACCATCCTGTGGTGTTGGGCCCTCGTCGTCGTCGTCCTCCTTGGCCCCTCGGGCTCGTCCTTGAATGGGTTGTGCAATGGAGGAGGGAGGAGGAATAGGAGGCGGAGTGGGAGGATCAAGAGAGTGAAAGTGATGATGATGCTGATGATGATGATGTTGATGACGACGAGACGGATGAGGATGATCATGCTGATGATGATGAAGATGATGATGATGATCATGCTGATGATGATGATGACGGTGATGATGACGGTGATGGTGATGGTGAGGGTGAGGGCGATGTTGATGATTGACGATGCTTTTTTCCCGCCATCAATTAAACTCCGAGCGTGGGTCGACCCACTCAGTCTCTACTTCGAGGGTCACCTTGCACGTGGCCCTCAGATGGGTGCCCTCCTGAACCATACATGTTCAGGAAGGCGGCCTTCAACCATGGGTTTCCTCGATGCACTTCCACGTCTGCTCGACCTTCTTGACCCGCTGGAAGATCTCGATCAGGTAGTCGCCGCCGCGCTCGGGCTTCGTCTCGGGTTCGGCGCGCGCGGCCTCTGCCATGGCTCTCGGCGGGCTCGGAGGCGGCGGGCTCGGGGGAGTCCACGGGGCGCGACTCGTCTCGGCTTCGGCGCGCACGGCCTCGGCCTCTGCCATGGCTCTCGTCGGCAGGAGCGGGGGAGTGCGCGGGGCGCGACTCGTCTCGGCTGCGGCGCGCGCGGCCTCGGCCTCTGCCATGGCTCCCGAGAGCGGGGGAGTGCGCGGGGCGCGGGAACGCGGGCTTGACATCAGACCGCAAGTTTGGGCCACTGGCAAAGGTAGGCACACATATCACTTATGCGGGGCCAGAGCGGATACGCGCACCGCTTCAGCGGGTGAACCGCTGTGACGAAACCAAAATGACGATACCAAAAAGGCGGATGTCTGTGATTGTGATGATGTCGATGCGGGTGTAGGAAGGAGGAATGACATTTTTTGCCCAACCATCCTGTGGTGTTGGGCCCTCGTCGTCGTCGTCGTCCTCCTCCTCCTCCTTCTCCTCCTCCTCCTTCTCCTCCCCCCCACCTTCTAGTTCTAATTCACAAGTCCCTGAGTCCCCTCGAGGCCCCTGGTCCCCGACCACGCCCCAGGGAGCAAAGCCGCCCCGCGAGGGCGGGGAGGGCCGCGCCCTATTCATGTTTCACCGTGGTCGGAGACAGGGCACCACCCCCATGTTTCACCTACTCATGTTTCCCATGTTTCACCCCCACCCCTGCGCCCCCGCCTTTCAAGGGGGAAGCCTTCGTTCTCGAGGTCGAGGACATGGCAACGGTGCGTAAGAGAGTGCGGCCGTTTCGGACATGTTTCCTTACTTATGTGCGCTTAAACGGAGGGGGGTGGGGGGCCGATGTGACGACGACGGCGACGACGACGACGATGACGACGACGACGACGACGACTGCGAAAAGGCCCCAGTGGCAGGGCTCGCTCGGGCCATTTCGGCACACCCCGCACGAGGATCGCGGCCCCATAGGGAGCTCCACCGAAGGCCCCAGTGGCAATGTTCGCACGGCGGCCTCGGGCCATTTCGGCGCACCCCCCTCACGAGGATCGTGGCCCTGTGGGGAGCTCCACCGAAGGCCCCAGTGGCAGGGTTCGCATGGCGGCCTCGGGCCATTTCGGCACACCCGCCACGAGGACCGAGGCCCCATAGGGAGCTCCACCGAAGGCCTCCGCGGCATGGTTCGCATGGCGGCCTCGGGCCATTTCGGCGCACCCCTCACGAGGACCATGGCCCCATAGGGAGCTCCACCGAAGGCCCCAGTGGCAGGGTTCGCATGGCGGCCTCGGGCCATCACACCCCTCACGCGGATCGTGCCCCTGCGGGGAGCTCCACCGAAGGCCCCAGTGGCAGGGTTGGCATGGCGGCCTCGGGCCATTTCGGCACACCCCTCACCAGGACCGTGGCCCCATCGGGGGCTCCACCGAAGGCCCCAGTGGCAGGGTTCGCATGGCGGCCTCGGGCCATTTCGGCACACCCCTCACGAGGATCGTGGCCCTGTGGGGAGCTCCACCGAAGGCCCCAGTGGCAGGGTTCGCATGGCGGCCTCGGGCCATTTCGGCACACCCTTCACGAGGGTCGTGGCCCCATAGGGAGCTCCACCGAAGGCCCCAGTGGCAGGGTTCGCATGGCGGCCTCGGGCCATTTCGGCACACCCGCCACGAGGATCGTGGCCCTGTGGGGAGCTCCACCGAAGGCCCCAGTGGCAGGGTTCGCATGGCGGCCTCGGGCCATTCCGGCACACCACTCACGAGGATCGTGGCCCCATAGGGGGCTCCACCGAATGCCCCAGCGGCAGGGTTAGCATGGCGGCCTCGAGCCATTTCGGCACACCCCTCACGCGGATCGTGGCCCTGCGGGGGGCTCCACCGGAGGCCCCAGTGGCAGGGTTCGCATGGCGGCCTCGGGCCATTCCGGCACACCACTCACGAGGATCGTGGCCCTGTGGGGAGCTCCACCGAAGGCCCCAGTGGCAGGGTTAGCATGGCGGCCTCGGGCCATTCCGGAGCGCCCCTCACGAGGACCGTGGCCCCATAGGGAGCTCCACCGGAGGCCCCAGTGGCAGGGTTCGCATGGCGGCCTCGGGCCATTTCGGCACACCACTCACGAGGATCGTGGCCCTGTGGGGAGCTCCACCGAAGGCCCCAGTGGCAGGGTTAGCCTGGCGGCCCTGGGCCACACACCCCTCACACGGTTCATAGCATCATAGGGAGCTCCACCGAAAGCGGTACCCACCACGCGGTGCCCACCACGCGGCCCTTCGCCCATGGACGACGGCGAGGGCCGAACCCAGTCCTCAACAATATGAAGGGCCACGGTGAAAGTGACCTTCTTCCAGATCCTGCCCTCGGTGTCACGAGTGGAAATACCAGCGCGTACATCGTGAGAAGGGCATCCTTCAACCACGCGTGGTTGAAGGATGCCTTTCTCGCGATGCACCAGGCCACCTTGAGGGCCGTCTTGAATCATCAGGGGCCATCTTGGGAACCGCTCGGGGCCAATCCTGCTGGTTTCGTGGCCCTCCCCCCGTCGCTCCCTCATGGGCCCCAATCGGGGCCTGTCGCCCGTGACGCCCCAGAGTGTTTGGCGTCAGGCGCGGCCCCGTCGAGCGCCCATTGGGGGGAGTGACACCAAGGCCCTAGGGGGGGCCTGCTCGGAGCCCGAGCCTTCTCCGCCCCCCCCCCCCGATGCCGTTTTGGCACTGGATCGAACGGCGCCCTTTACTGCGCGAGGGCGCGAGCGGCATCCTGCGACGCGCGATCCGCGCGATGATGGACGCCACGTACGCTGCCGACACATACAACTACAACGGCACGTGGGCCGATGCAACGTTGGCGACCTTCCTGTTCGAAGCTGAGTGCTACCCAGCCGCCCTCGATGCATGCATGAGGCTGCGTCTCGACCCGCGCACCGTCTGGGGCGACTTCGGCCACTTCGCTGTCATGGCGCCAGAGTGCGGGTTCGAGCCGTCCGAGCAGGCCCGCGCCCACTACTGCTGGATCTTCGCCGACATCGATGCGAGCATGAAGCAGCTGCCAGCGGCCGCCCACAAGCCCGACGGCGTCTCCGACGACAAGCCCGACTACAACAAGTACGACGGCATCCTCGACGGCAACTCCGACAGCAAGCCCGACGGCATCTCCGACGGCCAGCCCCGCGCACCAGCAGGACCTTCGGCCGCGCCCTCGTCCTCAGCACGGTTGTTCAGCGTACCAGCAAGACCTTCGGCCGCGCCCTCGTCCTCCGCATCGCACACAGGGCAGTGCCGACAGGGCAGCGGCTGGTTTCGCGAGAGGGCGGGCAACCCAAAGGGGCCTCGCTGGGGCGGTAGGGGCGGGACGACGTCTGCCAACGCGCAGTGGCATTCGGGTCTGCACAAGGCTCGGCGAGAGGGCTGGGAAGCCGAGTGCAGGAGGCTTTACAAGAAGCCGCCCAGTGCGGCTCAGAAGTAGGCGTTACTTTTACTTCAATTAGACTTCGGTGCTGCTTCAGCACTGGCTGCATCAAATGCAAAAAATAGCCCGGCGAATGACCCGACCATATGCAGTTGTGAATACCGCAATTGTGATGCCATCTTCGCCCGTGCTCCCTATGGGGCCACGAAAAGTGTGAGGGGTGTGCCAAAATGGGGCGCGTACCGCATGCGGGCTGCGCCACTGGGATCTTGGGTGGAGCTCCCTATGGGGCCACGAAACGTGTGAGGGGTGTGCCAAAATTGGGCGCGTACCGCATGCGGGCTGCGCCACTGGGGCCTAAGGGGGAGCCTGCTATGGGGCCACGAAGCGTGCAAGGGGTGTGCCAAAATTGGGCGCGTACCGCATGCGGGCTGCGCCACTGGAGCCTACGGTGGAGCTCCGTATGGGGCCACAAAACGTATGAGGAGTGTGCCAAAATCGGGCGCGTGCCGCACGCGGGCGGCGCCATTGGGACCATAGGTGGAGCTCCCTATGGGGCCACGAAGCGTGTGATGGGGTGTACCAACATTGGGCGCGTACCGCATGCGGGCTGCGCCACTGGGACCATAGGTGGAGCTCCCTATGGGGCCGCGAAACGTGTGAGGGGTGTGCCAACATTGTGCGCGTACCGCATGCGGGCTGCGCCACTGGGACCTTGGGTGGAGTTCCGCATGGGGCCACGAAGCGTGTCAGAGGTGTGCCAACATTTGGCGCGTACCGCATGCGGGCTGCGTCACTGCGGCCTAAGTTGGAGCTCCCTATGGGGCCACGAAGCGTGTGAGGGGTGTGCCAAAATGGGGCGCGCACCGCATGCGGGCTGCGCCACTGGGACCATAGGTGGAGCTCCCGAGCTCCGTATGGGGCCACGAAACGCGTGAGAGGTGAAGATGATGGTGGGAGGAAGGAGGAGGGGAGAGAGGAGGAGGAGGAAGGAGAGGAGAGGAGAGGAGGAGGAACGCGGGGCGCCGTCTCTTCAAAACGAAGTCCCAACACCACAGGATGGTTGGGAAATAGCCCTCGCATCCCCGTCCTCGTCGTCCTCGTCGCCCTTGTCGTCGTCGTCGTCGTTGTCCTCGGCGTCCTCGTCTTCGTCCTTGTCGTTGTCCCCGTCGTCGTCGTCGTCGCCGTCGTCGTCCTCGTCGGCCCCCACCCCCCCCCCCACCGCAAACTTCGCGGCTTCCCCGCTCCCGCGTGTTGTTTCAGCGGCGTCCCCGCTATGTTGTGTTTCAGCTGAGTTTATATTCAGCGCGGGTGTCATATTCGAAACTACGGATATTGCGATTGCGAGTTCAATTCGAAACGTGCGAACATTCCGATTGTGAGGATCTCTCAAGCCATTCGTCCGAAAACGCCCTGCTCTGCTGCCACCAATTCCCCCGCTACCAGGCCGGGGGGAGGGGGGGGGGGCGCGCAGGAGGCGAGGGGGATGTATAGGAGAAGAGGCAGGCAGGCGAACACGACGACGACGACGACGACTCGACGACGACGACGGCAACGGTTGCACCGACTCCCAAACAGCGCTTGCACTGAAGGCCGACCACTGTGGTTGGGTCTAGCAGGGCCGAGCTGCGGGCCGATATCGCACAGATCAGAGTGGCCCGATCACTCCCAGTCCCCGACGATCTCGTATGTGACCATCGATGGTCACATACGAGATCGTCTGATCAGGCGGACCTTCTTCAGGCGCAAACCGACGGGCGGGTGGTCTGGCATGATCGGGCGCACAAGTCTCTCGAAGGTCGTGCGAAGCCCGACTCGTGTACGAAAAAGCTGTAGCATATGTTCGACTGCATCGATGCAGTCGAACATCTGCTACAGCTTTTTCGTCCGCTCCTCGGGCGCAAGGGTTTCGATCGGCTCATCGGTCGGGTCGAGCAGCGCACTCGATCGGCTCCTCGATCGGCTTCTCGATCGGCTCCTGCCACTGCTAGCGGCCGATCGCGCGGGCTCCTCCATGGTCGCCCGCTCAGGCCCCATGGCCATGCAACCGAGTGGGATTCGGCGCAGCAAATTAGAAAGCGAGCGCTCGTGAGTCAAAGACATGCGGAGGAGGACGAGGGAGAAGATGATACTCATTATGATTGGGGTGGTGGCGATGTGGATGATAAGAAGGATGGTGAGGATGTTGATGAGGATGATGGCGACGACGACGACGATGGTGCGCTGCTATGGCGAAACAGAACATATTGCGCGCATGGGGCGGCATCGCCGCATCGCCAGGTGTGACAGGGGATGCTTACATTGACGTATGAGGAGGGGGCATGTGACAGAAGGGTGCATAGCAGCATCGCTGATGCATCCTGGGTTCTCTCTGGTCGTTGGCCCTCCTCCCCGCCCCCCTTATCCGTCTCGTCCTCCTTCCCCACCCGCGCCTTCTCCCCCCCGCCCCTCCCCCGACCCCATCCCCACCGCCCTCCCCCCCTAGCGGTGCCACCGACGCAGCGGCTTTTCCGCTGGCCCAAGAGCAGCGACCATGTCGCAGACACTGATGGCGCGCATTGGCGCCGTGCGACTTCTCCTGCAGGACATGACTGGCTCGCCTCGCCACGAGTCCATATCGCAGGTGCAGGCGAACGCCTTGGAGACCCTGGTTGCGAGGGAGCAGGCAGGTCTTTCGGACGACCAGAAGGCGAGTGCAACGGCCCTCGTCTCCCATGCGAACTGGCGCGGCCGCCGCGGCCTGAACGTCTTGCAGGCCCTGGCGCCCATTGCACATGGGCCGATGGGCCCCGCGCGGCAGCGCGCGAAAAGCCAGAACTTCTTGGCCCTGACGAACCGCGTCACAGCGGCAGGGCGGGGCCGCCTGCTCGAGGAAGGGGTTCCACCGAGCGCAGTTCAGAGCACGCTGGCGCAACGCATCATTCGCCTGGGGGGGCGCGCATGCGGACGAGTATTCGCTGAAGCTTGCTAACCCGGCCTTCATGCTCATCGCCATGCCCGATCGGGTCGAGACCATGTCCTACTACGAGAAGAAGAAGTGCTACGACAACTTCAAGACGGCGTACCACCGCGTGGCGGAGAAGTCGCCGCGGCCCAGCGCCTATATGCTGGAGCTCCCGCAGACGCCTCTGGACCTCCTGGCGTCGTTCCCGACGGTCTACCATGCCGCGTTCTCGGCAAAGCCTGGGGGCGGCCCAGCAGCGTGCCCCCTGGACATGCGACTCCTTCGAGACTTGGAGGCATCCTATCGGCGCCGCGGTGCCGCGCCCGCCTGCTCGGACCGCACCAGCGGCGCGGCGTCGCAGGAGCTGGCCACCAGGGCGCCTCCGAACCAGATGGAGCAGTACATGCAACAGCAGATGCAGCAGATGCAACAGATGACGCAGATGATGCAGATGGCTTTCGGCGCGGCGGCGGGAAGCATGCGAGGGGGCCAGAGCGCGGCGCCGACAGGGGGCGGCGATCTCTTGGACAACCTGACGGTGTTCGGCGCGAATCGGCGGCCTGGTAGACACCCTGCTCTCGCCACGACGGGTGCGGCTCGCGCGGGCTCGAGCGATGCGTTGGCGAGCCTTCCACAGGCCGCGGCGCCGACCGCGGGATCGCAGCACGCTGGCCCGCCCAACGTGACATCGTCAGCAGAGGGGTCGCAGCAGATCGCGGCGTCGGCAGCGGCGCCCCCGACCCAGTCGCAGCCGATCGTGGCGTCGGCAGCGGCGCCCCCGACCCAGTCGCAGCCGATCGCGGCGTCGGCAGCGGCGAGCGCGCCGCCAGCCGCTGAGCCAGCCGTCGAGCTCGCGCGGCCCTTGAGGATGGACATCGGGACACAGGTCGAGGAGGCCATGAAAATGATGCTGCATAAGAAGAATACGAAGCAGGCGAAGAAGCGCCCAGCGGCATGCCAGGCGGCCGACGAGCGCGAGCAAGAGAACGTGGACGGTGATCAGGGGGAGGTGGGGGACCAGCGTTCGTCACCGAAGGCCAGAGGACGGCCAAAGGCGAAGACGGCGGCGAAGCCGAAAGCCAAGCCCGAGGACGCGGCGACGACGACGCCCATGTCCAAGCCCAAGGTCCAGGCGCTCATTTCCGACATCGTTGTGTGGACGGGCTCGGACGGGAGCGTCAACAAGAACACGTTCGCATCGAGGATGTACTCCAGGGCCAAGAAGCGGGCAGCTGACGACGGCTACTCGCATGATGCATCGGTCGAGGTAGCGAAGAAGGCCTACGGCGCGGCAGCCGCGATGTGGGATGCCAAGTGCAGCTGATCGCGGGCGCGTTGAGCTGCGCGCCCAGCCTGCCTTTGCACTGGATGGGATCTGGGAGGGTAGGGAGGATGAGGGGGACAAGGAGGAGGGTGAGGAGGAGGAGCAAGCACCGTGTCTAAGATGCACGCGAGCCCCGCACCGTCGGGGCTGTGTGCATCGCGCCTGGGCCTATGCATGCAGAGCCAGCCGCGTTCGGGGCACAACCTAATGCGTGCCCAATCAAAGAGCCCCCAGATAAGCCCAGAGGAAGAGGCGGTGGGTGGGGGGGGGGGCTGTCGCCCGCGGGCGAACACTTGGGTGCCCTTTCCTGCCACATCGCCAGCATGAGCATGTTATCGTCCCGTTATCGGCCTTGTTAACAGTGTTACCACGCTCGTTATCATTGTTATCAATGTTATCAGATAACACCGTGATAGCGGTTATCAGATGCTGATAACGCGCGTGATAACAATGATAACATGCTATCACGCCTCTTGATAACGCTGACAACACGAAATGCGAAACATTCGCGTTATCAGACATCCTTGATAACGGTTATCAGATGTTATCAAGTTGTTATCGCAGCCCTTGATAACGCGCCTGATAGCGGTGATAACGGCCATGACACCTGTGTGATAACGGGTTGGTAGCGGTCCGATACGTCCTTCTGGCATCCTCTTCCCCCCCCCATCTCCCCCTCCTCCGAATCATGCTCCTCCTCCCCAGCGGTCTTCCGCTGGCTCGAGCGGCGCCCCCGCTTCGCCTGTTGCCACCTACGCGGGAGCGGCTCGCGCCCGCGCGCGGCGCGGCCGGAGACCGAGATGGCCACTGCTAGCGATGCCGACGACACCACGTGCGCGATCTGCCTGCAGGCGTTGCTGGACGGCACGGAGGTTCGGACGCCCGGCTGCCCTTTCAAATACCACGCTTACTGCGTGGACATGCACCTCGACGTCCACAACATGCAGTTCGACGATTTCCCCTGCCCGCAATGTCGAACGACGGGGCGGGCCCTGGGGAGGGCGGAGGCGGCGCTGACAGGCAGCCCGCCCGACGCCGCCGACGAGGTCGACACCATCATCACCGACATGACGCCGCCCAGCAGCCCGCAGTTGCGGCGTGCGCCGCGGCCGCCCCAGGAGACGCAGGTTGCGCCCGCTGAGGCGGTGGACGGGGCGGGCTCGGCGCC
>CAUYUJ010003625.1:364634-583221 GCA_963575745.1 Prorocentrum cordatum
GCGGCACCCTCAACTGCATACGGTTGGGTTCTTCGCCAGGGTATATATATATATACGCATATACATATGTAGGAGGGAGGAGGAGGTGGAGGAGAAGGGCAAGGAATGAGGAGGACAGGGAGGAGGAGGTGGAGGACACGCTCAAAAAGGAAGAGGAGGAGGAGGTGGAGGATGCGTCGCTCTGCTCGAGCACCTGCGCTTCGCGCTCGAGGTCCTAGAAATGGCCCGCGTGGTCGCGCGGCCTCACGGCGCAGCGAGCAACGCTGTAGCGATGCTCAGCGCATCTGCAGGGCCCGCCCGCGCCCGTCGTCCCACGGTTTCTCCGCGTCGCGCCAGCCCGCCTGACCGTCCCACGCGTGAGACTGCACCGACGACTGCGCCTCCCACCTGTGCTTCTCCCCCGGCACCATGCGGATCGACCTGCCCTTGTAGTCGCGGCCGTGCAACTCGCCGCCGTTCGTTTTGAACAGCGCCGTGGTCTTGAGCACCGCGTCCGTCAGCTTGGGGCCGCCGACGCCCTTGCTGGTGCCGCCGAGGCAATTGAACTGCACGATCATCATGTTGTTCGGCCAGTAGCTCACGTTGCCGTGCCAGTCGGTCACGCGCCACTCGTTCGAATTCGAACGAGACATGTACATGGCGTAGTTGTGCTGCTCCTCGGTGTGCATCAAGGTCTCGAGATACGGCGACGTTCCAAACGTCGACTCGTTGATGTAGTCGTACACCGCCAGGGTGCTCTGCATAAACGCTGGCGCCGCCATGGCAACAGTTGGAGAGCCCAGGACAATTCGCAGACAGAGAGCAGCGGCCCCGCTGCTCGAGCCCAAACTTGGCTACGGATGTACCCCTACACATAGGGGCACGTCCACCAACAGCTCAATGGTCAGAGGGGCGAGAGGAAGAGGGACGAGGGGAGGGGGGACGAGGAGAAAGAGGGATGAGAGGAGGAGCAGGTTTTTATCATTATTATTATTATATATATGTGTATGCATGTATGTATGTATGTATGTATGTATGTATGTGTGTATATATATATATATATATATATATATATATATATATATATATTGGGTGGGCTCCATGGAGAGCCCTTTGGCCACTTGGAGCCGTCCTTGGGCGGTCCTGGGCCCTCTTGGACCATCTTGGAAGCCACATTGAGCGACGCGCGCACGCACGCCAACACGCACACACACACACACACACACACACACACACACACACACACACACACCGCCCACCCGCCCGTCTCAGAAACGGGGGTCGGGAGAGGAAGCGATCTAGGCCGCCTACGCCCAGGGCTGGGGGGTTGACTGAATCACATGGGCGCGCATATCCTCTGCCCCCCCCCCCCCCCCCCCTTGCACCCCCCCCCCCCCCCCCCCCCCCCCCCCCCCCCCCCCCTCTTCTATGGCATATCCTCCGCCCCCCCCCCCCCCCCCCCCCCCATCCACTCCAATTGGCATGCCCCCCCCCCCCCCCCCCCCCCCCCCCCCCCCCCCCCCCCCCCCCCCCCCCCCTCACCCATCCGTAGCAGCGGCATTTTCCGCACCATGGCCCACGACGCAGCGCAGAAGCGTTTGAGACTGCAGTCCGCGCTGCACACAGGCGGGATATAGCTGGATGGGTTAGCGCGGATTGTCGCGAAACTCGGTTGCGAGCCTGTCGGCGATAAGAAGCTTCGCGCTATAAACCACGAGTTGTTCGAGAGGGCGAGGTTCGACGTCGATCTGCGCTTGACAACTGGCGAACCATAGCGATGGGAGGTTTGCCAGCCCGCGCTCGTTCTCCAGGAGATGGCGGCTGCCTCGGGCGAGTTGCAGACGTGTTTCTCGAATGCTTTCTCGAGGCGCCCGCGCTCGATTGACAGACCTTGGAGCATGGTCATCGGCTTAGACGGGCACACGGCTGGCGACCAAAAAAAAGCCGACAAAACAAACGAAAAACCATGGTTATTTCTGTCAATGTTTTAGAGCTCGGGGGATCAGTTTTGAGCCACGAGGCAACCTGGATGACCTTCGCTGCGATTCGGGATCACATCATAGCAAAGGTCGAGGGCAAGTGGCCCAGCTTGTTCGCAATACTTCTGCGTGAGATCCTGCTTGGCCCCCTGTCCTTCAGAGACGCGGGCGCGGCGTTGAATGCGCTCGACCAAACGCGCCTGCTGTTCGCAACGGTGAAAGGTGTTTTAACCGACCTCGACGGCCACAGGATGACGTTCGACTGGACGGGCGCAAGCCCCCACAAGCCATGCATTTTGTTGCGGCAATTGTTGGAGGAAGGATTCACACCTCATTCCAGGGTGCAACGATATATCTTGTTCAGATTTCTCGAAAATTCGGTTGCGTGATCACGAGGACATGGCTGCAAATAGGGCTGTCGTTTTGGCGGCGAAAGCGAGACGTGACGCTGGGGCCATGGGCGTTGGGGATTTCAAGGAGCTCATTCAGGGCGTCGGCTTCAACCCAAACCCACTGGGCCTTCTAGCAGATGAGGCGCTGTGCGGCATCCTCGACGCATCTGACATCATCCGCGCAGGCTGGGCGCACCATGATCTACAACAAGGCGCATTTTCTTGGGAGCACACGGCTTACGTGAGGGCGCGCGAGAGCAAGCTGGGAATTATGTTCGGGATGTGGGGTGAGTTGGTGAAGGCTGATCAGACATTCCCCTTGTCAATGGGCGTCAAGATCAGCCAAGTCTACGACGCATTTTCCGCATCCTCCGAGGGGGAGTCGAAGACCCGGTGCAAGGCAGGTGATTACATATCCTTGTATGTTATCATGCGGCATTGTGTCGAATGCTGACTGCTCGACATCCCTGGCCTTGAGGGGGGGAACGAGTCTTTCAGCGCAGCATGTGCTGTCTTGGACCTCGTCCTCGAGGCTAAGAGGGCCCCGCAGACTGGGCTCGCAGCCATTCTCAATGAGCCCAGGGCCGCTCTTCGCGCACGCATGGATAGGCACGCAGCCGCATACGGCGGCAAGAGGTATTTACTTCCGAAACACCGCGCCATGATGCATATTCCAAATCAAATTTGGAAAGACAGCTTTGTAGCCAACATGTTCGTTGTTGAGCGCCTAGATATTCGCGTCAAGCAGTCCGCAGAGAACAGCGTCAGGAACACAGAGCGGTACGAGTACTCTGTCCTCTCGAACTTGCTGACGAGGCGCCATAATGATTTGACCGATGGTGCGCAATCCCTCCGCGAGGGCCTTCGCGGGTCTAGAAAGGAATTGCCAGGCTATCCAAATGCGGAGTTGGGTCATGGCGCCTGGGAGGACGGTCGCGAGTTGCACGTTCACGACGTGGTTTTGGTCGGGGGTGGCGCTGGCCTCGCGTCGGCCTGCGTCTGTGAACGCGGGGCGCTGCACGCTGTCGTCAGGAAATTGCTGCCCACTGGCAGGCGCGCCCGCTCGAGCAGATGGTTTTCGCTTTCGCGGGAGATGATGGCAGTTGGCACGCGCGAAGCTCACGCGGCCCACGCGTGGCACCGCGATGGGGGCGCCTATGTGGCGCTGGTTTAAAGAGCGCACGGCCTTGCCAATGTGTATATATATGTATGCCTTGAAAACATCAAACGGGGATGCGAACGACGAAAACGACGACGACGACGGCGACCAGGTATGCGGCGCTTCCGCTGAAACGAACGCTCTCCTTCCTCCTCCTCTCTCCCCCCCTCCTCCCCCCCACCATCATCCTCTGACCATTGAGCTGTCGGTGGGCGCGCCCCTATGTATAGGGGTACATCCGTAGCCAAGCGTGGGCTCAAGCAGCGGGACCGCCGCTCTCTGTTTGTGAGTTGCCCTGCAGTGGGCTCTCCAGCTGTCGCCATGGCGGTGCCGCTGCCAGAGTTCATGCGGCGCGCCATGACGGTGCACGACTACATCAACGAGTCATTGCCAGACACGTCGCCGCATCGAGAGACTCTGATGCACATCGACGATCAGCACTACTACGTCATGCACATGTCTCGTTCGAACCTGACAGACTGGCACGGCTACGTGGGCTACGGGGCGAACAACATGATGGTCGTGCGGTTCAATTGCCTCAGCGGCGCGAGCCAGGACGGCGGCCCCAAGCTCACGGACGTTCCGTTCAAGAAAGACCACGGTGCCGTTCAAGAACGGCGAGGAGTGGCACGGCCATGACTGCAAGGGCAGGTCGACCCGCATGGTGCCGAAGAAGAAGTACAGGTGGGAGGCTCAGTCGCGGGCGCAGTCCCACGCGCGGGACGACCAGGCGGACTGGCTCGACGTGGAGAACCCGTGGGACGACGGCCGCGGGCGGGCCCTGCACACGTTGCGCTGAGCGCATCGCTGCAGCGTTCGCTGCGCCGTGAGGCCGCGCGAATACGCGGGCCACTTCTAGGACCTCGAGCGCGAAGCCCAGGTGCTCGAGCAGAGCTACACGCTCAGAGTTTACCTCCTCGTCCTCCTCCTCCTCCTCATCCTCCTCCTCCTCCTCCCCCTCGTTGAGCGTGTCCTCCACCTCCTCCTCCCCCTCCTCCTCCTTCCTTGCCCCCCTCCTCCACCTCCTCCTCCCTCCCTCCCCAGCCCGAGCCTTGAAAACGTCAGGCGGGGACGCGAACGACGAACGCGACGACGACGACGACGACCAGGTCAGCGGCGCTTCCGCTGAAGCGAACGCCGGCGACCAGAAGCGGCGCTTCCGCTGAAACAAAGCGACGACGACGACGACGCCGACGACCAGAAGCGGCGCCTCCGAAACCGACGACGAAAACGACGACGACGACGAGGACGACGACGACGACGACGACGACGAGGACGACGACGACGACGAGGACGACGACGACGGGAGATTGGAATATGGGGGTGAGGCAACCACCGCTGAGCATTTTTGGGGCTACATAGTAAGTCCCATACGTAAGATAAGTCGCACATAAGTTAGATGGTAAGTCCGATAAATATCGGCAGCGTCAGAAGTTACAAGTAGCCGAAGTGCAGAATGCGTCCAATATGCGCGCTAGGTTAGTTGGGCCGCCTGCGACCAAGCTATCCAACCTATGCGATTACATCATCATCTGAGCGAGTGCAACGCTACTTGTGGGTGTAGAACGCGCCCTGATCAGCCGTTAAGCGAATGCATGTATATTTGTATAACTGTATCTGGCGCAAGAGCGCCGACCGATATCAGGCGTCTCCAGACCAATGCCGCGGCACCAAATCCAGAGCTCCCCATTGAAAAGCTGGCAGTGGCGGCACAAGTCGGCCCACTGCGCCCCCCGCTCCACGCGGAGGCTCAAAATCCTGAGTTCCAACTCTTCCCCTCCATCCCCCAATCGCGGCGGCGCGAAGAGGAGGGGTGCAAGGCCCGGCGCGGGCCCTGCCAGTCGGCACCGCCGGGGTGGAGCGGAGCGACAGGACGACGTCGAAACACCAACCCTCCTCGCCAGACTCCGTCACGATGTGAATTCCAGCATGCATTGGCATGGCCTCGCGGGAGCGGGATGCCCTTGGGCCCGCCCCGGCCGGCCGTTTCCCGGCAGCCCACGCGCATCCTCTACGTCGCTGCTGACGGCGATGCCCACGAGGTCCTGGCCCACCTGCAGCGTCTGCCCGTCGAGCGCGGCGTGAACTTTGCGCACGTCGTCACGTGGGCCCAGGAGCAAACGCACGCGACCTGGCGGGTGCATCGCGTCCTGCGTGGCTAAGTGGATGTACTCCCCCAGGCGGGCCTCCCGATCGTAGTCCGTTTCCTGCAGCTGCAAGCCCGCCGACTGGATCAGATGATCCATCAGACGACGTACCACTGCTCCGTCCTCTCGGCCCACCTCTCCAAGGATAGACACATCCGTGAGGAAGTCGCGATGGGCATTGTTGCCCTGGCCCCTGCGACGAGCGGCCGCGAGAGCCTGTGGGACAGCCGACGTATGGGCAACAGTGCGCCATCCATACCGCGAAGGCTTCCATTTCAGACGCGCCCCCACATCCGTGGAGTCCTCCTGGCACGTGGCATCCATGGTCGAAGTCCACGTGTCTGCCGTCGCCGATGTGAAAACCAGGAATCGGCCACGATCAAAAAACACCATCTGGGAGCAGAGACGCCAGTACGATGCCAGCTCGGGGACCCCCCCGTCTCGAGCACCAGGGCGTCGGGTGCCGCATACATGGTGTTCATGCCGTAGAAAGCGTCAGCCGGCAGCCAGCTGCCGCGGAGCCGCTCCAGGGTCAAGAGCACGTCCAGGTCCGGAAGCGTCTCCGGAAAGAGGACCTCGAGGTGCAGGCGCGGCCGCTCGCCTGCGGCCGGCAGAGCACGCCCAAGGAGGAGAGCTCCATCAGCAGGCGAGGTAAGGACTCGACTGGTATGTCCATGTGGACCGTGCGGACCGCGGCGAGCTGCAGGAGAGGGGCTGCAGGCCTCAGGAGCTGAGGCGCTACTCGTGGGCCCTCGTGGCGCAGCGTGAAGATGGCTAAGCCGGCTTTGACATGCCGGGGACCGCCCTGGCCGGGCAGGACCATCTCCAGGGGGGCGTTCACCACCTGGCAGCAGCGGAGGAGCGAGGCCCACTTTGCTCCCAGCAAGGGGTGCCACCAGAGATCCATGACCCCTGACATCGACGACATACCCGGCAGAAGCGGCACTGACGCCACCATCCTCACGGAAAGCGGGCGTTGCGTCGCATCCGCAATCCGGAGACCCGCGGCTAGGCAGCGGGTGAGGGCGTTGGTATCCGAGGGAGCCCACAACACGATGCGGCGACCAGCAGCGTTCTGCCAGAAGCGGGCGTCCCCCTTCTCCGAGAGCGCAGCGATGTCCCGGGACGCGCGAAGCACCTGGGCCGCACTGCCCGGCTGCAAGGCCTTCACGACGCCGAGTACGTCCGACCACTGGGTGTAGAGGAGCTCGTCGTCCCCCGGGGCACTGTCCTGGAGAAGTTGGCACGCAGCCTCGCCCAGGGCCTTTTGGATGGCGGGTAGCTCGTCCTGGCAATACCGCACAGCGCAGTCCAACGACTCGATGAAGTGCGCCACCCGATTGAGGTCCTCAGCCGCCCAAGTCGCAGGAGTCGCCAGACTTCCCAGCAGGCGTGCCGTCCGGGCGCGTGCGGCCAGCATCTCCGGCGTGGGGTCCGGGCCCTCGTACATGGCCAGCCCGAGCCGGCGCCAAGGGTCTGGCGTATCAACGTCGTAAGCCAGCCTCTCGAAGATCCGTTGGAGAGCTGGCCAGTCTGTGGGGTAGTCTACGATCAGCTGCGCTGGGGCGGGGGCGATCAGCTGCCCGGCGCGCACCAGGTCAAAGTGCTGCAGTACCTCCCGCTCCACGAACTCCTTCAACAATTCGCCGGGCAGGCGCACCGTCGGAGTGACGACCCCGACCGTCGAGCCCGAGGCCGCAGCAGCTGCTGGAGGAGCCAGCCCAGGAGGCGGAAGGACGGCGGGAGCGGCCGCCAAAGATAGTTCTGTGAATGGCTGCGTCATCCCGCTGCCCTTCCATCGAGACGTCCCCCATGCTGTTGATGTTGTTCCGATCGACGCCGGGCATGTTCTGCACCTCAGCGTTGTGCGCTAAGCAGAAGGCCGAGCCCGGGACCGCCTCGCCCTCCACGCCGCGGCGCACGCACATCTGGCAAAACGGCATTGCAGCTCAAGTATTGCAATAGCCCACCAAAGAAAAAAAAACACCACACGTCCAAATTATAGTCAGCCTTATATCCCGCTCAAGGCGGTGGATGACGAAGTAGACCGGGTACGTGAGGTGCTCAGTCCCAGCCCGTTGCCCCTTGGGAAGCAGGGACCCGCGAAGGTGGTACCGCCTGGCACGAATTCTCAACCGCCTGGCACGAATTCTCAACCGTGGCACGAATTGGCAACGTTATGATACCGCCTGGCACGAATTCTCAACCGTGCGTGAAAAAAATGCTTGCGGAGGAAATACTGTGCCTACTCGGTGGTGGGCATGGGTCTACAGAAAGGCATCAAGAGCGGCACGGGCAGCGATATCGCGATCCAACCCCACGTAGGCTCCATAAGAGCGAGAGTAGAATGTCAAGACTCGTCGTCGTACAGAAGCCTCCTCCACCGTCCTAGCAGGTTCTGGACGCTTGGGATCCAGGGGACGGCTAAAGACTTGAACGCAAGACAGCGTTTCGTGAAGGTCGTCAGGCCCCCCACAGCGGAAACAGCATCCTCGGTCCACGCAATGAAACCTGACCGAGGCGCACACCCCCATGGAAAGCACCCTGAGGACGCCAATGGGAAGGTGGGTGCACGTAGCCTTTTCAAGAGCCCTGAGCCGTGACCGAAGGAGAAATTAAAAAAGGCATATCAACTTCCATAAGCCATCGCCCGAAACGAACCTGCAAGTCGATCAAAGGGGACATCGGTGCTCGAAACCCTCGAAGATACTTGTGCACACTACACTGGATCTTCCCGCCGGTCCGCTGAACGTTGGGAGAGAGAGAGAGAGAGAGAGAAACAGAGACAGAGACGGAACAAACAAAATGTCAGCTGCATCTTCACTGGTGCATCTAGTCATCGAATTTCTCTAAGGAGTAGAGGAAGAGGAGGAAAGGGAGAAGGAGGACGAGAAGGAGGACCCCCCCTGGCGACGTCGGCGCCGCCAGGGGGGTGCCCAGCGCCGATCCAAGAAATGCGCGTGGAGATCCGAATGTATCTGATTGCGCAGATGTTCTGTCTTCGAGAAGAGGGAACCGAGGAGGAGGTGGAGGAGGAGGACGACGACGACGACGACGACAACGTCAAGGATGTGCAGGGAGCACAGCAGGCTCTGCGCAGCCCCAGGCAAGGTCGCCGACAACGGCGACGCCGACGACGCCATGGCCGTGCCCAAGGCCTTGGCCACCGCGTCGTGCAGCCCGTCGGGGGTCGCCCCGCCCTCGAGCAGGGCGGTCACCGCGTCGCCGTTGAGGTTCCGCGTCGCCTCTCCGCGCGGCGGGGCCGACGCCGCCACCGAGGTCGACGACGCGCGGCGGGGCTGAGGGGAACGTTGGGTGGGGGGGCAGCTCAGGGGGGGGGAACATCGAGCTGGAAGCAGCGATACATCGCCGATAGATCAGCGATCGGCCCCCAATGGTAAATCCAGACGGTCCTGCGCGGGGCGGGCTATCCGGCCCCTGTCGGTGATCAGCCGATCGAGAATCGATGCACCCCCCTTGAACGCAGCTCGCAAAGGTGGCTTGGTGATGCGCGGGCTTCAAGGAGATCAGAGTGTCAGAAGGGTTTTGGAGCGAGTTCGAAAACGGACAAAGTTAGCCAGCGTGGAACCCTAAAGCAATGAGATTCTAGCACGCTATGTGGTGCAACCTATGTGGTGCGATAGATGTGGTGCACCCTATGTGGTGCAAGCTATGTGGTGCAATCTACGTGGTGCTAGATATGTGCTGTAGGCTATGTGGTGCCATCTATGTGGTGCTCAAATCCGCCGACCCCTTGTGGGTCTCTAGGCATGTGAGATTATTCCCCCACATAATCCCCAAACCGGGAATTCGACCCCCCCCGGCCCGGCACGACCCCGGACCGAACGCGGCATGGGGGGGCCGAGGGCCCCAAAACGGGTCAAGAGGGGACTAAGACGCCTCCCAGACGGTCCAAGAGGGGCCAAAGGTCGCACCAAGACGCCCAAGATGGCCCCAAGACGGCCCTACAGGCCGCCAAATCGCCCCAAGAGGCGAAGACCGCTCCAAGACGGCCCAAGAGGCCCCCAAGACAGCCCAAGAGGGCCTCAAGACGGCCCAAGAGCCGCCCAAGACTGCCCAAGAGGCTCCCAAGACGGGCCCAAGAGAGGCCCAGGAGGGGGACCAGGATCTGAAAGATCTAGCCTTCCGCCCCAAGACGGTCCCAGGAGGCCCCAAGCAGCCCAAAGAGGCCCCAGGAGGCCCCCAAAACGCCTCAAGAGGCTCCCAAGAGGAGGCCCGATGAGACCCCAAAACGGCCCCCAATACGCCGCAAAACTGCCTCCCAGAGGCCCCCGACAGGTCAACCATGAGATCCCAACCAACACACATGAAGTCTCTGACCCACCACCGTGTGTAACTACTCTCTGGAGCGCGGACCCGACTGTGCTACGGGGACACTCCAGAAGCCTACGAATGAACACGACGAACGCTCCAGACACCCGCGCACCGAGAATGACCGAGAACGCGACAACAATCCGCCGACAGCGTGGGCTGTCACCACCGTAAGAATTATCTCCCCCTCGCCGAACCCCTTCCCCAGGAACTCCCAGCGATCTCCACAAGACCTCCCCTGAGGGCTCCAAGGAAAAACCATCGCGAGAATCCCTCGGGAACACAACCATTGCAGCATTTCCGCCGCGCTGGTCTTTGGAACGTCAAAAAAGAACGCAGGAATCAAGGGGACGGCGGATATGGCGCAAGCCTGCAGAATCTAAATGGTGCCAAATTTGCAATGCAACACATGTGGTGTAAACTGTGCGGTGTAATTTTTGTGAAGCTAACGATGTTGCGTGGTGTCAGCTATGCAGTGGGATCTACGTTCTCTAAACAGCGTTTGCACTTTAAATAGTCTTAGTTGTGTTCCACAGAAGTGGGCCTGTGCGCCAATCCGGCGGCTGTGGTGCCGCCGTCGCCGCCCCGTCGCCGCGTCGTCGCCACCCGACGTCTGGTGTTGTGCGTCGGTCTGGCGGCTATGTTGCCGCGGTCGCGTTGCCGTCGCCGCCTCGCTGAAATCGCATCACATGAATTACACCGCACTGATGGCACCGCAGAGATTGCTCAAAATACATGTCCTTCCTTCAAGAATCACAGGATCTCTCCCCCCGGAATTAACGGCCCTTCTCTTCGCATTGCAAATTAGTTGCGATTCTGCCCCGTCGTCCATCCTAAACATGAATTCGTACCATCCCAGGAAGGCCGGCATCGGCCACCCCCTCATCTTCTGCCCAAAAAAACGCACACACCTGTTCATCATAACCCATCAATTCCCATGGATTCCTTATAAAAATGAGACGAAGTGCACGCGCGCGCGTCGTTGCGCGCGCATCCCGAAATCCTTCACAAACCATGGGTTTTCACAAGGATTTCAAAATCGAGTGTCCCGAGAACAAATAAAACACATCGTTCCCCAACAAGAATGTGCAAACTTAGCCTGACGAAGGACCCAACCATATGCAGCTGCGAGTACCTGGGACGCACGTGGAAGACGCACCCCTTGGAGGCATGCGGTGGGACGCCGACGCCGACGACGACGACGACGATCAGCCGCGGCCGCACGCGCCGCACGGCGGCGGCGGAACCGCCGCGGGTGGCCCGGCGGCCGCGGGCGGCCCGACAACCGCCGAACCCGCGGCGCGGGCGGCCGACGCCCACCATAATGTCCTGTCGTTCTGAAAGAATCTCGGCTGTGTGCAAATGCTCTGCCTCTAGCGGCCCACGCCGGGCCTGGTGACCGTCAAAAAAAAAACTCGGGATGAACAGCCCGCCCCAGGAAAACGAAAATAACGGAGTCACGAAAAAACTGCCGGGTGGTAGTAAACAAACCTCGACGGGAGACCTGGACACCATCCTCCTGCAGCATTTCTCGAGCCGGGTCGACTTGTGAGGATCCCGGGGCCCGAAACAAGGCAAGGTCGCACGGTGTGAAAAAATGCGACGCCTGGATCTAAGCGGGGGAAAAATCATGGCGGAGGAGGAATGTATCCTCCTCCGCGGGAAAAAATATGAAATGCAGGCAAATCCACACCAGAACGATCCTGCGGCGGCCGTGCGGTTTGTCTGGCCCTGGCGTGGCGCACTGCGTGCAGCTAGCGAGAAACGTGCTTGCTTGGTAAAGCACTCTTGAAAACTGCTGTGGCAGGCCCCTTCCGCTCCAAAGGCCTATTCAAGGAATACAATAATTGATCAGCGAAGAAATATAAGTTAGTTGTCCCATGTGTGTGCATTAGCGCGGTGTCCCCCCTTAGGGCCCTCCAGTGCGAATGGCAACGGAGGTCGCCCCACCGGGGCAAGCGAATATCGCTCGCTCCATGGCGAAACAACGGCCCACGGAAGCGTGCCGCAAGGCCGGAAGGCGGAGTCGAAATCGCTCGCCACCTCGCAGATACTGGGCCCAAAGCATTCGCGGCGCCCGCGAAAAGCGCGGGCGCCATGTCGACGACCACGAAGGGCCTCCCAAAAAATGTACCCTTGAAGACCGATAGGGGTCAAAGAATCACCCGGGCCCCGAGGTGGCCAAGAAGATTTACCCTGGGAAAGCGCAACAATCACGCACAACCTTCGGATAAACTCTTCAGGGGGTCGGTCGGCCAAATCGGCCCCGCCCGATCGGACCCTCGCGAGTCGCCAACAAAGCCGGGCGGGCGCTCCCGCGCAGGTCCCGCCACCGACCCAAAGGCCAGGTCACGTCAGGTAAGCCTTGCAGCAGACGGTGCGCGAGCAGGGGCGAGACCAGCTCGGCGGTCGCGCTAAAGTTACTCAACACAGGAGGAGGGGGACGAGAGGAGGACGAAGAGGACGAAGGAGGGGAGGCGGCCCCGGCACGGAATGCCTTCAGCATCCGTGCCAGCCTTTGACAGCGTGCTCCCACGCGCGAGCTGCACCGCCCTCTGGGCGGAAGTAGGCAGCAAGTCGCTCGCGCGAGCCAACGGCTTTCGGACAATTGTCCCAAACTACTTTGCCCAGCGTCCAGCGAGGTCTGCCTCGACGTCTGGGGCCTGCGGCCCCACGGACGACCGGCAAGTCCAGCTCAAACACTGAAGCTCTGACAGGGTCCGCCCATGGTCGGCGCGCAAGCTGGCCCATGAAGATCATCTGTTGCCCGGCGAGGCAGTCGCTCAGTTTGGACGGGCTGGATATGCTCAAGACAGCGGCGCTCGAAATCAGGCTGACGAGTGACGGCCGTATCCAGGATATCCTTCACAGGCATCTACTCTGAAAGATGCCCCATATACGTCGCTCTGCCTTGTTAAGGCATGACGCAACAAAAACTACCCGCATCAACATCGACACCACGCACGCGTTGAACATCCTCACCTTCTGCTTCCCCCTTAAGACAGAATGAGACCAAATACTGCGCAAAATCTGAAAATCACGTTTTGCATTTCGAGTCCCCCCGCTTAAAAGCAGCGCCCATTCTTCCGCCCGCAAGAAAAAATGCACCAAGTAACCCAGCGACTCCTTGGCGACAACGGGCTGGCCCAAATTGTTCATCGCGTTGTCATTGGTCCAGAACTCCATCACTTCAACCATCTTCCAGTTGGTTCTCCTTTCTAAAACAAAATATGATCTACCCCCCCCCAACGTTATCACCCCCCCTTTCGGGTATGTAAATCATATATGATTCTGACCACGTGTCCATCCTGAATAAAAATTTACACTATCCCAAGGGGGCCGGGTTCCCCCCCCTGAGGTTCCCTTGGAGGAAAAAAACTATGCAGTGACATGTTTTGTTCTAACATAGCACTTTTTTCGCGAATCCCTTGCAACAAATGGGACGAAGTGCGCACGCGCGCGTTGTCGCACGCGCATGCCGAAATCCTTCAAAAACCCCCGGTGCCGGAAGGATTTCGCAATCGAGTTTCCCCCCCCCCCCAAAAAAAACATACAAAAACACATGGTTTCGCAACACCGATTTGCTAAAAAAGCTTCCGCGCGAGCTCTTGCGAAATTTTAAGAAAACCACGTTCTCTTTTCAAGATTTTCACACAATGTTATTAAACAGGCTTCGCGCGCGCGCATGTCGAGATCGGTCGAACGCCCTTGCGCGTGTGCCGTCGCAAAAATCCTTTGCAAAAAATGAGACGAAGTGCGGACGCGCGCGTCGTCGCGCGCGTATGCCGAAAACCTTCACAAAACCCATCGGTTTCGGAAGGATTAAAAAAAAAATCGTGCCCAAAAAACCTACAAAAACACAAGGTTTCGCAGCACGGATTTTCAACAAAAACGTGCGGGCGCGCGCTCTTGCGTCGTCGTCGTCGTCATCGTCGCCGTCCTCCCTCCTCCCGCGTCGTCGTCGTCGTCGCCTACGTCGTCCTCTGTCTTTCGTCGTGTTCGTCGTCGTCGTCGTCCTCTTTGGCGTCGTGGTCGTTTCCGTCGTCGTTGTTGCCGTGGTCGTCCTTCCCCCTCCTCCCTCGTCGTCGTCGTCGTCCGTCGTCGGCGTCTCGTCGTCGTCCCTCCTATTTCGTCGCCGTCGTCGTCGTCGCCGTTGTCGTCGTCGTCGTCCCTCCTCCCTCGTCGTTGTCGTCGTCGGCGCCGTCGTCCTTCCTCCTTCTTCGTCGTTCGCGTCGTCGCCGTCCTCCCTCCTCCCTCGTCGTTGTCGTCGTTGTCGTCGTTGTCGCCGTCGTCGTCTTTCCTCCTCCCTCGTCGTCGTCTTCGTTGGCGACGTCGTCGTCTTCGTCGTCGTCGGCGTCGGCGTCGTTGTCGTCGTCGAAGTCGTCGGAGACGACGTCGGTGTCGTCGTAGTCGACGTCGTCGTCGTCGTCGGCGTCGTTGACGTCGTCGTCGTCGGTGTCGTCGTTGTCGTCGTCGAAGTCGTTGGAGACGTCGTCGGCGTCGTCGTCGGCGTCGGCGGCGCGGTCGTCGTCGTTGTCGCTGTCGTCGTCGGCGTCGGTGTCGTGGCCAAGTGTCATGTGGCACGTGCCGTCGCGGTCTTGTCTCAGGAGGTCTTGCGACCAACATGCAGGCGGGAGGGTGGTGTGTTTGCACGAGCAGCGGAGAGGACAGCTTCAAGACGGTCAAATATTCAACTGCAACCCATAGCTCGCCCCGCGGCTGTCAACGCAGCGCGCGAGCTCCTGGATAACGTCGGGGCTGCGGCCGATCAAGAGCGCGTCGCCCGCGCGCGCCGCGCCACTCGCCACCGCGCTCGGCGCGTCGCCGCCCAGTCGCCCGCGCAACTCTCGATGAGCATCGCGAAGCAAGGTTGTCATAAGGGGGCAGCCCTGGCAAATTCCGCACTGCTGCTTCCTCGCTCCAGACGTGGCGCCAAAATCTGACACTGCGAAGACGCGATTCTCGTAGACGCTAAAAACCATGCGCGCGTACTTGTCTGGGCCACTGAACCTCCGCAGCGCATTGATCAGCGACCCTGGAGACACCGAGTCCAACGCCTTCGCCCAGTCAAGAGCCAGGAAGATGATCTTTGCATCGCGCGCCGCCCGCGCCCCCTCTAACACTCGCCGCGCAATGAGCGCTGCGTCAACTGCGCCGCGCCCAGATCTGAAGCCAAATGGCGTCTGCCACATGCGCTGCTCAGCCCCCGCGCCCTTCGCGCGCTGCAGCAATATCACGGCAAACATCTTGCAACCGATAGGGGGGAGGCCGATGGGCCTGCAGTCGCTGCAATCACCTGGGCCACCTTTCTGTCAACCATCTTCACTTCTGACTTGCGCCAGGCCTCGGGCACATGACCGCTGCCCCAAACCAGACAGCTTGACTGCAGATGCCCTCGCTTCCTCTCCTGCGACGCCACCGAGATCGATGAGGGGGGACATGCTCGTGGGGGGCGTCCGCCGGCATAGCCGTCGTCGGCCGCGCCGCCCATTGCACTGTCTCCTAATGGTCTGCCAGCTCACTTGCCCTACTGTCGCTGTCTACCAATGCCCCGCTAGCATGTCGCACCGCGCCTTGCTGGGGGATAAGCCTACCCGAAGCTTCCGAATCTGACCCCAATCGCCGGTCTCGGCAAGCCTTTCCATCCACCGCGCCCGGCCCTTCGAAACAGCCGCGCCGATAATCTTGGCGAGCCACTTCTCCTCGTCGACGTCGCCCCCGCGTCTGGCAGCAGAACGCCGATCTCTGAGTTCCACGGCGGGAGGTCGCACCAAAGGCTTCCCGGCACAACCTAACTTCGTTTGCAGCGCAACCGCCGATGCACGATAGAATCCGCCAACCAACTGACACCAAGCCAAACTCGCACCTCCGCGGTCGGGCGCAGAATCTGCGAAGTCCTCCAGTGACTCAGCCAATAGAGAACTAAAGCAGCGCGTCGTAATAGCATCCATCAATCTGCCCATATCTTGTCTAGAGTTTTGCGCGGCCGGCGAAATCTTCGCCCGCGGCGATCCGGGCCTGAGCCCCCAGTAAGAAGTGGAGCGAAGACAAGGGGGCGTCTAGGCACGAAGCAACGCCCAATACATTGCGCCGCCAGTTCTGGTCGCAAGCCAAGAAGTCGATATGGGAATGAGTACGCCAATCGAAATCTTGTCCAGCAGGACAGCCAACGCTGCAGCAAGTGGCCAACTGGCTCTGCGGCAGTGGGAAGGATATGTTCGCGAGGCACATGCGAAGCAGAGCGCATGTCCTTCACGCGAATATGTGTTCACATCGGGCTTGCAAGTCTGGCATGGGCGAACAAAAGCATGGAATCCGATGGCGTGCTCTCCATCGTCGAACTTGCCGCACAGCTTAGAAGTAGAAACCTCATAAGTAACCCAGGCACGCGCGCAGACCGCGACGCAAGGAAGACTTCGATGCAATTGACAAAGCTTTGCCGTTGTCGGAAGTCACATCCACAACCCGGCGCGCACGCCGAAAATGAGACAGCCTTGCCGTCGGAGACGCGGACTCTCAGCGAAGCCACCCAGCTCGAACAATTGCAAAATCCGACGATTGATTGTCTCGAGCTGGGGCCCACGATGAACCCAACCCCTGCCCTGTCCTCTCCCTCCGCGTCCTCTGCCTCTCCCGACACGATAACAAGAGTGCCAGAATCAGCCGGGAATGCGTCCGAGTTGGGCCCCCACGTGCCCTGCGCAGAAAGGATTGGTATGTCGTCACGTTTCATCGCTGTTTCGATGTCCATTTGCTTTGCTTCTGCTTACCCTTCTACGTTCCAAATTGCAATTGCAAATTCGCTATCTCGGACCGGCCGCGAACGACGACCTCGAGCTGCTCAATGACGGCATGGCTTTTCCACGCTGCTGCCCTGGAGCTGCGCGAAGCATGGGGCTCGTCTATGGATCCGGCATCCAGACGGAGACCCCCTGCGACCCCCTGGCAGTGAACATCTCCTGCTCGCGCGCCGCTGGCCCCCGTATTTGTCCACGTTGCCCGCGCCCCTGCCGGCGCTAGCAGCCTTCGGTGAGCCCGCCCCTCTCGCTGCGATTTTGACGATACATGTCATGGGGGACTGCGCCAACTTATCGGATGCACGTTTGACCATGTCAGAGAAATCGGGCAACTGCGCCGGGGTCAACCAATCCCGCCACCCAGGTCCGCACTGCACCTTCGAGGCTCCGTTCCCGATGGACGCCCGGACGGCGATGTCGCTGCCCGCTCGCGCGTGGCCTTCCCCTGGGTCGGCACAGACGCTCTCGTTGATATATCCCCACTGTCTGAGAATATGTTTCGCCCCGAAACGAGAGATGCCAATGCCCGGGTGGGCAAATCGCCGCCCCCCTTTGCCCGCGCGGCGCTGCTCCCCTCTTCGAGGGTCGCCTTCCGGAGTGAGTCGATTGCGGTGCCCCGGGCAAATTTACAGAGAAACTTCACAAATACGATGCCTCGGAACTCCCCCCGCTGACGTAGATGTCTTCCGGCTGCGGGGAATACAAGTCCCAGAGTTTGTGTTTGACCCATTACCGTGCCTCCCCAATGCCAGAAAACGAGCGAAGCCCACCGACCACTGCCGCAACCTCCTCGCCAATATCGCGGCGCTTGTTGCTGCGCTGGCCAGCCCCCCTCAGCTGCGAGACCTGAATCTCTAACGTCTTGATGTGGCCCAAGAGAGGGCGCGCCGCTGGATCTCCACAAGGGGGGGGGGAGGTTGGGACCCCCCCCTTTCCTCGATCCGTCGTCCTGGATACCCCCCCCCCTTCCCCGATCCGTCGTCGGGGGCCCACCCCTCCTTTCCTGGTCCGTCGTCGGGACTCCCCCCCCCCCCCCCCCCCCCCCCCCCCTTTGGCCGCATCCCCCCCCCCATTCCCCCCCCTCCCTTCGCCGCGCCGCCCCCTGACTCCGGAACCCGACCCCCGCCGCCCCAGCCCCTAGTCCCCACCCTAACCCTAACCGCTAACCCTAACCCCAACCACTAACCCCAGCCCCAAAGAGCACTCACTACTCATTACTCACTACCCACTTCTGACTACTCGCTATTCGCTACTCACTTCTCACTACCCCCTACTCACTACCCACGGCTCACCACTCGCAAACCACTACTCACTACCCACCACCCACTACTCGCTCCTCACTACTCCCTACTCACCACTCCCTCCTCCCTACTCACTACTCACTACTCACTCCTCAAAACCCGCTACTCAATACTCACTACTCACTAAGCACTACTGACTACTCCCTACTCACTACTCACTAATCAATACTCATTACCCACTACCCACTATCCACTACACAGTACTGACTACTCATTGCCCACAAATCACTGAACACTAGCCACTACTCGCTACTCGCTACTTCCTACTCCCT
Organism: Prorocentrum cordatum; assembly: GCA_963575745.1. Lineage (NCBI taxonomy): Eukaryota > Dinophyceae > Prorocentrales > Prorocentraceae > Prorocentrum > Prorocentrum cordatum. The sequence continues at coordinate 382,993 of CAUYUJ010003625.1, forward strand.
AGACATTACTGACGATACAGCACTCAGTACTCAATACTCGCTACTCCCATACTCACTACTCAATACTCACTACTCACTCCCCGCTACTCACTACTCACTACTCACTACTCACTACTCACTACTCACTAGTCACTACATAGTCTCTAGTCACTAGTCACAGGCCGCTAGTCTCTAGTCGCTAGTCAATACTCACTACCAACTATTCACTACTCACTAATCGCTACTCACTACCCACTATTCGCTACCCACTTCATACTACTCACTGCTCACTACTCCCTACGCCCTACTCACTACTCACTGCTCACTACTCAAAACTTTCTATTCGCTACTCCCTAGTAGTTACTCACTAATCACTACCCACTACTCACGATTCACTACTCTCTACTCAATACTCACAAATCACTACGCCCTACTCGCTCCTCACGACTCACTACTCGATGCTCCCTGCTCGCTACTCACTACACACTACCCACTGCCACTACCCACTACTCTCTATTCATCACTACTCACTACTCACTACTCACTACGCACTGCGTACTACTCAGTACTCACTACTCACTACTCACTACTCACCACTCACTACTCACAACTCGCTACTCACTACTCACTACTCACTACTCACTACTCACTACTCACTACTCACTACGCACTACGCACTACGCACTACCCACTACTCACTACTCACTACTCACTACTCGCCACGCACTACTCACTACCCACTACTCACTACCCACTACTCATTACTCCCTACTCTACTCAGTACTCACTACTCACTACTCGCTACTCGCTACGCACTACTACTACTCACTACTCACTACTCGCCACTCACTACTCACTCATCAAAACACACTACATACTATTCACTACTCACTACTCCCCACCCCCTACCCCCCACTCCCTACTCCTTCTCCAGCGCAGAAAGGACAAGCGAGAGAGGCCCCCCCCCCCGGCTCCCTCTCCAGCGCAAAGGAGGGAAAGGGGGGGGGGGGGGGGGCGAACCCCTCACCCCCCGCCCTTTCCAGCGCCAAGGAGGGGAGGGGAGGTCCGGAATCCCCCCCCACCCTTCGCGGGAGAGAAGTGGGGGGTTCGGACCCCCCCTCCCCCCCTTAAGGGGGGAAGGAAGGGGGGGTGGGGGATGGGAGGGGCTTCCGGACCCTTCCCCCGGGAAGGGGGGGGGGGGGTCTGCCCCCCCCCCCCCCCCCCTTAGTGTATTCAGGGAGATCTACTGGCGCGCTTTCCCAGATTGCGGCATCGATGCTCCGGGGTCTGCGCGGGCGTCGGCCTGCTAGGAGCTGTTCTCGAGGTTCGCGAGGCGAACGTCTAGATCTTCGGAGTGCTCCTCCACTCCATCCATCATGGTGCCGATGGTCCCGCCCAACTCTGTCAGGCAACGCTCGAGGTTATTGATGGTGTTGTGGATCAGTTGCGCATCCCTGCGGAACATGTCGGCGATGTGATCGAAAGTGCGCGGTTGCGCGCGTTGCCCATGTTTTTCTTGCTGTACGGGCCCCCGGCACTTGCAGATAGATGCGCAGCTGTCGGAATCGCAGGAATTGCAATCGCGTGCACCTCCGGTCGGGATTCGGCGCCGAGGGAATTCAAATCGTCCTTCTCGTGGAGAGTGCTGAACAAACGCTGACGGACGTCCCGTTCAAGTACTCCTCGGACTGGTGTCCCTGGCGCCCGCGCGCTAGCACCAACCATCGCAGGTTCGGGGAAAGGGCAGCAAAGTGGAAGTGAAAGCTGCGGGGCGCGCGCCGACCCAGAGGACAGGCGAAACCTCGGGCCGGCGCCGCCTAGCGGCATTCACGCTCTATGCGGCAGGGCGAGCTCGGCAAATATTTCGCTCGCCGACGTTCGCTGCAAAACTCAGTCGTCCTATCGTTCGAAGAGAGTGCCCGGCCAAACGAAACCTTGTTGCACCAATTGTTGGCCCTTGCAATGAGAGAACTCATCCCGGGTCTGCCAGCCCCGGGCCTGTGTTCCCACGAGAGGCCCGTGCACCCCCGGCCCGGGGGGCCGCATTTTGCGGGGGCATCGGGGAGGCGACGAGCCCAGCGGAGGCGGGCGGCGCTCCTCTCGGCAACCTGCGCCGCCGCATGCCAGGCTCCGCTGCGGCAGGGCAGCGCGCGCCGCCGCCAACCTGGAAGACCGCGAGCTCTGTTCGTCGGCGGCACCTCGAAACCGAGCGGCCACAAAGCATCGCTCGGGCGCCGGCGAAGCGAATTGCGGCGCAAGGGGACGGAGGACGGGGGACAGGAAAAGCGGCGGCGCGCGGCGAGAGGGAAGGGCCGGCGGAGTCGCAAAGCGATCAGGGTGCTTTTCTCTTTCTCCAGCGCGGCGGGCAGTGGACCTCCAGAAGGCTCTCTAGAGGTCCTCAACAAGTACACGGGCCCCGGCCAGGCCTGGCCACGCGGCCCCTGGCGGACCAGCGCAGAACGACGCAGCCCCTGGTGGGCCGGCAAATGCGCGCAGGCCCCTCGGCCAACATCCCAGGAAGTCCCAGGATCTCGAGAAGGGGACGCACGCGCCAGGCGGAGGATGGGAGATGGCAGGAACGCACGCATTCCGTCAGCCCCCCCTTCCTGCCAGATGCCATCTGGAGCTCGAAGGGGCAAGAACCAGCGATCAACGACTGAGCCACTCGCTGCAACATGGGAATATGGAATAGCTTCATGAAATGCGACCGCTCGCCAGGAGCACACCCAAATATGAAGAGAAGAAACAAAACTCACTGAGGCTGCCAACGTGGCCCTAGCCTTCTCCACGCTGCTGAGCGCCCCTCGCATCCTCAACAGTCCGCCAATGGACTCGCGGTCTACGTAGTAGCCAATGCCACTGGCCATCTTGTTCGCCTCGCCCTTAGCGATCTGTCTGCCGTCGGGGCTGCGCGGCCTCATCGCGCGCTCGGGCACCTCGATCACCGCGGGAATGTCCTCGAGACCAACCTTCAGCAACTTCGCCTTGATTCCCGCGAAGTCAAGGTCCTGCGGTACCGTCTTGATATCCACCTTTCTGGCCGGGCGGCTCTTCGGGCCACGTACAGCTTCATCGTCAATCGTCTTTGCCGTCTTGGCCGTCCTCTGCCTCGTGATCTGGACTGGTTCCTCTCCGAATATGGCACTGTCGCTCTCGATCTCCATTGGCTCGAGCCCCTCACTTCCAACCTTCATGGGCGCCCTCGTTCTCGTTGCCTGTCGCCGTCGTCGGAGTCGAGCCTCGAATGCGATCATCGTCTTCGTGAGTCTGCCGCGGCATTATCTCGATCCCCTGGGACTGTCGGATCGATGCTCTGTTCTCCCTCATCTGCCACATGAGATATATCGCGGTCATAGTCATCACGAACAGGATGGCCAGCATAATGTAGACCACTGTATTATCATATTCCTCTGTAGGTGACGCGGCAGGCGTTGCCCTTGCCGTGGTCATGGCTGAGATCAACGTGGCAATGCGAAGTTCGAGACTTGGACTCGTCCTGCTCATCGTTGGGTCCGTCAATCTTGCTTTTCTTACTGGTGCGGTACCCGATCCACTCGCGGTTGATCTGCCACACATGGTACCCGATCCCCTCGCGGTTGATCTGCCACACACGGTGCTCGATCACCTCGCGGTTGATTTTCTTGTCGACGAAATCATCAAGACTGTTGTTGGCTTCGCGGCCTGTCGCTTCCTCTGCGGAGGTGGAGCCTCGAATTTTTGGAAGCAAAGAAGGCAATCACAATCGCCATGCACGCCAAACTCTTAGTGAAGCCGTCAGCTACCACTGTTTCAGTCCTCGTCCACATCAGCGTAGTATTCTCTTGTGCCTCAACACTCTCACGCAGCATGGCAACAACAATGCGTCGTCTTCTGTCCGCAACTGAACTACTATCCTTATTCACGGTGACCTTCAGATTGCCGCTGTCGGTCACAGCCAGAATCGGCCTGGATGCACATGATCTCTCAACATCCTTGAGCTTGGTGCTGGCTGGCATGTATAACTCCTGAAGAAACCGTCGTAGAAATTTGCCATGCTCCATGGCCTCGCTGATGCTGCGTGCCTCCGCAACTAACGTGGACCCCACTACTCGCTCGACTCGGGAACTTGCCCACGCCACGGGCGCCTGCTCGTCAAAACGTCCGCCCACAACTTCCCGAGGGGCGTTGGCGGGGCACAGTGCTACTCCAGCCTGGCCCCTCTAACGAGCTCGTTGGCGTCGACGAGGTCCTGGACCTTCAGCTCTGACGTCCTCTGCGCAAGCCTGTTCTGCTCAGAAGCGATGCCGGGCCTCGAGCAATGCGCCAGCCACTGTAGTTGCCCGTTCGCGCTGCGAAACATGCTCAGCTCCTCCACGGTTGCTTGTCCGTCTGGAACCTTCTTCCTGCCCAGGGCGATGGGGATATGCTCCACGGCCTTGACCGCCTTAGCCTGCGCAACGTAGATCCCTGCCTCGCCGTGCCTGACGCGTATCCCACAGCACTGAAACCCCCCGTCGCGTCTCTCCAGATGTAGAAACTATGGTCGGCGTCCTTCTCCAACTCCTCGGGATCGCGATACTCAAACTCTTGATAAGGCACGTATTCGTCCTCGCAGCGATCTTCTTGCACTACAGGGCCCTCCATATTCTGCACCTGCAGCGCCTCCTCATTCTCGCGAAGATAGGGGAGAGGATCTGGAGCATGAGGAGGAAACGGGGCATCTTGGGATTCCCAAGGTGGTAGAGGAGGCGCCCCCTCCTCGGGATGCCCCGGCGGCCCATCAGGCCGCTCAGGAAGCGTCGGCACTTGTTCAGAGGGGTCTTGGGAGCACACGGGCCCCTCAAACATGAGCTGCGGGAATGGCGCAGGATCTCCACCTGCCAGCTTCTCTTCCCCATTGATCTTCAGGCGGCACCTGCCGCTGGCAGGCGGAACGTCGGGAACGCCCTCGACAACCTGAGGCCCTCCAGCGGCGGAATGCTGCTCCACGCCCATGGGCGCGCAAGCGTGCTCAGCGATGTCCATGTCCAGATAAGCGCGGTCGTGGCCGACGTTGTCTGGAGGTGGGTCGGCGACATGCGGCGCCTCGTCGTCGAGCTTCATCGGGGCCTGGCCGCCCGGCCCGGGCTGGAGACCACCAGGAGGCCTCGAGGCGGCAGGCCCGCTCGCACCCTCCGCGCGCTCGGCTACACCCTTCCAGTCGACCAGCTCCGACGCCTCCGCGGCTCCGACATGCCGCGCCGATGCCTTGATGGTGAGGTTGCGATGCGCCAGCCACAGGTCGTTGGACTCATGCCGGATGACCACCGCTGGTCCGCGCCAGCGCGCTGCCCAGTGCTTCTTGGCACGGCCCCCCCCCCCCAGTCTTCTCCAGCAGCGCACCTGGTCGCCGACCTGGCACGTTGAAGCCGCTGGCGCCGTAGCTGCAGCACTGCCCTTGGCGAGGAATGCCTCGCTGATCTTGCGGTTGGCCTCCAGCGCGGCCACCGAGCGCTTCGCCGCGCTGAATCGTCCGACGCGCTGCCTGAGGCTCGGCTCGTCGTCGTCTAGCTTCCGCCGGTGCAACCTGAGGTTGCTGCGCTGGCTGAGGAGCTGGCGCGGAAGCTTGGCACCCGGGCCCAGGGCCCACTGGGGCGGCGAGTACCCCGACGGGCCCACTGCAGAGTTCACCGCGTAGTTGATCGCCGCCGTGAGCCACTTGACCTGGTCTGCCTTCGTGAAGGCAAGGAAAAACTCCGAAATCAAGGCGCGAGCGTGCGCCTTACTGGTCTGGCCATGCCGCTCGCAGATGGCGCTCCGTGTCGGGCTGTAGGGCGCGCTCGAGACTATCCTCGAGCCCATGGTCTCCAGCCCCTCCTTGACCTCGCGCTCGAACTCGCCTCCCACGTCCGCCATCGCGACGCTCGGAACACCGAGCGCGAGCAGCCAGGAGTCGAGCATGGCCTGCCAGATCACGGTCGGCTTGCGGGAGGCGATCGGGACAAAGATCTGGCCTCCAATGATCTCGTAGTGATGGCGCCGCCGTCGACGGCGGGGCCGCCAGCTTGATGCCCGCGGGGCAACGATGCACGAGCGCTGCTGCCATCGCATACTTCGAGCCGCCCGCGAGTCGAATGGCCCGCGCGAGGGCCCGATTGCCTGGATGTCCCAGGTTGGCGTGCGTCTGAGCCACACCCCTCGTGAGAGTAAGACGCTGCTCAGGCTCCAGGCTAGCCAGTATACCCTGAGGCTCCTTCTCCGTGCCCTCATTCTCGTTGTCACTGAGCAGCGTGAACAGCGCGCAAATGACGTCGGCGATGCCCCTCGGGAGCTCCTTGGTGTAGAGCCCCACCTTATTGGGCGTCTTCCGGTTGAACTCTCGCCCTTGGAGGCGCCCATGGTCATGGGAGCACCTTCGGTTCAAGAACTTCTGCAGCGGCTGATGGTTGGTGATCACCTTCCAGGGCTTCTCGATGGTCTTGCCAGTCCTGTCGCCCACGAGGCCGTAGGCGCATCCATCGAACAGGGACTCGCACGGCAAGATCCTCTTCAGCTCCTCGACCTTGGGCTGCTTCCACCCGTGGCAGTTAAAGGGCTACTCGAACGCAGCGATCGCGCCAACCTCCAGCGCGCGCCGAGCCCTTGGCAAATAGCTTGATCATGTGTCTGCTATCCGCGCGGTCGGCTGCCAACTGGGCATTCCCCCAATCAGAGCTTGCATCTGAAGGGGCCCTAGCGGATTCATATTGTTAGGTTCGGTTTGCCGCCGAGTTTCGCCGCGCGCCCGGGTGGCCCGGTGCCCGGGGGCGCCCGGGGGCCCGGGGGCCCGGGATGCCCGGGCGCCCGGGGGTGCCCGGAGGTGCCCGGGGGCGCCCAGAAGTGCCCCGGCACGCCCGGGTGCCCCGGTACGCCCGGGCGCGCTATCGCCTTATAGCCCTATAGCTCCTATAGACATACATCCCTAGAGCCCTATAAGCTTATAGCCCTATATAGCCCTATAGCCCTAATAATCCTATAGCCCTATAGCACGATTAGCCCTACAGCCCCATCGCCATGTAGTTATTATACCCTAAAGCCCAATCGCCCAGTAGCCCTATAACCCGCATAACCTTTATACGCCTATGGCCCTATAGTCCTATTGACTTGTAGCCCCATAGCCCTATGCCCCCATAGCCCTATAGCCCTATAGCCCTATAGCCCTTGGCCGATGAACCTATAACCGTATAGCCCCATAGCCCTACAGCCTTAAAAATATGATGATTAGGCTTTTCTCAAATTTCATTTCCTTCGTGAAATTCTGCAGCGCCGCCCAGGGACTGCAGGGCAGACTGCCCCAGAGAACGTCGGCGCGCCCAGCTCGGGGCCGCGCTGCCTGCTCAAGTAGATCGCCCGACTCGGCCGCAGAACGTCGGACTCGAAGATCGCCCTCGGGAAATCCGAAGCGGTGCGAAGCTCCCCCTCGGGCTTGCCAGAACTCCGACATAAGGCCATTCGGCTCGCAGCAGTACTCGACCAGGGTACCTGGAGTCCCCCCCCATGTCCTTCGCGCCCCTTCTGGAAGCAGTGGAAACCGTAGAGTGATTCAACTGTGTCTGAACCATCTTCTTCACGTATGCTGGTCAAACTCCACGTTTATGTAATGCGCTCGCTTGTCTCAGCCTGGCCCTGCTCTGCGCGACGGTGCCATTGCGGAGTCTCCTCCACGATTGGGGCTGCGCCGCGAGCTCCGCGCCGCCGCCCACCCCCGTCTTTTGATCACTCACGCCGCGATAGCACCTCGAGCACTGCAGCCCTCGAAGGCAAGACGGGCACGCCCCCGCGCGGCACGCCCGGCACTCGTAGAGCGCCCCAGTCGCGCAACGGGCCGAGCCGGCACCGCGCGTGACACCCCAAGTAGGCGCGCCCTCCAATGAGATGTTTTCCGTCCAGGTCGCGTTGGTCGCGTTCCCTACAGCGGTGCTGTCGTTCGTCTTGTCCTGACCCTTGGGCTCGTCGTCAATCGCCTTGCTGACTTCGGCCTCTGAACAGCACGCGGTCGCCGCGATGGCGAGCGCCTTCAGCGCCAGTGCGCCCATGCAGCCACGAGGAGGCGGCGATGGCCTAGCTCGATGGCCGAGCTTGGGCGGGAGCTCCTCTCTGCCCGCGTAGGCTTCCGACAGGGCGCGATGCTTCTCGGGCTGGAGTTCTAACGCGAAATGGCGATTCTCCGAATCTAGCAGCGGCTGCGACCCGGAGCCCACCGCGAGCTCGCGCCTCGCCACGTCGATGCCCGCGCCGATCGCCCCCAGGAGGTCACGCCCCAACAGCAGACCCACGCTGTCGCTCTTCACCGCGCACGATCGCACCGTGACGGGCACGCCCGCGACCACCGCTGGGAAGCGGAACGCCTCGTAGGACATCAGCGCGCCGCCGTCACCGAACCTGAACTCCCCGGCGATCTCCTCGCGCTCGACGAGGTAGCCGATGCCCAGCTCCGCCAAAGCCTCCGTGTAAGCATCCCACCAGACATCGCCCATCACCGATATGACGCACGCCGTGTCAACCACCCCTCGGAGGTGGCCCTTCACCTTCTTGATCAGCTCATTCCTCAACACCTCCATCGCCTCGGCCTTGCCGGCCTGCACCTGTTCGACGGACAGCGCGTCGTGGGCTGGGTCCGAGTCGACGCCTGCTGCCGTGGCCATCGTAGCGCGCGGGGCCCTGCACTCTGGCTCACCTGCCCAGCGCCCTGGCTGTCCGCAAGCATTGCAGGTCGACTTGAGCTTCCTCTGCCTCGCCCTCTGCGAGCTCCGTTCTCTTGGCGGGCCGGAACCCGCCGCGCACGGCGCCGGAGGATGAACGCCCACCCGACTTGCCACGGCCCCTACCTTTCGCAGCCTTTCGCCTTGCCGTCACCTCCACGCGACCCTGAATACGTCCACGCGCGTCCCTGATGACCTCCAGCGCCTCGGTGAACTGCGACACCTGGAGCGGCGTCTCCTCCAGCGCTGCAGAGTCCTCGGGCGGAAGGTCCAGCGGGCTTTCTCGATCGACCTCGTTGACCTCGTACTCGCGCTCCTCGGGAACGTCGCCGCAGTCGTCGCCCTGCCGCTGCTCGTCCCCGGGGCCCTCCGCGTGGTCCCCCAGCTCTGTCGCAGTCACGCCACGCGTGGACGTGCCGGAGCCTGCAGGGCCAGACCGCCGCTGCCCGAACCGCTGGTTCTGGCCTCGCTGCTGGAATCGCGCAGGACGCGGCGCCCGTCTGCTCTCCGTCATGTGTAGGTCCGGGAAGATACTGACCACGATCGTCGTCAGGTTTCTGCGCGAGTACTTGTCATCTGGGAGAGCCGCCACCACTCGCTCCCGCTGCTCGGGCGAGAGACAGCACTTCTCGAGGAACCACCAGCCCAGGATGTCGACCTGGTCCGCCAACCGCACTCCATCGTCCGCGAGCCCCTGGACGCCTTCCTCGAACCTCGCCCAAAAATTTGCCATGCGCTCGCCAGCCCTCCGGTTGTACCGGGGGCCCTTGAAGAAGTCGGACATCGTTTCGCCCCTCCGCGCTGCACGTTGCCCGCCTAGCGCTGCCTCCAGCGCCTCGAGCACATTGCTGATGCCTCTCATGTTGTCGGCCTCCGTCGCCTCGCGGACTATCTGTCCATCGTCATCGTACTCGACGGGCGACGCCTGGAACGGCTGGATACGCCCCCTCGGGATCCTGAGGCCGACCCTCCTGGCAGCGCCCCCTCCTGATCCTGAGCCGGCTCACGAGCCGCGCCGCCACGGAGTAGTTCACGCCCAGGTTGGTGCCCAGCGCCCATATCTCCACGTCAACACGATAGCGCCTCCAACCCTGTGGCGCGCCGTCCCAGACCGGGATGAGGCTGTAGCCCTCGGCGCCGCCTCCACCAGGATGGTCGTCGCGATCGCGATCCATCCTATACTGCATCACCTCTCGACGCCGTCGAGCCCTGGGTCGCACTCGTCGCTGACGAACTCAAAAGTCGTCTCCAGCGCCGCTGGAGCTGCTGCTGCTCGGCGCCGCCGAGCCCGTGGATCTGCCCGCCAGCGGCGGTTTCCGCTATAGGCACAGTCGCAAAGCGATCAGGATGGTTTTCTCTCTCCAGCGCGCAGCACCAGAGCTCTCATCAGCCGCCCGCCGGGCGGAAGACCGTAAAATGGTCAAGGGCCCTGCAGGACCGCAGAGCCAAACGGCGGCGGCGGGCAGTGGACCTCCAGAAGGCTATCTAGAAATCCTCAAGTACACAGGCCCCGGCCAGGCCTGGCCACATGGCCCCAGGCGGGCCAGTACAAAAAGAGGCAGCCCCCGGTGGGCAGGCAAATGTATATAAGCCCCTCGGTCAACATCTCAGGAAGTCTCACGAACTCAGGAGAGGACGTGCGCGTCGGGCGGAAGATGGGAGATGGTAGGAACGCACACACTCCGTCAGGGGCCACGAGCGCGCGCCACCACAGACCGAGCACAGCGATGACATGGAGTGCCACGCGCACAGGCCACCGCTGATCGAGAACTTAACCCACCGCGTACCAGGCTCCGCCGCAGGGAAGCCCCCGTCACAGCAACTGCCGCGAACCGCGCCACGACCTGGACGGCCACCAGCAGACGCCACCGATGATCGAGCACAAAAACGACGGATCGATCGGTCCTCGAAATCAGAGAAAATGCCCTGCCACCCCTCCCATTCCCCCCATCCATCCTCCCCCACGTCTGGTGCACGCGCGCAGGAGGCGGCACGGCTGGAGTCGGACCCCGAGTAGCCCCACTCTGCCTTTCTATCTCCCCTTTCTTCTCCTCCTCCTCCTCCTCCTCCTCCTCCTCCTCCTCCTCCTCGTCCTCCTCCATTTCCCTTCCTGTTTCACAAACGATTGCGGCCCAGACTTCTCTCGTTCGCTCGCTTTCCTGCCACCCCCTGACCTCTTCCCTGCTCGAGCAGACGCAACGACAAATCAAACGCAGGGATGGCATCGGCTCTGGGTCGCCTCCACGATGGGCGGGACGTCGCCACCGTGGTCCAGGTCTGCACCTGGAGATATGAAGCCAAACGACGAGCAGAGCAAGGGGCTACCACAGGCGAGAGGGCAAGACAAAAGCCCCTGTCACCACAATCACAAACTTTATCATTACGACTAACCATACCATCATCGGTGACAACATCATCTGTATCATCATCCGCAGTACCAGCGCCGCCATCATCATCGTCATCATCATCATCAGCATCAGCAGCATCATCAGCAGCAGCATCAACATCAGCATCAGCAGCATCAGCATCAGAATCATCATCGTCAGCATCATCAGCAGCATCAGCCTCATCATCAGCATCATCAGCACCATCATCATCAACAGCATCATCATTATCATCATCATTGTCAGCATCGGAATCATCATCAGCAGCAGCATCATCATCATCAGCATTATCATCATTAGCATCGCCATCGTCATAATCAGCATCAACAAGAGCACCAGCATCATCATCATCATCAGCAGCATCAGCATGAGCATCAGCATCATCATTCGCATCATTCGCATCATCATCACCATCAGCATCATCACCAGCATCATCAAAAACGATCATCAGCAGCATGATCACCATCATGACCAGCAGCATCAGCAGCAGCAGCATCATCATCAACATCATCATCACCACCAGCATCGCCATCATCACCATCATCAACAACATCGTCATCATAAGCAGCACCGACATCATCAGCAGCATCAGCATCAGCATCAGCATCAGCATCAGCATCATCATCATCATCATCATCACATTCATCACCATCATCACCATCGTAAGCATTTGCATCATCAGCATCACCAGCATCACCAGCATCATCATCATCATTATCATCATCATTATCAGCACCATCATCTTCACCACCACCATCATCCTCATCACCATACTGGCCATCATCACCATCATTATTAGCATCATCAGCATCATGGTCATCGTCATCGTCATCGTCGTCGGCGGCGCCATCATCATCACCAGCAGCATCTTCATCAACATCAGCAACTTCATCGTCATGATCATGATCGACGTCACGGTCGACATTATCATCGTCATTGTCCTCTGCCACCTTCGACCCCATCGCCATCGTCCTAACCACCGTTCAATTGAATCATGGCCACAAAACATGGATCGATAACGTGAGCCCCTTCGCTGGAGACCAGTAGTCCTCATGGAAGTACACAGTACGAGCAGCATTCCAACGTGGAGAACCCTAAGAGGAAGAACGCAGTAATATTTTCCAGAGCTAGACGTGCGCATAACCCTCATGCCAGCTGCATACATACTCCAATTCCCCGACATCCTACTGCGCCTACTCCTCCCCCTCTTTTTCTTCTTCGTATTATAGTTGTTGTTACCAATTGAACATATGGTATGGCTCATTCGACAACTCTATGCGGATCAAGTTGGTGTCATTGCGGGCGAGAGCACCTACAGTGATGAATTTCCAATTTCCGCGGGGGTCCACCAAAGGTGCGCGCTGAGTGCTAAGCTGTTCACATCCGCCATGGAGTGGGCAATGTCGCGCTGGAAGCAGAACGTTGGACATCTGAGAATAGATCTTGGAGATGGCGGAGAGCATTTGACGAACTTGCGATTCGCAGACGACTTGCTTCTTTTCGCTTATTCGGAAAAGGAGGTATGTTTCTTACTCGACACGCTCGTGTTGGAGCTGCGCAAGGTCGGGCTTGTTCTCAACGCTAAGAAGACCAAGGCGTTGACCACTATGGCACAAGCTCCCTCCACGATCCGCACGCCGGAAGGGTTGACAATAGACGTGATCCACCGAGACTCGGCTCATAAATAGTTGGGTTGAATGCTGTCCACATGGGGGGCGGACTCCCGCACTCTGGATCTGAATTACCACATACAAGGTGCAGCCAAGGCATTTTATGCGAATCGCCGTGTTATGTGCGATAAGAGAGCCTCTATCACACAGAGGTTGAAATTGTTCAATTCTGTCGTAACATCAGTGGCGTGTTTTGCAGCAGAAAATCGCCCAGTATATGTGGAAGATTTGAAAACAATGGATATCGAATTCCGACGCCTCGTACGACAGATCGTTGGACAACCTCCGGGCGTTGATTGGGATGCACCGTGGCATGATGTACTACATGTTTGGCACGAGCGTGCACGCAATTTCATCAACGGTGCTGGCATTCGCACATGGGCAGAACAATGCGTTCACCAGTATTTGTCGTTTGCACTATATGTTCAGCAGCTACCAGAGACAAGGTACATCGTCAGAGTTCTGAATTGGTCACCGCGCGGTCATCGTGCAGCAGGGCGGCCGACTCTTACATGGACAAGCAAATTGGAAGCTTTCGGCCGCGTGGTTGGCTCTCAATGGCGTTCTTGGTCCCCAAATGTTTTTCAGGAGCGAGCCGCGGAGTTTCAACACCTTTGCTGCCATTATCATTGAACATGTGAGGGAGTATGTCTTCTCCCCACTCCGCGTCTTCATCCCAAGCAACAGAGGGGCAAACATTGTGTGAACGCCCTGCTGTCTGACACTGCTACCTAAATATATGCTTCACGCTCGAGCGCACCACCACAACGATAGGCCAGGTGAATGAGTCCTCCCTTTTTTAGACGCACGTACTGTTTTCCTTAGATGTGGCGCGCGAGTGTATTGCACGCTGCCGATTGCCACCGCATGCGCCCATCATGGGCTCGCCTTCTGGCGCACGGGCGTGACCTGACCTGACCTGACCTGCTACCAATTGAATTCCCACTCGGCTAACTAAACTGGATACACACTGGGGAGCACCCCGCGCCAGGCTGGGACGTGCTAGGGCGCGGAACACTCTATATACAGCACGAATGTTTTCTGGCATTGGTGCTGGCTCCGGCTCTGCGTCTGGCCAGACCCGCCGCCCTCGCGGGCGGGTCGGCCTCAGCTCGGACGAGGCGTGGGCGCGGAGGGCGGGACTGCAGCTGCACAGGAGGGGAAGAGGACGTGACCGAGGAAGGGAACAAGCAGGGAGAACGCCCCAGACGCGCCTTGCAGGATTTAGAACCCACGGTTTTACTCAAACCCACGAGTTGAATTCCCACTCGGCTAAGTAAACTGGATACACACTGGGGAGCACCCCGCGCCAGGCTGGGACGTGCTAGGGCGCGGAGCGCTCTATGTACTTCACGAATGTTTTCTGGCACGGGTGCCTGCTCCGACACTGGGCAGACCCGCCGCCAAACAACATCACATTCACGAGCCCTGCGCAACTCGACGGGCATAGCAGCACCTGCGCTCACGACTCTCTTGTCAGCGCTCTGGCACTGGACTTCCTCTCTCCTCTCTGGGCCGCTGTCCCGTGCTTCCCGGGGCTCCGCACTGGCGGAACTCCCCCAAGCCTTCCAAGGGTGGGGGGCGCAGCCCACCCTCGGGGACCTCTACCTCCTCAACCTCATGGCCCGCCCTGGACCTCGCTCTGACATCCGCCTCACGCCGGTCCAGCCTCCTCCGCGCCATGTTAGCGCGGGCTCCCCTGGGGTCCTCTTGGTACCCCTCCGGAACCGTGCCCGCGCCGACCAGCATCCCGTCGGGCTGCAGCATCTTGGCGGCCATGCCCTTCTGCCTTTCGTGCGCGCTCCACAGGTAGGCATGCACCACGCTGCTGGACCAGCGACAAATCCTCTTAACGGTCTCGATGTCCACCCCCGCTTAGTAGAGCATTCTGGCCTTTCCTATGCGGAGGCTGCGGCTGCCCATCTGTGTCGGGTCGATCCCACAGACGCTCGCCGCAAGTGAGAGGAGCTCCTGGATCCTCGACCTCCTCAGCATGCGGCCCGAGGCCAGGCGGAAAAGTGGCTGCGCCTTCTCCTGCTGCCAGCGCTCGGGGTGCACGCGCTGCAGCCGGGCCAGCGCTGCCGCGTGGTCGATCGGCTGGCTGGTGGAGTACATGTTGCACAGCCTGCCTTGGTTGTGCTGGTCTGTCTTCGAACCAGTCCTGGGCTACGCCGTTCCTCCTGGCCTGGACGTCTGCACCACGCAGCGCTTGGCCCACGTGCCAGGGGCCCCTGTCCACCGCCACGTACTCCCTGGCCCTCAGGAGGAAGAAGGCGAGCGCGGCCCACTCCCCAGCGTTGTCGCCCACGTCCACCTGCAGGCGAGCGCGGAACCATCGGAGCATGTCCAGGGAGGGTCACAGGGGATTTGCGAGCCGCGCCGCCATGGAGGCGCTTGACCCCTGCAAACGCCAGCCAGACCCTTGCCTCGCGCAGCAGCGGGCCCTCCTAGCCCGCCGCCAAATGGTGGGAGCGCACGCCGAACAGCTTGGCCTTCACGGCCCCTTCAAGCACGGCGCCGCGTGGACGACGAAGTCCAGAATCAGCTCCACGCCCTGACGTCGGGCCCGGGCGTCGCCGCCCAGCAAGCGCAGTGGCCCCGCCCGCGCGCCCTGCAGAACAGCGCCCACTGCCTCCAGGCGCCATCGTAGCCCACCCTCGTGCCAGCCGACAGCTTCGCCATCAGGAACTTCAGCTTGGTTCTCTCGTGGCCCTCGCTGCAGTGCCCTCCTCCCGCGCTGGACCGCTTGGGTGGCTCTCAGGGGCCCGCCCGCCCGATCTCCAGCGGGTCGCAGAACGGGCGCGCCTTCGCGAGCGCCCCCGCGCCCCTCTCGTCGCCGCCCGCGCCTGCTCGGCGAGAGGCCCCCCCGCGCGGGCAGGCTTCGCGCCCGACGGCCGCGGCCGCCTCGCACCTCTGGCGCCCCGCGCGGAGAGCGCCGGGCGCCCCCGCGCCCGCGCGCGGCGCCGGGGGGCCTCGCGCGGGCGCCCGAGCAGCCCGTTCATCCTGAAAGGGCTCGCATGGCTAGACGACCCACTGCGGCCGCATGGCTAGACGACCCACTGCTGGCCCCGCGCACGCGCGACGGGGCTGCCCGCTGGCCCGCTGGTGGTCCTCCTGTCCCGCGCCGGCAGCACCTCCGCCCCCGTGGCCCGCCCCTGGCTTCACCTCTTGGGGCGGTCGCGTGGTTGCCCCTGGCCCAGGGGCGGGGTTGCGGGGCGCCCCTCGAGCTGCTCCCCGCCCCCCCTGCCCAGGCCAACGCGCCGCCCCTCCTGCCACCTGCAGCCTTGCCTGCGTCGCCCCTCCAGCGATGGCATGCTCTCCCAGCCTCGCACTGTCAGCAGCCCGAAGGCCCGCGGCACTCGGAGGGCCCACAGGCACTGCGGGTGACGCTCCCTCCAGGGCCATGGCCACGGGTGGTGGGCGCGCTGGGCCCTGGCCCGACTGGCCAGCCCGCCCTCTGGCTCGATTGCGCCCCTCGCTGGGCCGGGCCGGGCCGCGCCAGCTCGGCGGCCCAGGCCTGGGGCCACCCCGCCAGCGCCTCCCGCGTGAAGCCCCCCTCCGCGTCGAGCCCGACTCCGGCGCGGGCCTCCTGGAGGCCTGCTCCGTCAAGCGCCCGCGCGGCTGCCTCCAGCAGCGCCCCTGCCGCCCCTTGGGGAAGCCCCCTCGCGACCGCTCCAAGCAGGTCCTCGAGCTCGACGCCCGCGTCGATCGCCGCCATCCAGTCCTGCACGGAGCCTCCCGCGAGCTGCCACACCTCGGGGGACATTGGGATGCGCGCTCCCTTCTCGTCGCCCCTCCCGTCGTAGATGAGGAAGCCCCCGTAGCCCTAGCTCGTCCTCGATGGCGCGCGCGGTCGCAGCTGGGCCCCCGCCGACGTCGCGCACCAGGTGCCCCGTCGCCCCAGCCTGGTCCGCGGGCCGCAGCTCACCCCAGGGCCTGGGGAGGAGCGGGCCGCCCGTCGCAGCGACGCGGTCGTCGTGGCGGTTGCCCTCTGCTCTCCCGTGGCTCCTGTCGCTTCAGGGGGTAGGAGGCAAGGCGCCAGCGCCTCGGCCACCGGCTGCCTCCTATCGGCCAGGGTTTCTAGGAAACGGGCGGCCCCTTCCCTGTCTGGCGCGCCGATCCCCACCGCGCGGTTCTTCGACCTGGTCGCCGAACTCGGTGGCGAAGATGGCGGGTGACCGCGCGCCCGCGCGCCTCGAGGAAGGCGGCGCTCTCGTCTGGGGCTGCTCCACGGATCTGCTGCGCCACGAGGGCCACGCGGCGCATCTCCCCGCCTCCCGCGTCTGCCGCGAGGGCCGCGAGGGCCGCGCAGGGGACCCCTCCCAGGCTGAGAGCCCCAGCAGGCTCGTCCACCTCGCGCAGGCCGCCGACGGGGGGCGTCAAGCGGGCCCTCCAAGCTGGGCTGGCCCGGGCTCCCCGCGCGACCGACGCTCGGGCGTGGCTGGAGACCCCCGCTCTCCACTCGTGCACCTCCACGCCCGCCAGCAGCTGGGGCAACGGGCGTGCCGCCTCCTCTGCCCCCTGGTGCCTCCGCGCCAGCTGCCTCGCGACGTCCTCCGTTCACTGCCTTTTGCCAAGGAGCACCAGCGGGCCCCCTTGCTCCAGCTCGACGAACAGCGCGCGCCACCGCTCTAGGAGGGGGATCTCCTGGAACCCCTGGCGGCTCATCTCCTGCTGCACGACCTGCTGCGTGGCGCGCGTGGCCCAGTCCATCGAGAGGACGTGCTTCGCCCAGTGCCGGCCGCGACAATCTGGAAGTTGACCCGCGTTTCGGCGAGCTGGAGCACCCGCAACGCGCACCTGGCAAGCCCATTGCCGGCGCGCCGCTTGGCGAGCCAGATCCTCGCTTTCTCAATGTCCGCGACGCACCGGCGGCCGCCCCGCGCCTCCATCGGGGATACCGCCAACAGCACGATGCACAGCAGCTCCCCGATGGCGATGATGACCTCCTGCTGCTCCTCGCCAGCGCAGGCCTGCAGGGGCCCCGCCACCTCGGCGAGAGCAACCACCCCGTACACCCTCGCCTGCCAATCGCCGCATCTGAGGGAGGGCATGGACGGCGCTGCCCCCCCCCGCCCAGACGAGGCGCCCCAAGTCGCCGGGAAGGGCCAGCCTCTGACGCGGGGCCAGGAAGCCCAGCAAGCCCGACGTTAATTGCGACCCCCAGGTCTCGGGGGCCTCCGTGTAAACCTTCACCGTCTCCAGCGCCTCGTCGAACTCGGAACACGTCAGCCTCTTCTCCAGCTCGCCGCCCTTGGGGTCCGCCATCCCCCTGTCTTGGTCGCCGGTGGCTAGCAGGCGCGAGATGGCCCCCCGCTCCGGGCGCAACGCGCTGCAACCGACGCAGCAAAACTGAAGGAGGCCGTGAAGGACCTGCTGGCTGTAGACGGTCACGCACCGCTTGCCCGGGTTAAAGACCAAGTCGACGATCAGGCCTCGAACCCTCGCCACCTTCACCTCCGGGGGCCAGACGACCTCCCGCTCGGCGTCGATGTACAAGCCCCAGGCTAGCTGGACGGGCCCGAAGGCACCCTCATGTACCTTCTTGGCCTCGTTGATCGCGCCGTGGCCAAGGAGCTTCCGAGCGCCCCACTCCAACGTCGATGCCGACCGCCAGGGGCAGAGGCCGATCAGCGGCTCCACTAAGATGTCGTCGTCCATGAGGAAGTCGCAGCGGACACCGGGGCGCCGTTCCACTGCGGGCCCTGGGGCCCGCACGCCTCGAAGAGCCCCTTGATGCCAGCCGTGCCCCATGCTCTCGCCCGGGGAGCCGACCCGCCCGCACGCGAGCACCAGGAATATGGCCACCACCGAGCCAGAGGCCCAGCGGGTGGCCTGACAGCTCGGCGGCGATGAGGCCGACATCCTCGTCGCGCCTGGCAGCCCACGCCATGGCCTCAGGGTGCCTCGTCTTCCACCGCAGCACCCGTCTCGCAACTGCAGCGTCCCGACGTTGCAGCGCGGGCGGGCGATCGCACTTGCAAGCTGCCTGTCAGGTTGACCGCCCGGCGATCGCGCACGAAGCGGCCGTCCGGGCTGATCGCCCTGCCCGGGCTGAGCTCGGTCACTCTGCCCCAGGGCGAGGCGACCACCCCCCGCAGGAAGGCGTCGCTCTCGCTCGAGCACATGAGGGCCTTGCCCCGCCGGGCACCCCCCCACGGCGGTCGATGGCCGAGCGATGCGGCCTGGCCCGAGCTCGAGCGTTGAGGGGAGGCTGCCTCGCTGCCGACCCCTCCGTGGCCACGCGCCCGAGGTAGCTCAGCAGGCGCTCGTCCAGCAGCTCATCGAGGGACGGGTCGTTGCCCCCGTCAAGGTGGCACCCGCGCTGCTCGCTCCGAGCGGCTCAGGCACTCAAGACTTGAATGCCTGAGCCGCTCGGAGCCAACCTTCGATCTGCCTTCCGGGCCAGCGCGTCGCCCGCGGTCATCAATTGCGCCATCGCCTCCGATGAAAATAGCTCCGACTTGCACGCGTTCAAATAGTCCTCGGCGAGTCTCGCGAGCGGTGCCTCCCCTGCGCGTCCCTCCGTCCACGAGTATGTCTCCCGGACGTCCTCCTCGTAGCTGGCCGGCTGCCTCTCCGCTCGGTCGCCCCCCCCCCCCCCCCTGCCGCGCGGCTGCGCAGCTGGCTCGACAGCCCCTCCGAGCTGTGACTCACCGCAGGTGGCCCCCGCCGCCCGAGGGGTGGGCGGGCGGGGCTCTGCGCCCCACCTGGGGCACGATTGCTCGCAGACCTGCAAGATGGCCCTGGCGAGCTCGGAGGTGCAAGCCGCGGCCCCCCCTGATGCCAGACGTCCTGGGGCGGGCCCCCCCCAGAGGGACACGGCGGCGCTGCCCGTCGCACCGCTGCCGCGGGCGGAGGGCGGCGGGCAACAGTCGGGGGTGCACCAGCACCCAGGTATTATTGCGGTACCTCGCCTCGAGCTCGCCCTCGGGCTTGAGGCTGAACATGCGCGTGCTGACGGGGAAGATGACGGCGCCTTGGTCCCCCGAATCATCTGGGCGACCCGCGGCAGGCCCCAGCGCGCGAGGCAGCGGCCCGGGGCCGCTGGGCCCTCGAAGAGAAAGCCCGACCTGCGTCGTCGAGGCCCTCGAAGGCCTCCGCCATGAACGTGCCGCGCAGATCCCCCTCGACCTCAGCGGAGCGCGCCCCGCCCCCCTCAGGGCTCTGGATATTCCCGTCGCAGAAGCTCTTGCACGGGCTCTACCAAATCCAAACGTCGGGCACATCCGGGTCCGGCATCGCTCGCGCTAGCTGGCAACGGTGGGCCCGCGCGCCGGGGGGTCGGACGACCACGTCAGGCCGTGGGCCCTTTCCCCTCGCGGGGCCCTCGCAATGCTCGATGGGCGCGCGCTGACCTTGAGTCCACCGGCCACAGCCTCCTCAAGGAGGCCGTCGCCGGTGGACTCGCGAATTCGCGATCGTCGCCTTGCCGGCGTAGATCTCTTGGAGCACCCGCCCCCGGGCGAAGGCCCCCAGGAACCCGGTCTCGAGGCCGTCCACGTCGAGACGCGTGGCACCCTCCTGGAGCACGGCCCGCTGCAGCCGCAGGCTGGGCTGGGCCCCCGCGGCTCGCAGGCCCGCCCTCCCCGTTGCCTCCGCGCAGCGGCGGTCCGCCTGGCAGCGGGCGCACTTGGCGAGCTGGCTGCTGCACTCCGTGGGCCCCTCGGCCTCGGCCCCCCCGGCATCGCCCGCCACCCCGTCGCCAGGTGCTCTCGCGGGCGGGTCGCTGCGACCCCCGCCGCCCCATGCCCCTGGAGGTCCGTGGGCGGGCGTGGACAGCCCTGGCGCGCATCCAGCGGATGAGCAGGCACGCGCACTCGGAGTCGGCGCTCGCCCTTGGCCCCGCCGCCAGCTCCCCGCGCAGTCCGCCCCAGCGGCCCGCGAGCCACGCGCGGGGGGTGACGTCCTCGAGCGTCGCCGCCCCGAAGGCGGCCAAGTAGCGGAAGTCCTCGTCGCGGCGCGGGGCCGAGGCGTCGCGCGCGCAAACTCTCGTCGAGGGCACCCGAGCGCGTCAGGCGCGCAGTCGGAGCGCCCAAAGCGCCCGCCGCCACGGCGGCCTGCTTCCATAGCTCGTCTCGCGCGGGGCCACCTCCTGCACCTCCTCGCGGGCGTGTGGCGTGCCCGACGTGGCCCGCAACGCAGCGGCCGCTGCGCTGAGGACGACGCACTGTCGCCCCTCCGCCTCGCCGGGGTCGAAGCCCAGCCGGGTCGCCAACTCCGCGCCGGACTCGCCGACGAGGCGGAGCTTGCCCCGGCAGTCACGGCGCAGGGCCAGCGGGCACCCGGCAGCCTCCCCGGGGCCCCCATTGGGCAGGCCAGCGCGCGGGCTCGACCCGCACCGAGGAGCCCTCAGGCCCGCCGACGCCTCTGCGGCCCCGGGGGAACTCCTCCTCCAGCAGCTGCGCGGCCTGCCCAGCCAGCGGCCGCCGCTGCGGGCCGCAGCGCCGGCCGCTTCCCACGCGTCAAAAGCCTCCTGCTTCAGCCGCTTCTCCAGCGCCCGACTGCGGATGCGGGACTGCAGGTGCAAAGACCCACGGTGGCTCTCGAAGATGCCCTCGCTGTCGAGCTCCTGCATCGCCCGGTGCCGCGCCCCCCCCGTCCGCGTCGAGCTCGGGGGCCACGCCACGGGCGCGGGCCGCGGCGCCGGGCGGTGGCCCTCCAGCCGCGCGCGGTCGGGCCCCGACCTGTAGTCCTGGAGGATCTTCTCACGCCCCCGCACGTCAAACCACGCCGCCGCGTCCTTGAGCGCCAGCTGCTCACTCGGCAGCCTTCCCCGCTTTGGCTCGCGCTCGGAGTTGCCCCGCCCTCGCGCCCACATCTCCGGGGGGGCGGGGGGCCCATTGCGCGGGCCACCTCGGCGGACCGCCGGCGGATCAGCTGGGCCAAACACTCCAACGCCAAACCCGCTGCGCCGGTGAACTGGCGGCGGCTCTGGGGGCAGTCCTGCGCGCTCTTCTTGCGCCCCTGGTGCGTGGAGAAACCCCAGCAAAAGCGGCGGCCGCCCTGGCCCTCGGGGGCGCGCATGGCGCTCGGCGCCTCCCAAGCTGCAAGGCGATTGCCCGCCGGGTAAGGGTTGGCGAGCGGGGGCCCCTTGGGCCCGGCCTTGGCCCCGGGGCGGCCCGCTGGCCCGGCGCCCGCATGGGCGCCTCGCCCTCCGCCGGGCCTCTCCTCCGAGCCGCCCGCCTCCTCCTGGGTCTCCTCCGCCGCGTCGCCGGCCGCGGCGGCGCGCGGGTGCTCGTGGACCAACCCCCACATGCTCTCCGTGAGCTTCCTCGAGAGAACAACCATCTGGAAGTGCCCGCCCGGGGGCTCGAGGCCCCATGCACGTCGCGGGCGCGCGGAAGACAGCTCGGCCGTCTGGGCCGGGCGCGAAGGCAAACTAGGCCAGGTCCTGCTTGGTGGCGCTGTCCGTGCCCATGGCCCGCAGCAGGGAGCGGTGGTTCCGCTCCAGCTCCTCCCGCCACCGCCAGTTGAGCTCCTCCCGCGAGGCCCAGAACTCCTGGCGGGGCCACTCGTGGCGGTTGTCCTCATGCATCTTCTCGAGCGCCCTCCGGACCTCCAGCCGCTCGGCCGCGCGCTCCTGCCCGCGGGCGAGGGCGGGGGCCCGCGCGAAGTTATCGACGCAGCGGGCCCACTGAGCCATCGTCTGCGGCGCCTTGGGCATCTTCTCCCGCCGGCGCCCGCTGGCGGGCACGAAGTCATCGAGCGCTAGCTGGGTGGCGGGTCAAAAATCCGCCGCCGCGAGAGCCCACTCGGGCGCCCCGCTGAGATCGCAGGCCCCCTGCGCGGCCGCTGCGAACCCGTGGGCGATCCGAGCGTCGATGGGCACAAGCCGCTTCGAGAGCGTCAGCAACGCCCGAGCGCCGCCCCCCGCTCGACGAAGCCCGTCGTAGAGGTCCCGCCCGACTAAACCCTCGCACACTCCCAGCGTGAGCAGGTCGCACCCTGGCGCGAGGAAGACCCACCAGCGCGCGTGGCCGCGCAGGTGCCCAAGCGACCCCTCGGCCAGCCGCTCGCCGTCCTCGTTCTGCCTGCGGGCGCTCTCCGTCACGTTGCCGAGGGGGGCGAGGCCGCCTCGGATGGCGGGCTCCAGCGGGACGCTCAGCGCGGCGCCCACAACGTCTGCGAGCTCGGACTCGCCCACCCAAGCGCGGTCGGCCCTGGGCGAGCGGGGCTGGCTGATCAGCCAGCCCCCCGACCCGGCCCCCCAGGGGGCGCCGGGTGCAAGGCTGCTGCCCCTGGGCTGGGTCTGGGGCCGAGGCTGGGGCGCCAGCGCCGGCGCGAGCCCCGCGACGGGGATGGGCCTGAGTGCGCCAGTGGCCCGAGGCGGCGCCAGGCTGCCCAACGCGCGCGGACGTTCGGGCACCACGGCCGCGGGGCTCGGCGGGGGCGGGGCGGCCGCGTGGGCTGGGTTGGCTCTCCTGGCCAAGTGCGGAGCGGGCCCCGCAGCCTACTCCTGGGCCGCCCTGCTGCAGGTCGCTGAACCGCTGCGCTCTCAGCTCGCGCAGCCAGGCGGCGCTGTCCGCGGCGAGGCCCGGGACGACTTTCCCACATTGAGTGGAATTATAAATCCAACGCTCCATGAATCCTGCGACACTGCGAAACATCTGCGCTCGCGGCATGATTGGCCACAAACATCTGCGAACTCGCCCACAAGGGGGGCAAGTCATAATAGCGACGTCACCAAAGACGAGCTGGCTTCATAAAAAAGGAAGGCGCGAAATTAATCGCTGCGTCGCGCTAAGGATATATAATTTAACGAGCGCGTGTTTTCGGTGATTGCACGAAATCCACGACACTTGTAGGTGTTACTGATTTCGCTCATGTCGTTGATGTTCGTGGATGTCGTGGAACTCCCAGCTTGCCATTTTATGTTCGAAAATAGAATGGTGAAAACCAATTGATTCATTTGCATTTTTGGAAAGAGAAAGAGAGAGAGAGAGAGAGAGAAGAAAAAAAGAGAGAGAGAGAGAGAGAGAGAGAGAGAGAGCGATCGATTTTGGGACTTCACGAAATCCGCGGAAACCCGAGAAATCTACTAAAACCTACGAAATACATAAAAATTGCGCTGCTGTCGTGGAATTTCGGCAATGTCGACGATGTTCTTAGATTTCGCTGATATCGTGGATTGCCACGAACGCATCGTAAGTTCGAAAACTAAATCGTGAAAACCGATAATTTCATTTTGATTCTAGAACGCAATATGAGCGTTTAGGGATTCCACGAATCCACGAAATCCACGAAAATCATGTGGATGTCGTGGATGTCGTTGATTTTCGTTGACTTCGTGGAATGCCGCTGATTTCGCACGCGCATATTCCCTGGCAGACTCCAACTGAAACAATTGATTTTCACCATTCAGTTTTCGAACTTAAGATGCGTTCGTGGCAACCCACGGAATCAGCGAAATCCATGAAAATCAACGAAGTCTACGAACATCAACAAAACCCACGAAATTCAGCTGATGTTGTTGATGTTTTATTGATTTTGTGACTCGTGGGATCCCCAAACGCGCATATTGCCTTCCAGAATCCAAATGCAAAAATTTGCTTTCACCATTCAGTTTTCGAATTTCAGACGCGCTCCTGGAGATTCACGAAATCCACGAATAGCACAATCCACTAAATGCACTAAAACAAACGAAAACCAACGAAACCCACACAATCCACGAACATCTGTGAATTTCAATTGTTTTCGGCGGTTTCGTGAAATCCCAAAACGCCCAGATGCCTTCCATAATCCAAATGAAACAAACAGGTGTCACCCTTCAGTTTTCGACCTTACGATGCGTTCGTGGCAACCCACGAAACCAGCGAAGTCCTCAACAAATCAACGACATCCAAGAAAAATCGACGAAATCGAAGAAATGTTCTAGATATCGTTCAGCGAAAACTTGTCGGCTCCGTGAGATCCCAAACCGCCCAGACTGCCTTCCAGAATCCAAATGAAACAATTGGTTCTCGCCATTCAGTTCTAGAATTTAAAATGTGCTCGTGGCAAACCACGGAATCCACGACATCAACGAAACCTACGTAAATGTCAAGCACCAACGAGACCCATGCATTGAATGGGTTTCGTTGATTGCCGTGGACATCGTGGATTCTCCGAATCGCAAAGAGCAGATATAGCGTTCCAAAATCCGAATGAAACAATTGGTTTTCACCATTCAATTTTCAAACTTAGGACGCGTTCGTGGCAACCTACGAAACCCACGAATCAACGGACATCGACGAACTCAGCGAAATCCGCGAAATTCCTCGGAATCCATGACATGTTGTGGATGGTGATGATGTTCATAGGTTCGTTGTTGTTTCATAGATTTTGCGTGTGAAACATGATTAGGTTGATTGTCGTTGATTTCGTGGATTACCACGGCTGCATCTGAAGCTCGAAAAGAGAATGGTGAACACAAATTGTTCCACTTGGATTCTGGAAAGCAGCCTGAGCGCATTGGGATCCCACGAAAATCAGCGAAATCCACGAGATGCACGAAACGTTGCGGACTTCCTTGTTCGTAGACTTCGTAGAACCCCAAAACGATCATATGTCTTCCAAGATCCAAATGAAACGATTGTCTTCTTGAGCTTAAGATATCCGTCGCTGTTGCAATCCACAAAACCAACGGAATAGTTCAAAATCGGCGAAATCACCGGAACCCACGAAAGCCAACTAAATCAGCAAATCAAGCGAATTGCGCTGATTTCGTAGATTTTCCGCTGACGCCGTGGGAACCCAGTCAATCAGCGCAATTCGTGGATCCCGTGGGTTGCGTTGACTTATTTGATGGTTGTGGATTCCGTCGGTTCCCATTAGCTCGAATTCGACTCTGGGGGGCAAAATGGACGGTTGGGAACCCACGGAACGTCCGAAATTCAACGATTGTCATAGATTTGCATTGTCTTCGTAGATTTGTGGAACCCCAAAACGCGCAGATGGCGTCTTAGAACCCGAATGAAACAACGTGTCTTCACCATTCAGATTTTGAGCTTAGGATGCGTTCGTTATCCATTGGAATCAACGGATATCAATTGATAGCAACGAAATCTACGAAAACCCAACGAAATCTACAAACAAAAACCAGATCCGCAAAGGTTCGCATGGATTTCGTGAATTCGCTGGTTCCTTCGTAGTTCAAAAAAATTCTGTCGCACCCATACTACCCCCCAGCACCTAAGGGGAACACGTGGCTGCCACTACAAACCTTCACATTTACAACGCGCTCCTTATCATCAACGAGATCCACGGAAACCAGCGAAACCTACGACACCCGCGAAATTCATAGATTTCGCTGGCTTCGTGGATCTCGTGGATGTCGTTGATGTTCGTTTGAATTCGTGGAATCACAAAACGCCCAGATTGCCCATTAAGATCCACATGGCACATCGCTTGCACAATTCAATCTTCGACGCTAAGACGGGTTTGTGGCAGCCCAAAATCAACTGACATCGGCGCAATTGTCAGAGGTTTTTGATTTCGTGGATTCGGTGGAATCCCACAGCGCCCATACTGTTCACAGAACCAAAATGAAACGAATGGTTTGCACCACTCAGGCTTCGGAACTAGAACTTTTCCATTGCAGCGCGCGATGCCCCCCAAATCAACAAAATCGATGAAATCAACGAAACCCGCGAATGCCATGAATTTTGCTGTTCTTTTGTGGGTCCGCGGAACCAAGAAACACTTATATTGCTCGCCAGAAGCAAACAACGAAAGTAAAGCGCGTTTGCAGCAAGCCACGAACGGAACCCACGAAAACTATCGCTGCGTTCGTCGTGGAATCACAAAACGCAACGTTGTTCACCAGAATGCGAGTGAACCGCTTGGTTTTCACGACGTAGTTTTCGAATATAAGACGCGTTCGTCGTTGCAGCCCAGTCAATGTTTCGGCGCGTTCGCGGCATCCACGAACTGGGAGCCACCGCCCCCCGCGTCGGCAGCGGGAGGCCGTGGTGGCATAACCGAGAAGGCATGAATCAAGCGAAATTTCTGGTGCTATTTTTTTCTTCTTGCGGTGCATGCCCCATGGGGAGCTCCAGCTGACGCCCGCAATTCGCGCGCGGGCGCCGCCCCCGCTTCGGCGCCCCCCGCGCAGTTCCTGGCACCAGACGGAGATCCTCTGAATGCCCAGTAGCGCAGCCCGCATCTGGGCGACTCTCCTTTTGTTCTCCGCACACCCCTCACGCGCTTCGTCGTCGCGGCCCCGCAGGGAGCTCAACCTACGGCCCCTGCGGCAACCGCGCAACCCGCATTCGGGCGACGCTCCCATTTCGGCGCGCATCGCACGCGCGCGCATCTCATTGCTTGGCCCCACAGTGCAGCGGCACAGCCCGCGCGCGGGCGCTGCCCCACGGGGCCCCCACCTCGCATCGCACTCACAATTGCAGCGCCAACAACTGCACGTGGTCGGGTTCTTCGCCACGCTATTTTTTCCTCTGCGGGAGGGGGGGGGGGGGCTCGACTCCAAGCGACGGGTTCAGCTGGTTTTCACGCAGCGCTTCGCGCCAGGGAGCGGCCGGAGGCAGACCCAGAGATGGCGCGCAACGATATGGGGGGGGAAAAAAGGGTTGCGACGACGTCGACGTCGAGGCGCAGCTGGGAGCGCAAAGAGAGGCACGCTGCCGCCCCCCCCCCGTCTCGATGTCATCGCGCTCGCCCACTGCCGCTGGCATGGCTGACGCGGCCGCGCCGCCAGTCAATAGGGGTCGACCACTTTTTGCCGGCCGCGGCTGTTTCGGCCGCAGCGGCACAGCGCAAGCAGCAACGAGGAGCAGAAGAAGAACAAGTCAATGGAGCAGGGTAGTCGGGCATGGGAGGTGGGCCCAGGCAGAAGGGGGGCGATGGGGGGGGGCGGGTTGCGGCGCAGCCGATGCAGCTGATTTGCCCCGGACCCGAGCAAGAGCGCGCCGTGTCCACGGATGCCAGCTTCTGGACCAGTCCCATGAATGCGAATGCATTCTCGTAGTCCTTGCAAGCATCTGGTTCTAACTCACGAGGCAACGCGAATGCCAGTAGGGCGCGCTTCGCAGCGCCTGCGAACGCTGCCTTCAAGGCGGGCCAACTACTATCCACATCAAGCGTCCAATTGCACTTTGGGATCTTCGATAAGAATATATCAAACGTGCTGCGATAAAATGCGTCGCAGCGCGGCGACAGGTGCAATGTCCTCTCGAGGTGGCGCACTGGCGCATGCGTCAAAGCAGGGCCGCGCCCCAGAATTCGAAATCCTGGCGGCATGGGGAACCGCCCCTCATCGCCGCCGCAAACACCCGCTTCGAAATATCGAGCGATCTTGAGGCTAGCCTCCCTGAGTGCGCGCGACAAGCCCTACATTCCTCGGCAACTGACGCCCGCGTTGGCGTCGTTGTTGCCCCTGATCGCTGACATCGCGTCTGAACGATCGGCGCCGCGCAAGAACTCCACGTTCACGGGGCGCCGAGCTGCGCTTCACACCCACGTCGATCCCATGGAGAGCTGGCGACGCCCTGGGCGGGCCAAGCGACATGCGCCACACTTGCTGCGCCACCTCGATGATGGCTGGCTGGTCGGAGCCAGGGCAATCCATGCACACCTTGATGAAATATTCCTCGTGCTCCGCCGTGGCGCTACCCATGCGATCAGCGAGTTGCAACGCAGCTTGGCTACACTTCTGTTCAACGCCAGACGAGCTCCATATGCAATGAAAGCAACCAAGGCGTGGTTCTACACGTCGGAAGGGTGGCTGGCCGCAAGGTGGCGAGCGTCAGTTCTGCTCGCCGCATCGCGCCACGCATCCTCGTTGTTAGATGTGCTGAACAACTGGCGTGCGCGAGGGCAATGATCGCGCCACTGGGCCATCAGCCTCAATGGATCGAGATCCGCGACCCCCCAGCCCGGCCAGGGCCCGCGGCGACTTGTGGAGGCGCCACTAATCCAGAGACTCCGATCTCCGATCCTAGATGGACCTGCGCCCCCGCGACAGGGCTACCTGCGGTCGGCGGTGAATGTGACAAAGTCTGCTAACCGAGAGACTGCGCAATCCGGCGCAGATCCAGATCGGGCTTGTCGGGGGGGCCCTTGAGGTCGAACGCGCGCCAAGCCTCCAGGAATCAATTGATTTTTCGTTTGCCTGAGGATGAGGGGGGAGGGGGGGGGGCGGGCGAGCGGGGCAGGCCGAATAACTCGGTCGGGGAGCAGGCGCTCGGAAAGCGAATTGGGAATTTCGAATCATTGATCACCTATCGGTCCTGGGCCAACTCGAACGCGGGGAACTCGGCAGACAGAGTCGCGCGCGAAAGCACGATGTAGGAGTGCATCCTGGCGACGCACCCGTCGATGGCATCTGCCTGGGCGCTGGCCTCGTCCCCGATGCGGTAGCGCGCCCCATCGACCTGCCAAATAATTTGAATGTTCAACGGCTTCAGCATCATGCTCGCGTAACCAAAATCTGACAGACAGTTGCGCGACAGCCCAAATAAACCAATGATAAACAAACTGAACGCCAGCACCTCCCGATTGAGAAAGGATGGGTCGGCCGACTCGTCATCCAAGATCCGTGTAAGTTGCATTGATTGGCCACTGGCGTCTGCCATCGTCGCCGACATCAGACATCGTGATGTGGCGACGGCCTTGAACCATGTCTTCGCCAGTTTTGCCATATCGTCGTTCTGCCGACGGGATATGCGCAATGCCGTCTGACTGCATGCGTGCAAGAAGAGGTACGTGCGACCCGAGGGCTGTTGGAACGATTCAAATTGGTGAGCGACCGCCCGGAAGTTCGAAACTCTTGACCTGGCAGCCTGCATCGGATAACTCCTGGCGCATTTCATGAATATGCGTCGGATGTGGATGCTATTCTGAATCAAGCGGGCTATGCGACCTCGGCCCCGGGCAAAAATCATGGCAGTCTCTTTGATGAACAGGTCAGCGGCCCACGGCCTTCTTACTACCCTCCTGGCTGAATGCGCCTTGTCTCTGATGACGAAGCAGAGCCCTGGGGTCGAAGCATGGGCAGCCGTGCTTAGAGCACTTGATCGCATCATCTCAGCGTCGAGAAGCTCATCGCTTGCGGAATCAAGCGCGAGGCACAACACCTTCGCTTTCAAGTGTTCGAAGACGCCCATTTTGAGGGAGGGCGTGCACTTCGCTCCGGGCGGGGCCCCGCGCATCTGAGTGCACGCTTTGATCATGATCTGCTCTGGTGCGTTGCGATTGCTGCGGCACCTGCCCCAAAGCCAAGCGCCTGCCCCAATGTTCCTGAATGCTCGACCAAATCGTCACTGACACTCCTAAATATGTTACGTAGTCGCCCCTTCCTTTCGTCACGAGACATGGGTATTGCAGCCGTTGGCTCGATGATCTCCCTGCCACGTTGCCTCAGGGCCTCCTGCGCACACCACGCTAGTCTGCGGCCTTCGTAGTCAGGAGGCCTGATCCTTTGTTGACCAGCTGCAGCGCGTTTGCAAAATCCGGATCGCTGGGGCACTGGAACTCGCTTGGCAGGGCAGAAGAGGTCGATGCGGCCTTACCCAGCATCATCTGCACATAGGCCGTAGCAGCTTTATTGCGCGTTGGGTTCCGACTGTGCTCGACGAAACCGACAGCTTGGAGTGCAGCGACAGTCGTAACTGGGAAATTGCAGAACGGACTGATGATGCCCATGGCACGGCAGCACTTGCAGCCCGACCCCGGCCCAGCAGCCCACTTGCTATTCAGCCATGATCCCATCACAGGGCGGCTCGGATCTAACAGGAAACGCTGGGACCACTTAGGGTATAGCCTTTTTCCATCGAATCGCCGCGGCGACTCTGGGGGAGGCAATGCCTTGTTTTTCCTCCATAACTGCATCGGGGGATCCGAGCGGTAGTAGTGTTTTTATCGGCCATACGGACACATAACACGACACATAAAACTTGAGCAAAAACGGTCGCAAGAAATGCAGCGGGAACGATTCAGAGATATCCTCGCGGACCCCCCCCCCCCACACACACACACACACGCACACACACACACACGCACACACACACACACACACGCATATAGATGCGCCGACCAACGCGGCGCGCAACCAGGTTCGATCGATGAGGCTTGGTTGACACGCATGGGGGGTGGGAGCAACAATGACATGTAAATGCCGTGAAAGGGACGACGGGCGCCCCTCGGGTTCGGCGCAGGGAACTCACTCACCAAACGAAGACAACATTGCAGCCGTCTGGCCGAAACGAACGCCGCACGTGGAGCAATCAATCGGCGCAGCTTCGCCAATCACAATGCAAAGGTAATGGCACCTTCTTCGTCGCGAGCCCGGCGCTGTAGAGCGCCTCAGACAAAATGGCGCCAATTGCATGCGCGCTGACTGCGTGTCCGATCACGCCGCCAACCTGGCGGGCAGACGGGCCGAGCTCAGCCTGCGGGATGCCGCTCTTAGCGAAACCTTGGAGCCGCATCAGCTCGTGGATCGTCGCTCGCCGCCCGCGGCTGGAGGTCCACGGACCCCCATCCGCGGGTCTTCGCGACAGTCTCGGCGACGTTGACCCCGTGCGCGGAGAAGCTCTCGGAGCAATCGATGTCGACCAACACGGGGGTCACGCGCGGTTCCACGTTCTTGGTTTTGCAGGCCTTCTTGCAAGCGGCCCTGCAAAACTCGCGGCCGCGCTCGCTGCTGGGAGGCCGACCTGCCAAGTCGGTGGCGCGCTTTGGTTCCAGGATGGCGGTCACTGGCGGCGTCGCCTCCTTCTGCGGCCACGTGAACGGATGCTTCGCGCAGTCCTTCCGCGCGCCGACGAAGAAGACACGCTGCATTGTCTGAGGTACTCTGTAGTCCTTGCTGTCCAGCTTCTGCACATGGACTGCGTGCCCCAGCTTCTTCTGCGTTGCCTGGATACCCTCGAGGATGCATTTGAACATCCTGTTCGTGAGAGTCGGGACGTTCTCGAAAAGGGTCACGCGCGGCTTCTTGCGCTGCGCACATTGGAGAGCCTTCTTCAAGAGGATCCCCGCCTCGCGCCCCCCATTGACCCCCAACTGTTTGCCGCTGGAAGAGAAGTCTTGGCAGGGCGGGGTCCACGCATGTCTACGCGGGTATCATCCTGGCTGGTCCGATCCAAGATGCAATCAAGCATATGCACTGGCTGATATTTCTTCTCGGTGACCGACACGCAGACCGGATCGGCCTCGCTGACAAACTCGAAGAGGTGATCGATGTCGATGCGCCCAAGGGCCACTGACGCCATCTCTACCCCTGCAAAATCAGATCCCACCTTCGGGATCTTCGGGCGCCGCGGCTGCCGCGTCGACTGCCTGGGCCGCGTCGGCTGCCCGGGCCTCGTCGACTTCCTGGGAGACAGACCTTTCCCCGCGATCAATGACGGCACCTCAGTCGACCGCTGATGGGGGCAGTGGGCGCGGTTGGGTAGGACAGCGCGCCGATGCTGCGGCTGAGCCCAAGCCGCTAATGAAATGGCGACGGGCACGAATCGCGCGGCCATGCAGCCCAAGTGGGAACAACATAGAATTGATTTCAGTTTTTGTGGGCTTATAAAACATGTCGGTTTAGAACGACGGCCTCTTGCGAAATCAAACTGCCGCAACATTCCAAGCAGCGCCTCCTCCGACGCAGATCGACGCGCTGACGGCGGCTAGCGTAAGTGGGATTGGCAGAGTGGAGATGGAGCGATTGGGTTCTCCCGCCGCCGCATCTAGCTGCCGACAGCGAGCCGCAGTCGGAGAGGTCTCTCGGGCAGATCGCCGACGGCAGCGAGCTGCGGCAGCAGTGGGGCGAGGGAGACGGGGCGGCCTTGTCCGCCACTCACTGCCGACTGCGAGCCGCGGTAGGAAATGTCCGCGGCGCGATTCGCCGACGGCAGCGAGCTGCGGCAGCAGCGGGGGAAGGGGGGGTCTGGCGCGACCGCGTCTCGCTGCCGACAGCGAGCTGCGGTAGGAGAGTCTGTCGAGCGAGTCGCCGACGACGGCGAGCTGTGGCAGGGGAAGGGGGGGGGGGCGCCGCCCCCGCCGACGCCGCAGCTCACTGCCGACAGCCAGCTGAGATGGGAGAGGTCTGCCAAGCGAATCGCCGACGGCGGCGAGCTGAGGCGGGGCCAGCCGCCCCACCGACCAGCGATAACTGGGGGAGCTGTGGTCCACACACACCCGGGGTACCCATCAGATCCAAGATTTGCTTTCCTGGTGCCCCCGCTCTCTCGATGAGCGCGACCGGCGCGTCGGCCATCGCTCCGGTGGTCGTTGCGCACGCAGCGAGTGGGACATTTTGAACTGAATCACCACGCGGTTTGTTGGGCGCGGCTCGCACAAACTGACAGACATTGCCTCCTCAGCTGCGTCGCGCGCGCAGCGCCAAACGAGTGCCCCCCACAGCGCAGGTGCGATTGCATGTTATCGGCGCGCACGTGCCAGTGTCAGACGGCAGTTCGCCCCCGATTCCGAGTGGCGCGGGCGATCGCCTGAACTTAGTTGCCATCGGCTTCGCAAGCTCGGTTCAGCATGCGCCCCAGTCCGTGCAGTGCCACCCCGATTCGTAGCGCCTGGATGCGGAGCGCTGCCGCTAGGTCCGCCAGGGTCTGCAGCCGCGAAGTCAGAAACGCGTTTCGCGGGAACTTGGTTACATAAGTTGGCCACTCATCGGAAATCTTTCTCGGCGCATTCTCATCTCGCGAAGTTCGCGCCCGCGGGAATTCCCGATCGGTGACTCGCGCACTGAGAAGGCAATGCCACATGAATATGTGCTTCTGTGCTGCGTGGAGGCGCCATCGCTGGGCTGCGCGGGCGCGATCAGGGAGAGCGTTGAACGCGCTGTGGGCGTAGGAACTTGGCGCGGTAGCTGGTGTCGAAGCGGGGGGCGGTCGCTGTGCCTCTTTCTCCGCCTTCGGGCAGCGTCTTCCGTCGGCCACGGACCTCCGTGCATGGCTGCCAGAAGTCGGGGACGTGTTAGCCGTCAAACGGCACGGGGCATGGGGGCGCCCCGGCCCACTGCCACCGGGCGGCGGGCATTGGCGTGGGATGCGGCCCAGTCAGCGGCGCCAAGGCTTCCGGGCTCCCGCAAGACAAGGCGCCGCCAGGGGAGGGGGCAATAGAGGGCGGGCACGGGTTCCAAAGAACTCGAACAAATATCCGCGCAAGCTTGTTGCAGGCACCGCCGCGCTAGCCTTGCCTATTAGCGCTCCCCTTGAACGATGCTGCCCCGGTCTTCGCGACAAGGCCGCAGAGGCGGAACTTGTCCGGCCCCTTTTGACGCGCCCGGAAGCGTTCCTCTGGGGGGCGAAAAAAACATGCCCAGCAGTGTTCTTCCTCTAGCGGACGAAGAAAACTTACCTAGTAGTGTTCAGCTAGTGGAAAAAAACTGCCACTTTGGAAGCCCCCCATGGGGGGGCGCAAGTCACCTTGGCGGAGCCAAAAAAAAATGACGCGCAAGGGTTGCACGGGAAATTATGGGCGGCCGAGCGCCACCCCCTGGCTCCCCCGTTCTCGCGCGCCGTCGCTGCGGAGGACCAGCGCGCCCTGCGGCCCCGCGAGGGCGCGTCTGGCACGTCAGCCCCCCCCCCCCTGCCCCCCCGCTCCTCCCCCATATTTCTCACGCCCCGTCCCCCCCCTCCCCGCGTCGCCTCCATTATCCTCGCCACCTACGTCGATGTCCTTTTCCTCGTGCCCCTCCTCCACCCCTGCTCTGCATTCTCGCTGTCGTCGCCTCCCGCGTGGTCAGGGTTGGACGGGGACGGTTCGCGGCGCCGCGCGCGCTCGATCCGAATATGTGCAACGGTTTCGCGCCGACGGCCAGTAGCTGGCGGCCACCCCTGCCCCTTGATTTTCAAAGGCCCCCGCATTCCGTTTCAAATCATACCGCGCGACGTTCATGCGCTGTCGGGGTGGCGCCCCCTCGGACACGCAGTGGCGCAGTCTCCCTGCTGCGCGCTACGCGGTGTGCTTGGTTTGTTTCGATCGTTTCTGCGAAGCGCGGCTATGTGGGATATGTTTCTCCCTTTGTCGATGCGGCGCCGCTTATCGTCGCGCGTCAAGCTGTCGCATGTCAAGCGATTGCGTTGTTTCGCACCCGATTGCCACCGTGCCTGCGCGCCGCCCTCCTGGAAGCGGTTGGCCGGATCAGCCAAAAGTGCAGGATGCATGCTGTGCCGGTGTCCTGACATCGGAGTGCGATGGGCTTCGCGCTCATGTTCGTTTGGCGTAGCTGTCGTAGTTGCGGCGTTAGCTTGAGACGGCCGTCCCAGCGCTGGGTCGAGTGGGGTTTCTGGCCCTGTCCAGCGATGGGTTTCGCGCCACCTTCAGGGCTGGCCCCAAGGCCGTCGCTGCTACCCTACAGCATCACAACAATACGAACCTTCGAGTGCAACTGCTTGAAACTACATAGAGGAGGAACATCATCTAGGAGGGCGCCCCCAGCCCCCCCAGACCCGTGCCCCCCTAGAAATGGTCGGTCTGCCCCCGCCGCAGCTCACTGACGACAGCGAGCTGCGGTAGGAGAAAGGTCTTCAATCGAACCGCCGACGGCGGCGAACTGCGGCAAGGGGGGGGGCCCACCGCCTCCGCGGCGACGGCGAGACGCGGTAGCGGGCGAGGTCTGTCGCGCGATTCGCCGACGGCAGCGAGCCGCGGGGGGGGGCGGGGCCAGCCGCCCCCGCCGTTCACTGCCAGCAGCGAGCTGCGGTAGGAGAGGTTTGTCAAGCGACTCGCCGGCGGCGGCGAGACGGGGCCGGGCGGGTGGGCGGGGCCAGCCGCCCCCGCAGCTCACTGCCGACAGCGAGCTGCGGTTGGAGAGGTCTGCCGCGCGAGTCGCCGACGACAGCGAGCCGATGGGGGCGGGGGCAGCCGCCCCCGCAGCTCACTGCCGACAGCGAGCTGCGGTGGGAGAGGTCTGCCAAGCGAATCGCCGACGGCGGCGAGCGGCGACGGGGCGGGCGGGCGGGGCCAGCCGCCCCCGCCGCGGCTCGCCGGCAGCGAGCTGCGGTTGGAGGTCTGCCAAGCGAATCGCCGACGGCAGCGGACTGCGGCGGGGGGGGCGAGGCCAGCCGCCCCCGCAGCTCACTGCCGACAGCGACGAGCTGCGGTAGGGGAGGTCTGTTAAGCGATTCGCCAGCGGCCCGCCTCTGCCGCAGCCCCCGCAACTCACTGCCGACGGGCAGCGAGAAAGGCCCGAGCGACAACCGCGCGGCCTTTGCAGTCGCATCCGCGGGAGCTTCGGCAGGAGACAACTAATAGCATGCCCCCCCCACACCACCGATCACTGTCGACAGGGAGCTGCGATAACCGTGGTTTCGGAGCATGCTGCGAAACATCTGTTTCGCCACATTTCAACAGAGGTCTCGCAGCATGCTCTGAAACCATGGTCGCCGCAGCTCACTGCCGACAGTGAGCGGTGGGAGAACATACTATTAGTAGTCTCCTACCGCAGCTCACGCGAATCCAAACGCACGGGCCGTAGCTCGCGGCCGTCGGCGGCTCGTTTAACAGACCTCTCCTACCGCAGCCCGCTGCCGGCAATTAGCTGCGGGGGTGCGTACGCAGCCGCCGTTGCTGCGGTCGGCAAATCGGCGACAGACCTCTCCTACCGCAGCTCGCTGTCGGCAGTGAGCTGCGGAGGCGCAAATGGAAATGGCGGCCCACGCTCGCCGCCGCTCGCTGCCGTTGGCGCCACGCGCAACAAACCTCTCCCAACGCAGCTCGCTGTCAGAAGTGAGCTGCGGAGGCGGAGGAGGCAGCAGCCCGCGCCGCAGCTCGCCGTCGTCGGCGAATCGTCCGACATACCTCTCCTACCGCAGCTCGCTGCCGGCAGTGAACCGCGGGGGCGGCTGGCCCTGCCCCGCCTGCTCGTCACTGCCGTCGGCGAATTGCTCGACAGACCTCTCCTACCGCAGTTCGCTGTCGGCAGTGAGCTGCGGAGGCGGGGTTGGATATGACCCACGTTGGCCGCAGCTCGCTGCCGCCGGCGAATCGCGCGACATACCTCTCCTACCGCAGCTCCCTGCCGGCAATGAGCTGCGGGGGCGGCTGCCCCTCGCCCCCGCCGCAGCTCGCCGCCGTCGGCGATTCGCTTGACAGACCTCTCCCACCGCAGCTCGCTGTCGGCAGTGAGCTGCGGAGGCGGGGCTGGACATTGCAAGCCCGCGCTTGCCGCAACTCGCAGCCGTCGGCGCATCGCTTAACCTGCCTCCCCTACCGCAGCTCGCTGTCGGCAGTGAACTGCGGCGGCGGCGGCGGAGGCGGCAGCCCTTGCCGCGGCTCGCTGCCGTCGGCAGATCGGGGGGCCGATCCATCCCCGCGCACCCCCCCCCACCCCACCCCACCACTGCGACTCGCTCAATGATGGGGCCCAGGCCCTCCACAGTGCCACCGCGGCTCGCCGCTGGCATCGGCAAATCGTTCCACATATTTGCCGCAGCTGTCGGCAGTGAGCTGCGGCAGCGGCATGATGAGGCATGACATCTCCACGCCCGCCCACCCAACCACCCACTCATCGCCACCGTCGGCCAATGCCTCGGCTAACGCATCCTGCCACTGCTCGCTGCCGGCAGTGAGCAACGGTCGACGCGCTGCTGTGTCAAGCGAGGCCAATGGCGATGGTGTCTGCGCCAATGGCTGCTGGACAGGACTCACATTCGGATTCGGCGCGCTCTTCGAAACGAGAATATAGATCGGTGAACGAGCGGGTGCATCTGGCCAAGAGGGAACACGCAGTTTTGACCGCTCTCAGGATGGATCCTACAAGCGCCGTGACCAAAGTGGGAGATGATTTACATACTAATCCCTGCAGTCGAAACGAATGCCAACAATCGATCGATCGCCTGACGGCGGAAGCCGTTGACATGGCGCGCCGCAGCCCTCACCGATGGGGATGCAATGACGGGGTTCATTACGTTGAGAGCGTGATGATGTGTTCTATCGATGCGCGATGTACGCTGGCCGAAACAGCCTGCCTGGCACTCGTGTGCCCGCCGATCGAGCAATCTCACATGCGCGCAAAAATGTTGCCTGAACCCCCATATGCGTAGGGATGCCGTGAACAACACGCGCAAACACCGCAAATACCAACAAAACTGTCATTGGACACGCCTCCGTACACGTCGTCTCCCGACTCGCCTCACTCATCCTGCAAGGGGCCCCAGAAATGCTCGTCGGGGTCGGCCACCCCCACGTCGTCGTCGTCATCGCCGAGCCCGTCGCCCATGTCAATGTCAAGCTCAAGCTCGCCACCATCGCCGCTGCCCCCAGCCGTCGCCTCAGGGGCGCCACCATCGCCGCCAACAGCGGCCGCCTTCCCGGCGGCGCCGCGGCCGCCGCGGCCGCGGCGGCCGCCGCCCCCATTGCCGCCAACATCGGCGGAGCCCTTCGGCACCGCCTCACTGCCGATAGCCTTCGCGTCGTCCTTGTTGAACATCTTAGACCCGGGATCCGCCATCCCTGTCTTCGCGAGGTCCGCCAGGCGGTCGTAGATCTTGCTTGTGTGTTCCTTTGCGAAGGCCACCCCGACGCATGCAACCCTCTGCCGGAGGCAAGCCCATGCGTTTTGGAGCATCGAGTGGGGTGAGATCGAGGACGCATGTGCAGAAGAGCATGTGGAGCAACTCAGGGTACAAGAGGATGGGCATTCGGTGGAACGCCGCGGTGACACTGGTGGCGTCAGTCTCCCGCTCGACCGCATCTTCCATGCCTTCTGTGTTGCCGCCCACGGAGATGATATTCTTCTTGCCATGCATCGCCTTCTTGCGTTCCCACTGCGCGCGCCACCCCCTGGAGATCTCTGGGGGCCCCAGGCCCGCGATCAGGTCCCCGGCCGCCCTGCCGTCGAAGTGATTGCGGCGCCGCTCCGGGATCGAGATGCGCGAGTGAGCCAACACGTGCGCCAAGTCAACCTGGCGGGGCCCCCCGCTCCTCCATGCACCCTGGTGCGACGCGACTTGAGGCCATCCTCCGTGCGCGCGAGCTGGAAGATCGAAGCTTTGAAACTGGCCTTAATATCATTGTCGCTGTCGTCGTCATGAGCCGCTGCGTCGACGCCCTCCTCGCCATCGGCGCCGCCGCGCCCATTCGATGGCGAAATCTCGGCGGCGTTCTCCTTCCGCGGCGCCAACGGCTTGGTCGCGTTGCCCCATCCGCCCACCATCAAGAACAACTGCGACCTCTCCACTCCGAAGATGACTGGGCTGCCCCCGGCGCGCCCGCGCATCAAGCACGGCCCTGACAATGCAATGGCGCGGGCCATCCCCGAGGGGCGCAATGCGCAACTCGGGCCTGGTCAGCGGCCCCCCAAAGTGCTTCGCGCCAAAATGGCGCAGCACCAACCCAGCGGGGTCGCCTTTGACGGTGGCGAGCGCGCTGTCCCTAAGAAAGACCTCCAACTCAGCCTGCGTTTTCTGGTCGGGCGCGATCTGGATGCAAGTGCGGATGAGCTCGTCGGCGCGCTTACTCCTAATGATAGTACCCACTTCTGGCATCTTGCTGAAACCGAGCAGTTCGAAAAGGGATCTCGCCCACCACAGCTGCCCCGCTAGCGCCGGCCAAAGCTGCGGCGTCGGCTTCAGCGGCAGCAGCGCCATCTCCTGCCGCTGCAAGCGCGCCCCCGGCAAGCGGTGCCCCGCCCCCCCCCCCTCTTCGCCATCTCAATGACCTCACTCACGCGGCACCTCAAGTTTTGACTGGATGGCCTTCCTGTAGCGGCAGTCGAACTCGGCGGTGCACGCCAGGTCCTCGATGAAAATGACGGCCGAGACACCCGACTCCCCCATCAATGCCTGCCACGTGGTATCGACATACTGCCCTGGGCAACCACTGACACAAGGTCCCACCGATTCAAAACTCCCCATCTCGTCTTGGATCACTTCGACACGATCGGTCGGGATCCCAGTGCGCGGGTGCCATTTGTACAAGAGCTCGTTCTTCGCGTCAAACTTCTGCCTGTAGTCCCTGAGCTTGCTGAAACCGAACTGGCCCAAAACGATGAACTCCTGGCGGCTCTGACCCCCCGCCCACCCCCCCACCCCCACCCCCCCGCCCCCGCCGCTCGACCGCCTACCCGCCGAGGACAAGACGACGGTTTGACGCGATCAGCGATGGCGTTCAGAACCGCCGCCCTCGGTCCATGCGGCAATGGTCGGTGAGGCCCTCCATCGCCCAATCTATCTCGCTGGGAGTTGATGCGCGCTCGACCGCGGCCTGTATGGCGTAGATGCTCTTCCACGGGGAGTCGCCAATCATTTCTCCTCCGCCCATGTGGGGCACCGGCTGGAGACCTCCAGGGACAACAGCCGCTTGTGAACAGTGAGTGCGTTATCCAAAAACGTAGGCTTCACTTTCTCAGTAGACCGGGCGTAGCGCATGTGCTTGTCGCACAGGTAGCTGACGCCCTTGCTGCCCAGGGTTTTCCCCAGCTCATTCTCCTTCATCTCCTTGAGCCCGATTATGTCAAGTTCCCACTGCCTCGCGCTGAGCTGGGCTGTCTCGCCCTGTTCGATCAACTCTTGCCTGAAGTTCTGTGTGCGCCAATGCCTATCATCGCCCTCCCTGTGTACTTCAAACGTCACTGGCGCCGACAGCACAAGCTTCCTCGACCGCGCGAGGACGGCGTCGTCCGCGCCCTGCTTCACCGCATCGGCCATTCTGCTGAGCAAGGCCAGCTGGGGCTCGATCGGTGAGAGCCGCTGCCTACTGCCTAGGTGGCCGGTGACGTCCATGGAAGGGCTGTCGATGGCGAATATCGAGATCACGGGAAATGCCTCCAGCGGGCTCATCGATGGAAGGCTGAAGTTGAGGATCTCTTTTACCTGCCCCGCGTTCACTGGGGCGCGGTAACTCGCGCCCCAGTGGAAGTTCTGCGAAAACAAATTGCGCCCGCAAACGTACGACACCACGATGTTGCCAACTGGGCCTCCACCGCCGAGCGCCGCATAACAATCCTCCTTCTTGAACGGTGCCACGTGGGCGCCATCTGCGAACGCTAGCGGCGTGCACTTACTGAGGCCGGCGAATATGGACGACGAGTTGACGATGTTCAGGGACTCAGTGATGAGGCCCAGCACGGGGCCCACCACGTGGCGCTGCTCGTCGGGAATTTTGATGGCCGAATCGGCCAGACCCACCCCTGCCGAAACAGCATCTCTCGACTCTGATGCCGAAGCCTCGGCCTTGGCCTTTTCCTTTTTAGATTGTAGTATGTTTTCCTTGTTTTCTCATTATTTGTTTGGGGGGTCCCCCTTTCTCTTCTTCTTCATCGGTGGCGGGGCCGATCCAACCTCTGTTTGGCGCCTCTGGGGGGCCATGGTGCCCCTGTAAGTCAGTGGGCGCAAGCGCTAAATCGCCGACGCGCCGTTGCAACCCGCGTCAGCCGGGGGCCAAAATGGCCGCGGGGCGGGGCGAGGGGGCGGCGAGAAGAGCGGCTGGGGAAGTGGGCCGCAGGCATCGGGGGCGGCGAAAGGGGGGGGATCGACGAGCGTCTGCAGCCGACCGACCGCGACATCGACGATGGGGGCCCAAGAAGAATACGAATATCGCGTGGGCGCGAGCCCCTTCTCAGATCCCCGAGCGTCGCACCTCGTGATCGGCAGGGAACAACACCTCCTATAATAATGAGGCTCCAATGATTCTTCACCTGTGACCGGCATGCAGAACACATTCATCATCATTGTTTTGTCGCTCGCAGGGTCGCCCGACCCTTTGGCAAACAACGCGGCGCCCTTTGCGCGATGGCCGATTTGCACAGATACGCGCAATTGAAACTCGCCACGAACCCGCGGCGCCGCCCCAAGCACGCAGAAGCTGTCAACGGGGCATTTGCACTGGCGGTGGCGTCGCGAACAAACAACTCCACGCGTGCTACATCATTCCATCCAATACTTTAGCACGCGCACGGCAGCGCGGAAAACCCGCGAACGCTGGGCCGCCGACGCAAGGGCGCGGCTCTGGCGAGGCGCGCGCGCGTGCAAAACAGCGCGGCTGAACGAATCGCTCCACAACCGACGGGGGAGCAAGAGCAATATTGGCGCAACGGCAAAATTCAGACGATCTTGGGCGTCGTCGAAGAAACGCTTGCGACGCAGCGTCGCACTTGGCCCCGCTACCACTGACGGGGCGCCCCCCGCAAACACACAGCGCAGTACCCGCACCAGCGCTGGGCTCGTTGCCCAAAGGCTTGGCGAAGGCGCGAGCAGGGCTTGGAACCAAGGTTGCAAATAGGCGTGCTGAGGGTCGCTCGGCGAAAGGGGGAGCGGGCGATAGAGGGGGGGGAGTGGCAGGAAGTGAGCAAAGACTCAAGGGTGTAGAGAGCAAGGAGGGGGGAGGGGGAAAGGGCGAAAACGAAACGGGCAAAGAGGGGCACACAAAAGAGAGGGAACGAGGACAGCGAAGGCAAAAAAATGGGGGGCGAAGGAGAGCGGGGGAGAATGAGGGAGGGAGCAAGGGGAAGCGGAAGACGAGGGAGGTGAATGGAGGGAAGTCGGAGGAACGAAAGGAGGAGGAAACATGCAAGCGGGGGGTCGCAGTCCCGACAAGGCGCCTACTTGACAAGGCCCGCTCCGGTCCCGACTGGGCGCGTACTTGACAACGCCCGCTCTGGTCCCGACAGGGCGTTTCCTTGACAACGCCCGCTCCTGTCCCGACAGGGCGCTTCCTTGACAACGCCCGCTCCGGTCCCGACAGGGCGCTTCCTTGACAACGCCCGCTCCGCTATCGACAGGGCGTTTCCTTGACAACGCCCGCTCCGCTCCCGAAAAGGCGCCTACTTGGCAACGCCCGCTCCGGTCCCGACAGGGCGCCTACTTGACAACGCCCGCTCCAATCCCGACAGGGCGTTTACTTGACAACGCCAGCCGCGGCTTTCAGCGCATAGCGTGCGCCACATAGCTTGCGCAACAGAACTCGCACCACATAGATTGCACCACATAGGTTACGCCGCACAGCTTGCATCCACATGGCTTGCGCCACATCGCGTGCAACCCATAGCTTGCACCACATAGCTTGCGCCACAGAACTCACGCCATGTAGCCTGCACCACATCGCTTCGGACGCATCGATTGCACCGCACAGCTTGCGCCACATAGATAACACCACATAGCTTGCACCATCGGTTCCAACGCGGCGCACGTGGAGGAATTCGCCTCGGCTGTGGCACAGGCTGGAAAGGCGTACGGCCTCGAGCTCCACTTGGACAAGCTACAGCTGCTGCAGTGCCGCACAAACCGACCTCTTCACATATCTGGACACGCTCTGGAGACCGAGGAGACGCTTATGTATCTGGGCACCAGTTTGACGCCAGACGGCAGAATGTCCGGGGAACTCACAAGGCGCATAGGGCTGGCACACGCGGCCTTCCGTGCAGTCCGGCAAGTCTGGAGACATTCGTCATGATCTCTGCAGTGGCGGCTGCGTGTCTTCCATGCGCTCATCGAGTCAAAGCTGCTATACAGTTTGGCCGCAGGGTGCTTCACGAAGGCAGACCTTCGCCGATTGGACGGTTTCCAGGCAAGATGCCTGAGGGTCATCCTGAAGATCCCCAGTGCATACATTTCTCGAATCTCCAACGCCTCGGTGATTCAGAAGGCCGGGGCAGAGCCTGCCTCCGCGCAACTGCGGCGAAGACAACTGCGCCTCCTCGGGAAGGTCATCCGGCAGCTGGAGGGGTCTGCAATGAGAGACATATCGTTCTGCCCGGGCAGATCCTTCCGTCCAGCAACGGACCGCTACATCCGAGTGCGTGGAAGGCCCTGGACAGAGTGGATCCGGACCGTTCTGCCTGACGGGTTGCGCGTCGCGGGCGGTTTCCAGCTGTTGGCAGACGCAGCCATCGACGAGCAGCACTGGCGCAAGGTCGTCAAGGAGTCTTGAATCAGCCCCTCCGCCCTTCTCCCTCCCCCCGAATGTTGCCGGCCGCAGTGTTGTAGAAGTCTCGCCCGCGTTTCCTCCGTCGCCCCCCTGTCGCCCGTCCCTCTTCCCTCCCTTCCCCCCGTGCGTCCTTTCTCCCTCCTTTGAAGCACAGCAGAATTATGCATGCGCATCCACAGCCTCGTTCCGCAGCTTGCAGGGCGGATGCCGTCAAAGACGGGGTCCCGGCCCATGCCCTGTGCACGTGCCCATGGGCTGCCCCAGCCTACGGCTTGACCTGACCTGACCTGACCTGACCTGACATAGCTTGCACCACGTGGCTTCCATCGCATAGCTTACACCATATATAGTTTGCAACATGTAGCTTGCACCGCATAGCTTGCGCCATGCGAGGACAGCAGCCTGGAATCTGGAGCACCGTCGGGACCACCCTCGCCAGCCGAGGGCTACACGCAAGACTTCTGACTTCAACTTTGCATGCAGAATTTCCATCGCCCACACGAATTTATAGCCTTCTGCCCACGTCCGCTTGCGGACCGATTCGATTCGACCGGGCCTTGCCTTCCGATCCGTCGGGACCACCCGGGGCCATCCAGAAACCACCCGTCGGGCCACCCCCGGGGCCATCCAAAAACGCCGGCGGGCCCCCCCCGCGGGCATCCAAAAACTGCGCCTGGGACACTCGAAACAACCTCCCGCCAAAAATTCCGCCAAAAATGTTGCCAAAACACCATTTTGGATTCCATCGCCAATTTCTCCTCCAATTGTTTTTGAAACAGGAATCCCGTCATAAGAAAATTGGCGGAGAAATTGGCGACCGTCCCCCGGGGCGTTTGCGGGGTCCCCCGCGGGGGAAGGGCGGGAGGGTGGAGGGGGGGCCGGTGGAAAACGAGGGAGGAAGTCGAGGGCGAGGGAGCGCGAGGGGGAGTCGAGGGTAAGGGTGGAAAGTGAGGGAGGGCGAATGAGGGAATATGAACGAGGGTGGAAGAGCGGACGGAA
This sequence comes from Prorocentrum cordatum, assembly GCA_963575745.1. NCBI lineage: Eukaryota > Dinophyceae > Prorocentrales > Prorocentraceae > Prorocentrum > Prorocentrum cordatum. The sequence goes on from CAUYUJ010003625.1 coordinate 427,540, forward strand.
TGCGAGGAAGGGTGGGGGGCGGGGTGGACGGAAGGTGAGGAAAGGTGGCACTGCAAGTGAGATAAGGGAGGGCGGGGCGAAGGAGAATGGGCGAGGGCGGAGGGCGAGGGGGGGCGGAGGGCGGGGAGCGGATGTGGCGGGGCGAAGGAAGGCGAACGAACTGGCGCGGAAGAGGGCGGGGGAGGGCGGATGGGGGGGGGCAGGGCGGGGGCGCAGGGATAAGGGGGGGCGAGGGGGCGCGGGGGAACGAAAAGAGGGAAAGGGGGAGGAACAGGGAGGTGGAACATTGGAGGAAGAAGGAGGGGGGCAGGAAAACGGGAGCAGGGAGAACGAGGGTGAAGGAAAGAGAGACGAGGGACCGCGGAGGGGGGAAAGTGGTTGATGGGGGGGGCGGGGCAGGGCAGGGGCAGGCGGAAGGGCGCAGGATGGGCAGGGGGGGCGGGAGGAGGCAGGCACCGGGAGAAAAGGCGCAGGAGAAGGGAAGAGGCAGGAGAGGGGACCACGTCGAAGAGACACCTGGGCTCTTGGGTTTCCTTTGGGTCCCTGACACTGTCCTTCGGGACCCCTGGGTTTCCCACAGGTCCTCTCGGGGAATTCCAACAGATTTCCGCAAATGCCCACGCCTCCCCGCGCAGGCGTCGGGGAAGCGAGAGGCGATGTTCCAGAGAAGACAACCCCGCCGACTAGTGAGGGAGGCCCCCGGCGGTTCCCCCGCTTGACTCTGGGCGCCGGCGGTCGCGCCGAAAGGGCGGGGGCGCGTCGAAACGAGCGCCCGGCGATGAGTAGGGGAAACAGGATCGTCACGGTTTGGGGCGCCCGTGCAACGGGCCGACGGCCCCCCCTGGGAGACGCTGACAGGGCGCTCGCCGAGACGAAAGAGTTCGCCAACCACGCGATTCGGCCTCCCAGCGATTGATTGAACGCCAAAAAGAGGAAGAAAAAACAGGGTGCGATGAAGGGCGACGGAAGGAGGACCGACGCGAGGCGCCACGGCCGCCACCCAACGATCAAACGAACGAGGATGATCAAGGATCAGCCCGTCGGAACCTCCGAGCACGCTCGCGCAAAATCAAGGCAGCCATACTGTTACTTTGCATCGTGGGTTCTGGGAGGTAATACGGAACTGGGCACCCCAATATTGGAAAAGGGCTGCCACGCCCGTCGGTCGCCGCGCCCCCCAAGGAGCGGGGCGCCGGGGGTGCTGCGAAGAGAAGTTGCCCGGCAACAACAGATGCAACCGCGGACTGGGCCCGCGCGAGGGCCCCTTCCAGGCGGGCGGCTCGCGGGCTCGCGGGCAAGATGGGGCGGCGCCCCCTGCGCGCGCAGCGACAAGGACAGGGGGGGGATCGAGCGCAGGAACGGCGGGATGCCCCGGGAGGGGAGGGAAGGGGACAAACAGCTCCCCTCCGCCCGCCCGCCATCGCCCTTGGCCCACCCTACGCCCCTCTTGGGGAAGACAGAACTCTCCAGTTGTGGCGATGGAGCAACACATGCGAACATCGCGCATATCCATGGGCTGGGCGACGCAACGCGGCGGTGGCCCGACTTCGGCCCGACGGCTTTGGATCAAAAAGCGCGCTACAAGTTGAACGCAACGTGGAAATCGCGCCAAATCTGGGGGGGGCAAAGCGGGCCCTCTCCAACCGCCGATCTACGAATCTCAGAAAGAAAATCAAAACATAAAAATTCGCCTCCAAACGTTCTGCGATTGGTCAGAGCTGATTATTTTCTGTATTCTTCAATCCTGGTTCGCCGCGGTTCTGGTCGACGCAGCCTGGCCGTCGGCCGATGCAGCCGACGGAAGTTCGAGATGTGGAACCTGGAGAGCTCTACTATCCAGAATCTCAAATCCAAGATGCTCAATCCAAGATGCCCAATCCAAGATGCCCAATTCAATATTCCCTATTTAATTGTGGGGTCGGAGATGCCCTGGGACGCCCAATCCAATATGCCCGCGAAGACTGCAAGCCCCTCCCCGAGGAGATGGTGACAGACAGCGCGCAACTCATCCCGCGGCAGCGGTAGCACACTCGAGCCTCGGCTCGATCGACGCAGCCACCCTGTCCAGAGGAACGCAACGACGCTGACAGATCTCGGCGAGGCGCAGCTGAGGCAAATCGCGGGGGCGCACGCAGTCAGGTCTGGAGGGTGGGTCCAGCTTCTTCTCGCGGCTCCCCCTGCGCCCTTGACGGCGCCGGGCGCCGCTGGCATGGCACGAGGGTGCACTTCAAGGCCACCAGCTCGCAACTGGCGCACCCCCCGGAAAAGAGCGGATGGCCTGCCACTGCCACCAAGATCGCCAGTCGCCATATCCGTATACAAAAAGAAACAACCAACGGGGGCCCTGGGAGTTTGGGGGGATCTCTTTTCCACGCCGATTTTGAAAAGCACAACTCTGCACCAGCGCAAAGCTTCTCGAACCTGTTCCATACCAGCGTCTACACCCATACACTGATAATACACCCATGCACCCCACAAAATAATACACCCATACACCTCGCAATGTAATAAACCCTACACACCCTACATCATAATACACCCATACGCCAATACTACAACCCACAGAAATATACACCCATACACCCCACATAATATTGCGCCAGCAACCTCGCGCCAACTGCCGATGCGGCACAGGAGGTCGTCTTCCGCCTCGGGCCAGTCCTGGCGGTCGCCGACTGGGTTCGCCCCCGTGCACTGGATGACCTTGCCCGATTGAGATATGATCGACTCGCCGCAGTTACCCGCGGGGTCATTGAGGATGCTCCACAAGCACGCGAAACATTATCAATCATGCGTGACAAGTGGAGGCTTTGCGCGCTTGGACCTTTGCCCTGTGGGCCGCTCTTCTGGGATGTCAGACGGACGTTATACTCGCTCAGCCCCATCTCGATCAGACGTGTGCTTCTGATCAGCCGCACGACCCACGCACCCTGCCGAACCTCCGATGAAGGGAATGCCACGTCCCACGGGTCGCGCGGCTGATGAAATGGAAGCTGCGCAGGCCGAACTCAGCCGCATGCAGCGCGGCAAAGGACCAGGATCCATCCTCCACAGCTTTGAATACTTGGTCGCTTTTGATGGGCGGCGCAAGCATGACCCGCCCCGAAGCGGCGCCGCGGCGGACGCGGCAAGCGGAGCGCTGCTTCCACATCGCAAAAACACCGCCTCACAGTGCGCCGCAAGCTTGCCCGCCAAAAACCTTCAACACGGATGTCGTTGCTCCTCCTCGATGCCACATCGCCGACGTTAACGCCGAGCGCGAGCGGAATCGTCAGTGGCTGCTGAGGAAGTCTGGTGGGCGGCCGATTCGGCTAAGCGCCCGACAGCCGCAAATATCCAAAATGGCTGTCGCAACGGAATGCGCACATCTTCTCGCCACCTGGGAGATCACGCATTCCCCCTCGTTCGTCCGACACTCAAAAACATTACCTGCGCATTGTTCCCAACCACGCTGTGGTGCTGGGCCCCGCTTTTCAAGAGAAAGCGCCCCGCGTCTCCCCTCGTTCCTCCCCCCTCCTCCCCCATCCCGCCCCTGCCTCTGCTCCTCGCATGCCATCATCATCATCATCATTGCCATCATCATCATCATTGCCATCATCATCATCGCCACCACCATCGTCATCATCACCATCAATATCATCATCACCATCATCACCTTCAACAGCATCATCATCATCATCATCATCGTCGTGTTCGCTATCGCCATCGTCGCCCCCATCCCAAGACACCCCATCACGCGCTTCCGTCGTGGCCCCATTGGGAACTACCCGTGGCCCCAATAGTACCGTTCGCGGGCGAACGCCACCCCCTTCCCGCCACACCCCTCACGCGCGCCGCGACCCCATGGGGAGATTCAGCCAAGACCCCAGCGGCACTGTTTGCAAGTGGGCGCCGGCACGCAGTTCGCGGCCTCACGCGGAGCTCCAACTAAAGCCCCACTTGCACCGTTCGCGCGTAGGCGCCACCCCCCTCTCGGCACGTCACGCACGCGTTTTTCGCGGCCCCGCAGGGAACTCCCATTAAGGCGCGGTGGGCGTCGCCCTTGTTTCGGCACACCCCTCGCGCGCTTCGTCATGGCCCCGTAGGGGGGTTCAACTAAGGCCCAACTGGCGCCGTTCGCACGTCGGCGTCGCCCCCGCTTCGGCACACCCCTCGCGCGCGTGACCCCATAGGGAGCCCCAGCTAAGACCCCAGTGGCACTATTCGCACGTGGGCACCACGCCCGTTTCGGCGCACCCTCGCACGTTGTGTGGACCCATATGGAGACCCACCTAAAGCCCAAGCGGCAGCGTTTGCGCGTGGGCGTCACCCCTCCTTTCGGCATACCCTTCGCACGTTTCGTCTGTCGTGGTCCCATGGGGAGCTCCAGCCAAGGCCCAAATGGCATCGTTCGCACGCGGGCGCTGTCCTCGTTCCTGTACACCCCCCTCCACCCAAAACCCAGCGGCGCCGTTCGCGCGTGGGCGTCGCCACCGTTTCGGCACACCCCTCACGCGTCGCGTGGCCCCATAGGGAGCTCCAACTAAGGCAGCAAAGGCACCGTTCGCATGCGGGCGTCGCCCCCTTTCTGCACATGTCTCACACGCTTTGCGGCCCCATAGGGAGTTCCAGCTAAAGCCGAAACGGCGCCGCCGTTCGCCTCGCACGTGGGCGACACCCCCATTTCGGCACACCCCCCACAGCGTCCCTGACCCCACAACTCCACCTAAGGCCCAATTGCGACCTCTCCTTTTTTCCGGCACACCCCGCACGCATTTCGCGTCGTCGCGGTCACGCAGGGATCTCCACCTACGGCCCCAGCGGCGCAACCCGCGAATGGGCGACACTCCCGACCGCAGGGAGCTCCGCCAAAGACCCCAGCGGTACAGCCCGCATGCGGTCGCTGCCCCACTTGCGGCACTGACAACTGCACGTGGTTGGGTTCTTCGCCAAGCTTCAGATTTGCCGGGGGCGGGGCCCAAGCATAGTAATGTATGGGACGATTGCAAAGGACGCAGACACTCAATAACCATTACTATTGTGGACATGGGGCCCCCGCACTTCAAGAGCAACAGGACTTACCGGCGCATGAGTGTGCGATGATGAATCTACGAGTGCGTTAATGCGTGTGTGTGCGGGCGCGTGGATGCGCGATTGCGTGGGCGCGCGTGGGGTTGTGGCGAAAACGATGATGCGCAATGGGGGCAATAATGACGATGGCGGAGTGGGCGTGTCTGTGCGTTGAGGATGGTGAGTGGTTGATGGCGACGGCGGCGTTGACGACGGCTGACGACGACGTCAGGTGGTGTTCGTGGACGCCGCCACGGACCAATTCTTGGATCCGCGCGCGGACGCAGATTCCTGGGACTCCGGGAACGCCACGCCCCCACCACGCCCTTTCTCTCCAATGCTTTTCCAACATAAGTTCTCGCGGAACGCCGCAGATGAGTTCCAAACGCAAAAACTGAATGGCGAAAACCAGTTCGGCCTTGTCTTCTTGCGCGCGGAACTTGCGGGCGCGTGCGTGATGAGAGGCATTTTATGTGTGCGCTGTATAAACATGCGGCAACGTCAAGATATAGTTCTTCTGTACATAGATGCACGTCTGAAACACATACAATGCAGAAATGCATACATAAATCTATAGATATACGCGCGCTCAGGTTCTAGCGCAAACGCTGGCGACTGCGATGTCGAATGGTCTGAGCCTTCTTGTCCCGTCTTGGGGACGTCCTGAGGGTCTCGTGAGTGGTCTTGGGGCGGTCTTGGGAGGCTCTTCGGCGCTCTTGGACCGTTGGAAGCTCGAAAACGCGAGAAGCCAAAAAAATGGAAAAAAACAAAAAAAACATTCAACATATACGACTTTGGCCTCTTCGGGCCGTACCGTGATACCTATCAGACTTCTTGGGGTCTCTTGGAGGCCACCTGGGAGCCTCGAGAGCCGTCGGAAGGCTGACTTGGGCTGCTCGCGAGCGTCTTGGGCCGTAACTCGCTGAGCCCTCTACAGACTGTCATGTTAGTAAACCCATAAAAAGTACCAGAAAAGTGCCCAAAAAGTGTTATTATCGATGTGTGTGATATGTCCTAAAACCGTTTGCGAAACGTACAAGAAAAGGATACGAGGATGGTCGCAAAGTGTCGGCAATGGTTTCCAACGCCCCCTAGGTGTTCGAACAAGTGTCCGCCCCGCCAAAAAAATCCCAACGGAATTCCAGAACACGTTCCAAGAATTGAATGTTGAATCATCCAACAACGAGCTGCCATATGCAAGCGCAGCCGCTGGCCACGGAGCCAGCGATAAAGGAGGAATGGGAGGCGGGCAGGGCACGGAGAAGGAGGTTGAGGAGGCGGGTGGGGCAAGGAGAAGGCCAAACCCGAGAAAGAAGAGGGGATGGCGGGTGGGGGGATGTGCAAAATAAGCTCATTTTTTATTTGCAGGGCGCGGCTCCCGCCAACGCCGCGAACCCCCCGAAAAAGAATATCCCTGGGCAGCGCACGCCGCACACGGCGAACTGGTGAGCTCCCGCCTCGTCATCATATGTTTGGTTTTGGTTGCGGCGGGGGGCGCTGATAAATGTGTCGGTGAGCCCATCTGAAAATGAAGCAAATGATGGATTTCCCGCGCCCCGCCCATCATGTGTTGCACCAGCCAAGCTGCGTGCATCCCCCCCCCGTCCTCTCCCCGACGCAGGGGGAACTCGAGAGGGCAGTGCCCTCGCGCTTTGAAAGGTGGCGGCGTCGCGCCGCCGCGCAGAGACCGACGCAGTCACCGAGCTTGCGCGCCCAATCGACAAGCGCGCGCGCGCGCGGGGGGAGGCCGACCGAGACGGACGTTGCTCATGTGCAGGTCTCCCTCTCCCACCTCCGCACACTCCTCCCTCCCGACTCCGACCCCCCGCCTCCTACGCGTATATGCACCGCCGTACCCGTGGGCACGGTGGGGCATCGCTGAATGCCAACTCGCATCGGGTTGGGGCGCCCCTGAGGCCCGATGACGGCCTCATGGTGGCCTTAGGGAGGGGCGGGTAGGGTTGCGGGTGTTCCTCGGGCGCCCCGCTAGACACCCATGGCGTTCAACGCCCCCAACCCCCGCCGAAACACGTGCCTGCGCGCGCCGCCCCCTCTTACACATGGCCCCTGGGGGCCCCACTCGCCCCTAACGCTCTCAACACAAAGCGCCTATAGATGGCTGCCAAACCAGATCAGGCAACCCCCAGCGGCAGCAAAGGCCACCCTGCGCGCATCCAAGACCGCTCAAGATGGCCCCAACACGGCTCTGAGGCTGTCCCGAAACGCCCCAAGAGTCGCCGCGCGAGACAGCCCAAGAGAGATGGCCCTTCCCCGCCTCAGTAGGCTCGAAGAGACAAGAATTAACGATGTGCCTTACACGTGTTTCGAACATGAGTGGGCCCTCGCCGTCTTGAGCACCCGTCGGCCCAAGGCGGCCAGCGAGGTGACGGGCATCGACTTCAGACTCACCCAGGGGCTCTACAGGTTGCCCGATACACCCAACATGGCCCAAGATGATTTCGAGACGGCCCGAAGACAGCACGAAGTCGGATCGCGAGAGTACCCAAGCGCCCCTAACAGCCCCCACCCAAGGGAGGAGGCCAAATTTACCCAGAAGGGAGCCCGATATTGGCGCAACAAGCGCCAAACAGCCCAAATACACCCAAAGCCATACCAAGGGGTGCCCCCAGGCGCTCCGAAGCTCCCCAAGACGTCCCAGATAGGCTATTCGCGACGGCCACGCGCGCACCCTATCGAACAGTCGCCGCCCAAGGTGCTGGGCTGGTGCGACGGCGGGGGATGCCGCAGGCATTTAGGATACGCAGCGGCGCCGAACGCCCAATCGGCCTCCCCCGAGCCCGACCACGGCTCAGGCCGTGAACTCCATGGGCAGCTCGATTGCCAGGCCGTGAAATCCATCGGCAGCTCGATGATCGGCTCAGGCCGTGAACTCTTTCGATTGCTTGATGATCTCGCAGATCGACTTGCCAAAGTCAGCGATGGCCCTGGGGCAGTCGGTCGTCGCACCATCCAAGTAGCGCTTCACCGCATCTGCGACCTTGTTCCTCTTGCCGGCAGTCGTCTTGCAGTTCTCGAAATAGTAGATGATCTTGCCCGCCGCGAACGTCTGCGCGGCCGCCTTCATCGCAATCTCCGCCTCGCGGATCGCGGCGGTGTCGATCTTGAAATTCAGGGTGCTGGCGAACTCCTCGTAGCGTTGCTTCGCCTAGCGGAGCCCCCTTCCTCATCCTCCTCCTCTTCCTCCTCCTCCTCCTCCTCCTATTCCTCCTCATCCTCATCCTCCTCTTCCGCGTCCACCTCCTCCTCCCCCTTCTCCGCTTCCTCCTCTCTCCTCCTCGTCATCCCCCTCCTCCCCCTCCCCAGCGTTCCCCATCCTCCCTCATGCCACGCCCCCCCGCCCAAGGGCAACACAGCTGGCCTCGAGCAACTTGTCCACCTGAGCGTCCAAGGACGCGGCCACCTCCGACTTGCGGATCGTCTTCCCAGCGTGCGCAAGGAACGTCTTGAGGTTCACCTTCCGCGGCTCGACGAAGCCATCCAGCCAGTGCTTGCTGTCCTCCATGCCGCCAGCCACCTGGTTGATTATTGACGTGAGCGTGGCCATCGAGTTCTTGGAGTGGTCGACCTCCGTCGTGGCGAACGCCGTCAGCAGCTCCTTCCCATTCGAACTCTCGGCGCCAGCCTTGTCATGCAGCGAATCGATGACGTCGCTGAAGTGCCCGCCCTGCAGCTCGCACGACTTCGGTGGAGGCTTGGTGGAGTCCATAACGTCCAAGGCATGCTTCAAGTCTACGATATCATCGATGTTATCGCTAGCCTCCGAATCTGCACCCCTCTCCCCGATCGCGGCAATGGACTCCGTCAGGCGCTTGGTGCACGCAACGAATGACACGATGGAGGTTGCCAGGGCGCGCAAGTCGTCGGCGCCGCCAGGCACGAGCTTGAGGAAGTTGCAACACACGTCGTTCACTTTGCTGAGCGTGATGTCTAAGCTTGGGTCGACGATCATGCTCTTCACAAGGGAGACCACGTAATTCTTGACATCCGTGCCCTGCGCAACGGAGATCTCCAAATGCTTGTTCGCATTGAGCGTCTGCACGGCGAGGTCGAGCTTCTCGTCGCAGGGGTCCTCGGCACAATCGCGCAACGAGCCGAACACCTTGTCCGCGTTCGTCTTTGCTGCCCCTCTCTGCAGGATCAGCCCGATTTTGTTAAGTTGATCAGCGATGTCGCCATTGTGGGGGAACGTCACAGATGCTTCCGAGAGGACCTTGCTGAAGCCGCTAACGATATCGCAGTGCAACCCCGCGTCAGGGGCGGCACTGACCGCCTCCAACAACATCTCCCCGTAATTGACGATGCACTTGCTAACCTCATTCCCGAATCCCGAAACGACATCGGTGAGGCCAGCTGCACCCGCCGTGTTGTAGACAGTCAAACACTTCGTGAGCGCGTCAGGGTCGCCCATGTCGAACGTACGAGAGCCGTCCTTGGAGTCCGAGTCCTCTGTCACTCCCTCCATGAAGTCCTCAACCATGGCACTGTTGGCCCTGAAGTCCAACAGCATCGGGCGCAAATCGGAGAACTTGAAGAACAGCTTGCCAAAGAACTTTGACTCCGTCAGGGCGCAGTAGAACTTGTGCGGCATGGGCGACAGCCCCTTGCCCGCTAAGTTGACCTGCGAGAAGCTGTCAACGGCCATGAAGTACTCATCGTGCACGAGGTTCCTCATGTCGCAGAGGCCGCAAATGACCCTCATCATGAGCAGAGTCTCCCCGATGAGACCCGCTGCGTCGTCAGTCAATTCGCCGAACTCGCTGCAATTCTGCTTCAGCTTGTTGAGGACGTGCTCGGCATGTCGTTGGATCAGATCGGCAGAGGCACCATCGTCCTGCGTGTACACGCCGTCAACCACGACCGCCTGCGTCCACTCGCTCCTGAATAGCTTCGCCTTGTCCTTAAAGCTGCACCTCATCAACGACCCCATGGGATCATACCAATCAAACTCTGGCTGCGGCTCCCCATTCCCACCATCTCCGTGAACAACAGCGATGGGCCAGAGGATGTCGAAGCAGGCGTTGAGCGAAGCTGCGTCCAAGTCGCAACGCATGCGGGCGTCCCGCGCCTTGATAGTCACCAGGTCGACTTCCACATGGAGGGGGAGCCGATCGAACTCCAGCAACGCGCACTTCAGGGCATTGTTCACGGTTTCTGGGTCCGCCTTGAAGATCTTCACGTGGGGGAGTTCCTCCACCTTGGCATGCTTCTGAGTCCAGGCATCGATCGTGTCGGCCTTGGTGTTGGGCTTCTTCTCGCGAAGGCGCCTCGCTGCCAACGTGGCTTGGTGACGAGCGTTCCCCTGGTTGCCCAACTCCATTGCCTTCCAGAGGTCGCAACGCTTCCTGTGATCTGCGACGATGACGTCGGCTGGGTCATCCTTGCAGATGGTGGCATCATCACCCTTTAACTGCATTCGCACAGTCTTGGCGATTGTGATCAGGCTCGCCTGGCTCGCGGTGTCATCGTCGCTCTCGTGCACGGCGTAAACCTTCTCCCCACCAATCACAGGCGCAGAGTCGGACTTGGCCGCCGAGGGCGGGCCGCGGGGGCTGGCTTGCGGGCTGCGGCGGGGTCCTTCCGCATCGGACAGCACTTCCAACGATTTCGTAATCCTGCCCATTGGGACTGTGACAAGACTTGGCTGGGCGGGATCGACAACCATGTCCTGTGCGGATCCCGTGGCACCTGGCGCTGAGCGAGCCCTCGAGCTGGCACCCGACCCGCAACTCAATCTTCGCCCGCGCGCCTGCTGCTTGGCGCTGCCATCACCGCCGACTTCAGGGCCACCAATGTCGTCATCGTCATCATCGTCATTGACATTGACAGCCTTGCCTGACTGGAGTTGCGCGATCCTCTTGTTTTCCTTCGTGGCCAAACGATCTTGGAAATCTTCCCAGGTAACCGTCAGCTTGTACTTGCTGTCTGTCGGGCCATACTTGGAGTCCACGGTGCTCTTCACGCAGTCGAAGACCTCCTCGCCGTGGTTCAAGTATGCGTGCTGCTCTGGCGACGTGGCCTGCTTGCGCTGGCCTTGCTCCAAGACGAACTCGCAGACCCAGGTGGGCCAGTCGCTGACGGGGTCGTATGGGAACAAGTAGAACTCCTCCAGCTGGTCGGTGCGCGGGTCCCTGGCTTTCACCATCGGCACGCCAGCCAGGAGCTTGCGGGTGATATCCCAATCGAATACTTGCTTCACTGTATACTTCAAGTCGCTCATCGTTGGGGCAGTGTACTTCACCACCATACGCTGTTTGAAAGACTGGCCAATTTGAACTGATTCGGGTACGAAGTTCGGGCCCTTGTCGTTAGAGTGCTGCTCGAATGCCTTGTCGAATGTGATCCCCGTCTTCTCGACCTGGTACATAGCCGAGAACTGCTCCCATGTGATACCGTTCATGTAGGAGTCGTAGTAACCCTTGTGCTTGGCGCACTGGTTCAAGCCACCCTTGGGCGTAGAGGCTGCCCCAGCAGGTCGGGCGCCCAAGGCTGTTGGGACATCATGGCCTTTAGGGCGACTGTCCTCGTGCAAGACTCCGAGGGCCAGGGACGTTAGCGATCTGACATTAGTATTACAACATATTGGCGTATGGTTATAAGGCGGGCCTTTGAGGTTCGGGCCTTAGGCTAATCTTAGGGTTAGGGCGTAAGGGTGGCCAGTCTAAGCAGTCCAGGTTAGTTGGCGAGTCGGTGAGGTTCTGGCCTTTGAGGTTCGGGATTTAGGCATTAAGCTTCGGGCCTAGGTTTAAGGCCTTTGGGGCTACGGGACTGCTTGGGTAGGGTGTAGGGACCTGGTCCTTGAGGTTCGGGCCCTATCAGTAGTGCTATGAAGGGGGCGGTGCGGAGCGAACCCTCGAGACCCCCAGTCGGCCAGGAACGGAGATCGGGCCCCGCGATCCGATGCAAGGACACCGAACAGAAATGGATCGACGGGTGCATTGACACCGCTCACGCTTGATACCGAAACCGCAACCAGCTCGCCTGGGGCAGTGACCGTCGCAGGAGCCCCGCAACAATCGCACGCGGCCTTCCGCGTGCGCTTGGCCTCATCGTGATCTGCGACGCGCTGGGCCGAGAGGATGCGCTTCTGGCCCTGCGACAAGGCGCCTCTCTTCCTGCCAGGCTGGACGCGGCCGCCACGCGGGCCACCGCGCAGCTCAGGTGGCTGCCGCTCTGACATGGCCCCTGAGGCTGTTGGTGCCGAAGCCAAGCCGCTGGGACGAGGCCGACTGTTGGATGGGCTCAAGCAACAATCACTGCTGCTCGAACCTCAACGGCCTCGCGGCAGTAGCCCCGCAGCCCGCGGCAAGGGGGGTGGCATCTGCAACCTTCGCAGCGGCGGCAACGGCACTTCGGCGGGGGGCATAATGAACATTGGCGAGGTGCTTCGGGCGACGGGGGCGCGGCCGTGGACCTCGGGGTGCGAGGGGGCGGGTCACAAAGAGGAGGGGGTGCGCAACTTCCAACGCGGCCTGCGTTGGCCATCCGCCGAAACCGACCCCCTTGCGCACGCCGCGTCGCCACCCCCGATCACCCCCGTCAACGATTGAGTCCCGCTTTCCCTTGTGGCCCGCCCCGCGCCTCCAATACGACGGCGCCTCCCCCCCCCTGCCCCCGAATGGGATGAACGGGTGGGCCTGAAAAAGGGGAGTGGGTGGGTGATGTGGGGGGGGGGCTTTAAACATATCAGGCCCTCAAGGGTTGGTGGGATCTTCAACGGGCGCGCTGAGCAGTGTGCTCAGGGGCGGACTCGATCCCACGTGCAGGTCGTAGACCTGAACACCAGCACGAGGTACTGGCACACCCCTCACCCGACCCATTCTTTCCTGGTCGTGACGTACCGCCGCGACTGGCCAGCACGTCCAATATGGCACAAGATGGTTCCGAGGGTTCGCAAGAACAGCCACATAGTGACTCCAATATTGCTCACGATAAAACAAGATCTTTCAACTGTGTGCCCGACATGCCCCAGTAGGCCCCAAGGCAGCTCCAAGGCGGGCCCACGGTGTTGAGGACCCGCCCAACGAACATTCGAAACCCAACAGGTGTCTAGCCTAACGCCTACATGATGTTATTGCGGTTCGCATTCTCGCCCTTACGTTGCCCAACGGTCTCTGAAGCAACGTGAGTCCGCAGCATTGCCCCATCGCTCCCCAAGAAAGGCCCGATATGGCTTCCAGAAGCCCAGCAAAGTCTTAAGCCACAAGCTCCTCGCGTTGATATCCCGCTTGCTATGAACGCTGGCCCTGGGAAGAGACAGCAAGGAACGCTGACGTATCAGATAGTAGGATTGCGGGACAACGCACGTCCAGCCAAACGACCAACCAACCAGCTCGTGGCCGAATGAAAGGAGCGTGAGGAATGGCTGGGCATGATGATAGGAGCACCTCCCAAGACCGCACGGTTCACTGCCGCACCTCCCCCTCTCAACATGGGGCTTTGCCCCGATTGACACGCCAGGAGCTCGCGCAAGCGGCGGCAATTGCGCAATTGGCAGCACCAGAAGGGCGATTAGGAAACGCGAATGGGGGGAGCGTCGGATGCCATGAGGTCCTTGACTTAGTGCGAGGGTGAGAGAGGGGATGCGGCGAATGCGACAGCCTGCAGAGCTGGAATCAGACCGTGGCCGTGGACCCAAACGCAGGGGCAAGAGATGGTGGCTAGCTGAATGGCAAAGCAATGGCTGGCGACACGGCAAAACGCTATCCGCCATCCAGCCTCTTGCCACCATCGCAGCTTCCTGCCCTCCTCCGACCTCCGCACCCACCCACCCCCGCATGCTCCGAAGCGCGGGGCTGCGGCAGAAGCGCGGGGCGCGCCTGCGCGACGATCGTGTACAGCACGGGCCGCGAAGAGAGCGATGGGCGGGCCGCGAGGGAAGCAGCCGCAACGGTTAGAGAAAGCAGATGGGTGGATTGATGAGGCCCCCCGAAGGTCCCACCTCAACATCCTCCTCCTCCTCAGCATCACAATTCTCCTGATCCCTAAACGGGCATTCAACTTGCGGCGGGATGGGGGGGGGGGTGGCGGCGCTGGCGCGGGAATTCGAAACGTTCCCCCCTCTGCGTCAGGACAAGCTTCCCCCCGTGGTCAGAACGCGCATGTATGGCCAGATCGTGGTCAGAACGCACCTCCATGGCCAGAACGCGCCCCACATGGTCAATGACTTGCGGCCCTCCCCTGACGAAGATACGGTCAACGACGGATTGATGCTGTGCGGGGGGGGAGGGGGGGGGGGGGGCAAATTATAGGCAGAATATTGCAAATCACCTGCGCCTAAACACATGGGTGCGTCGATCGGGCTGCACCCATCGGGTCGCACGTGGAATCGGCCGCCGTGCCCGAAACGAATGGAAAGAAGCAATGATATGATGATCCACCTGCCGCGACAGTGCTCACACATGTCGCGTGTTACCGATGACGCAAACTCGAGCTCAGCACGCCTTGAAATGCACGGCGTTGGTGAGACAACAAAGTGCCGCCGCACCCCATGCAGCATTCAGCCCCCCAACTTCGTACAGTCCTCCCTTGCCCCCGTCCCCATCGCCAGGCGTGCACGCTACGAGCTCAACCCTGTTCTGTGCCGAAGACCTGGCTACCGATCAAACAGCGGGATGACGGACGGCGCCGTCGGCTGGATGACACGCCCCTCCGCCGACCGATGGACTGGCGGCGGGATCTCATCAGGCAGACGCCGATCTGGCGGCACGTATGGCGCAAACTTCGGCGGCGGTGGCTCACCCAGGCCCTGGGCCTTGAAGGCCTTGGCCTTCGGCTGATGCTTCGGCGGGCGACCCCTGTGCTTCGGACCCGCTGGCACAATGGCGTGCTTCGGAATTGGCACTGGCGGTGGTAGCGGAGCCGCAACCTTCACCATCGCCTTCACCACGCCCTTCGCCATCACGCCCTGCTGCTTAGGCTTGGCCTTCATCGCAGCCTTCGCCTTCGCATCCGCTATGAAGGTCGTCAGTGCCGTCGTCTTCCTGAGGTTCGCCTCGTGGAACGTCTTCACGCGGGCTCCGACCCACTGGATGTGCTGGTTCTGCTTGGTGATGGCCATGCTCTGCCACTTCACCGTGCGACGAAGCTCGTCACTCTCGGCCATGACATCAGCCAGGCTAGGTAACCCCTTGGGCGGCATCGCCACCTGTCAACTGCAAGCTTGGCCCTGCAAGAAAACACCGAGATGCCGAAACCGCTTGAGCCACTCTTGCTACTGATGCCAACGCTGGGAGGGCCAAGGCAAAAATTGCCGGATGTCTCTGGTAGGGCTCCTCACGGGGAACGGGTCTGGTCAGAACGCGCCTCCACGGTCAGACCGCGCCTCCCTGGACAGAACGCGCCTGGAGCGCTGTACGCATGTAGAGGACCCCCAATGTGGGACATGAAGAACGATTCAGGTCAGAACGCACCCTGGCCAGAGCGCGCCTCGCTGGTCAGAACGCTCCAACATGGTCAGAACGCGCCCACGTCGTCACTCTCCCTATCCCTGCATTGGTTTTCGAGTGTCGGCGCAGGGGGGTGGTGGTGGGGGAGGGGGGGGGGGCGCGAGGGCTTGAACTCTTGTGTTAGGGCATGTGGCCAGAGCATTACATGACCAGGTCGCGGCCAGAACGCGCCTCCTTGGTCAGAGCGCGCCTCCCAGAGCCAATGGCCCGCGCCCCCACCCCCAAACCCCCAACCCCATCACCTTTCCTGACGACGATAAGGCCGACGACGGCTCGACGTGGGAGGGGCGAGCTGGTGAGAAAAACACACATGCAACCCACATGCACCGAAGTAGTTGGGTTCGTAGCTCGAGGTGGCCGCCGCCGAGCAGCACTTAGAATCGAACAAAGCTGTTGTCAGAAGCTAAGTGTGCAATACTGCTTCGTACTCGTCCTGACGCCTTTGCTCTCGCAGGCAGCGTGAATGTCATGACCATCACGCGAGCTCCTGGCGCATTGCGTTAGCTCCACTGCGCTGCTGAGGCAGCCGAGTGTTGCCGCATCTCGTGCAACAATCCTCCATCCCCCATCAACGTCCCACTTCCTCCCATACCCCCGTCCCCGTCGTCAGCTGCGCCACAGACGAGCGCGCTCCAGTCCTGCGCCGAAGAACCCGATCACTGATCTGGCAGCGCGATGGCGGGCAGACGCTTCGGCTGCACGACCTCCCCACACGGGTGGCGCTGGATCGGCACCCACAGCACGTTGGCTTTCCAACGCGGCTGCGGCGCAGAGACCCGTTGCGGCTTCGGCGGTGGCGTTGCGTTGGCCTTGGCCATGGCCACAGGAACCAGCGGCATCACGGGCTGGAGGCGCATCGCCTCCGCAAGGGCCTCAGGTGGATTGGGCACAGGACTCTCGCTGGCTGGTGCAAATGGAGCCCCCTGCTGCTGCATCACCACGGCCTTCACCTGGGTCACGCGGTGCTTAGAATTTGCCTTCACCACGGCCTTCGCGGCGTCTATGACGAACGCCAATGTAGTCATCTTCTTGATGGCCGCCTTGCCGAACGACGCCGTGGCATTGGACACCATCCACTGGATCTGGCTGCTCTGCTTGTCGATGCATTTGCGCCCCAAGCTCACTGTGCGACGAAGGCGAGCATTCTCGGCCATGGCAGCATCTAAGAGCTGCTTATCCTCCATCACTACCTGTCAGCAGCAGACGTGTTTTGCTTCTGCAAGAAAACGATGCGATGTAAGTAGCACTTGTGCCACACCTGCTACGGATGCCAGGGTTGGAAGGACCAGAATACAGATGCCCGATGCTCCAGGTAAGGTTCCTCGAAGGGAACGGTTCTGGCAAGAACGAGCCACCTGGTCAGACCGCGCCCCCCTGCCCCTGGACATAAAGCTCCAGGAGCGTTGCTCGATATTTAACTGAACACCATACGGGGCACCGCCGACACCCCCCCTTCTTCCCCTTCCAGGAGGCCTCAGGAGGGCGTGTTAATTATAGATCCCCCGACCCCTTCACCCCGCACCCCCACCCTTCAACGGCCCCAACTACCCCACTGGCATTTCCCTGGGTCTGCACTGGTCGCCGTGAGAGGGTTGGGGCATCCAATACTGCAGGAGATGGCTCCAAGAGGGCAACGGATGGCCATGGACAAGGAAAGCTCAGGATATCTCAAGGCCATTCGGTCGCTCAAGACTGCTTCCAACATGATCCAACAGGCCCTGGAGGGCGCACTGGCGCGCGCGGCCCAGGCGGGGGGGGGGGGGGGGGGGGCGGGGGGGGGGGGGGGGGAGGGGGGGGTACTTCGCGCGCGCGCCCAGACGGTGTACTTAGCGCGCGCGGCCCAGGCGGCCCCAACAAGTAAAGGGTGTACTTAGCGCGCGCGGCCCAGGCGGCCCCAACAAGTGAACAAGTGTTGGTGGTTTACAAACTGCCCAAACAATGTCCAACACATGCCAAACAAGTGTGTCAAGAGAGTGTCGGGCGCCAGGAAAAAGTGTCAGGAAAGTGTCAGAAAAGTGTCGGGTGCCAAAAAAAGTGCCAGGAAAGTGTCAGAAAAGTGTCAGAAAAGTGTCGGTTGGCCAAAAAGTGCCAGGAAAATGTCAGGAAAGTGTCGGGAAAGTGTCGGGTGTCAAAAAAAGTGCCAGGAAAGTGTCAGGAAAAGTGTCAGGAAAGTGTCGGGTGATCAAAACAAGTGTCAGGAAAGTGCCAGGAAAGTGTCAGGAAAGTGTCAGCGCGTGCCCAGGAAGCGCCATGACCAGCGGTCGGTGAGTGCAGCGCGTGTGCTGGTGTAAGTTACTTTGGGCGACGGATCGGGCACTGATGTTGGACAACGCGCCCGCGTGTGGTGCCACGCGTGTCACAAAAAAAGCGTCGCACCCCTCAAACGCGGCCACGCGCGTTGAAAAAAGTGTCAGGAAAGTGTCAAAAGTGCCAGAAAAGTGCCAGAAAAGTGTCAGGAAAAGTGTCGGCGCTAAAACGTCGCGCCGCCTGGGTTGCAAAAAAAGTGTCAGGCCCCAAACTGCGTGCCACAGGGGTGCCAAAAAAAGTGCCAGGAAAGTGTCGGCATCGCGTTGGCGGGCGCGGCGCGAGGACGCGCGGGGAGGGGGGGGAGGAGGAGGAGGAGGAGGAGCAATGTGTGCAGGAGGGTGAGGGTGGCAGGAGGAGGAGGAGGAGGAGGAGGAGGAGGAGGAGCAGGGGGCGGGTGGAGGAGGCCAGGAGGGGGGTTGGGCAGGAGAGGGGGGAGTTGGAGAAGGAGGAGGGGGGAGGAGAGGGAGGAGGAGGAGGATGAGGAGGACGCAAGAGTCTTAAGAACTCAAACTTGCGTGGGCCCGAGGGCTCCCCGGGAGTCCTGGAGCGGGGTTGGCGAGGGGGGGATGAGGATGAGCAGGCGGATGATGCGGAGGATGAGGAGGATGAGGAGTAGGATGAGAAATACATGGGGAGGGCGAGGATGAGGGGGAGACGAACGGGGAGGATCAGGGTGATGAAGACGAGGAGTAGGACGAAGAGGGGGAGGAGGAGGAGTAAGAAGGCTGATGACATATTTCACGCTAATTGTGCAAATTGCTTGGCACCTCGTCGCCATGGCTGGATTCGCCCTCGGACATCGTCGCCACGGCTGGATTCGCATCAAGGCATTGGTCGCCAAGGCTGGATTCGTCTCGGGGTCGTTGACACCTGATTCACTATGGTGGGGGTGGGTGGGTAGTTCTCTTTTCCCAATCCGCATTCCCCCCATCGTTCTCCCCGCACCCGCCTCCCCCCCTCAAGCTCATCCTCGTCCTCCTCGCCCGTTCCTCGGGGCCCTCCCTCTCCCAGACGGCTACGCCTCCTCCTCGTCCTCCTCATCATCCCCCTCCCCGACAATACGTTATATGTTGGATCATGGCGGGAGGCGCGGCTCGATCGGCTCACCAGGCCGCCGCTTACGCTCCCTCTCAAAAAGTGCAGTGGCAGCCGCACCCCCCTCTTCAGCAAGGATGCGCCTGGCTTCTATACGCTGTTCGAGCGTGAAGCCGAAAATGCACCAATTATTACGATGATCATCCCGCTCGGGACTCCGATGCGCGCGCATCAGCCACGCAGCGAGCAGGCCTAAGGGCCTGCCCTGCTCAAGGGATTCAGCGGACGCAACGCTCGTCCGAGTGAGCCTACACCTGTTGCCGTCATGCGTGTGACGAGGGTGCTTGCATACGCACTCGTAGTTACCACTTGCATAATACGAAATCGTACCCCATCTGAAATCCACTGAAGCGAGGGCAACACCTGGCGCGAGATCACTGTCTACCAGACCAGGGCCAACCGTGTCCGTTATAATGTCTACGGCGTCGTCCCCTTCAAGGTCATCGTCATCTTTCAAAGCAACACATACACCCCCTCCAATGTGAGATTCATCTGCGTCCGCTCCGCCGTCGGCCGCGCCGCGGAGCTTCTTCTGATTAGGTGGCTTCGGCCATAATTGGTACGTGTCCGCAGAGCGAGCCTTGACAACCTGAGTGCTGATATCGAAATCCAGTGAGCGTCGGCCATCAGATACAAGCGCGTAGAACCTGACATGCCAGAGCACACCAGGGCCCCTATCCAGCGAGTTCAGCACTCCCCAGTGCGACTTGACGATCGAAGTCCCCTGGGAACTAACATCAAACACACGGATACACACGCACCCCAGCCCAAACCAAATGCACACGTTACCAGACATTGTGAACAATTGCCCAAATCAAGCACACACTATTTCCAAAACAAATGCAACGTGGTGTCATTCCATGTGGCCAGCGCCAGAGAAGCCGAGCACGCACCAGGTTCCGAGCCCGTGGGGGGATCAATTCGACCTCGAAGGGTTGGTTGGGGTATGGGGTTATGTTCGGATTAGGACGTCCGCATCAGGGCTAAGATTGCATGGCAGATCTGCGCAAGGTGTTTAACGCTCAGGCAAGGCCCCCGACACATATCATAACCAAAAAGGGCCAGGCATCTGAAATCTGAAGACGAAGGCTTACAATGGCAACGCACCTGTTTCAGCTACCAGTCAGTACACGGCAATGTCATAGCATTCAAGTAGACAACCATACTCACCATCCTGCCCCATCCCTAGACCTCAGCCACAAGACCCGAACTGTAAACACCCAACCACTACCAACCCTAATCGTAATACCCTAACCATATCACTCCGGCCCTGAGGCCCTGTCCCTAATACCCTAATACCCCAGACTCAAAGACCAGAGCCCTAGAGCACCGTAAGACTGTACGACCTTAGCCTAAGACCAACCACTAAAGCCCAACCCCTCGACACCCTAACCATAAGCTTTATGGCCAATCACGCCCCACCCCTAAAGACGTCATCCCGAACACGGGGAGCCACACCCTGACACACTAACACGGGCAACCAACACCGAACGCCCGAAATTTATGAATCCCACCACCCTCCAACATAACACCAGAGAGATCCCGAGCAACATTATCAAACATAACCACTAAGCACAAGCATCGCATGCAACACTCACCCCTACACTTTTTACCAGAACACCCTCAGCACATAGCCACGCCACAAGAATTCGATCCCCAAACAATGCTTGCACCTATGGCTCACTCCTCAGACCGTGCCTGCCCTTAGGTCGCAGTACCCGAACAGCCAACCTGCCAACCAACCTGCTAACCAACCTGCCAACCAACCAACCACGCCCCGAAAGCGCCCATCAGCGGCCACTCCTGCCTTACGCGCCCCCCATTTCTCCAGGGGCCTCAGGCAGTGTGCGGCGTCCGACACCTATGGTACTCGCCCCCCCTCTCCAGGGGCCTCCCATGGTGCGGATATGGGCTGATGGGGCCGCGGCGCATGACGGGGCCCCGCGTGGCCAACCAACCAACCGAACCAGCCAAACAACAGATCCAAGGAATGTCAAACAACCGCCCGATCCAACCAACCAGCCTGCCAACCAACTAACCCAACCAACCAACCCAATCAACCCGCCAACCAACCAACCAACCAAACAACCAACCGACCGCCAACAACGGAAACGGAAATATGCATGGGTCGCATGTTGGTTTAGGCCCAGACGTGCACTCCTGCACATCAGATGGGGTTACCGCCGTTGGCATCCCAAGAGTTCGCGGCCCTTTCTGCGCCATGTTCTAGGGGCACGGCCAACCAATTTGCCAACCAACTTGTCAACCAACCAGCCGACCAACCAACCTCCCCCCAAAAAAACTGCCAACCAACCTGCCAAACAACATACCAACCAACCTGCCAACCAACCAACCAACCACGCCCCGCAAGCGCCCATCAGCGGCCACTCCTGCCCTACGCGCCCCCCTTTCTCCAGGGGCCTCAGGCAGTGTGCGGCGTCCGACACCTCTGGTACGCGCCCCCCTCTCCAGGGGCCTCCCATGGTGCGGATCTGGGCTGATGGGGCCTCGGCGCGCGACGGGGCCCCGCACGACCAGTCAACCGAGCCAGACAACCAAGTCGTCAACCCACGAATCCAACCAACCAGCCTTACAAGCAAACCATCCAGACATACAGCCCAACCAGGCAGCCAACCATCAGCCACGACAGCGGCGAGATAAGATAACCCGCCGCTCTAGGCCCATCGAGGCCACAACGGGGCGGGGGGCGGGGAGCGGGCAATGACCATGCCACCACCAGGCCCACAAGAAGAGACCATTGGGAGCCAACGCCCTTTTCGACACACCCCGTTGCGCGGGTCGTCGACATCGGGGCGGCGGGGCGGCAGATAGCCCATGACCATCTGTGAGAGGTCAACGCATGGCTCAGACACGCCCATGTCAACACCGAAGCAAATATCAGACAACGCGGCAAGTGAGCGAGCGCGCGGGCATCCCAGTCGGCGCCATTTCCACGCACCCAAAAATACAATCTCGAAAGGTCTCCCAGAAGTACCTCACCCCTCCTCCTCCTCCTCCGCCTCCTCCTCATCATTCTCCCCCTCGTCGTCACCATCGCCCCCGTCGCCCTTCCGTTGCCTTTTGGGCACGCAGTGCGCCGTGCAGGGCCGAGAGATGTTGGTGTCCAGGCTCCTGGCCGTTAGCATTCTGGCCTATTGACGTATGGTCTTCAGGCCATGGTCTGAGAGCCAGAGCCTCGCGCGAAAGGGCATCATTGATAGGTGCGTTAAGGGCTATGTTCGCTGGCGCGATGCTCTTCATGACTTGTGTGCTAAAGCTTGGCATTGTGATTTGCACTGGTCTGTTTGGGCGTTGAGGCCAGGGTCGCACGGTTCTAGCGGACATTAATTAGGGCGTTCGGGGTAAGGCATTGATGTTGAGGTTACATCATACACGTCAGAGTTCTATTTATAGGGCACGTTCTTCGTCCAACTTATAACTTAGGGCACTTGCTGGAGAGCTCGGGCGCCCTGCCTGCACATGGGGGGCAGGGGCGGAGGGGTGGGGTCACATGCCATGTAAGAGGAAACCTGAAACGATACCGACACCGATTGCGACTCAACCAGTCAGGTCTGTGCTGGCCTTCCGCCCTGCGGGCCTCGCGGGAGCCGCGTGGTGCCATATTTTGGACGGTTTGGAATTGCGGGCGCCTTTTTTGTGGATGCCCTCTGTGGTGTTGCATGGGCCTTCTGGGGTGGCCTCTTGGAGCAGCGCTGGGGGGCGCAAACCAAAGAAGGGTGGATGGGAGGACCTCTTATAGAAGGTGTCTGATTCCACGCCGCTCAGGTGCCTGGGGTGCGTGCGAGGGAAGGTTCGTTATTGGGGGAAGGGGGCCTGTCCTTGAGCACGTACTCGCCGACGTCGTCCAGGTCCCTCCTCAATATCATGCGCTGCAGGGTCGGCCGAAAGGGGGTGATGCTCATGTGGCTGAAGTGGTACCACTGCCTCTCGGGCAAGACGTGGTCGCCGCGCTCAGCGAGGGCCCAGGGGTCGTCGGTGAGCGTTGGCACAAGCTGAATAACAACCCACCGATGTTTCAATAGCACGCAGTCGGCCTTCCGAGACACGTTGAACTCCGTCTTTATGGCCCGAAGGAAGCAATTTCGAAACGTGCGCAGGTCGTTCCCAGATGCCGAACACAGACAAATTCCAACTACTGAGCATGGGGGACGAGTGAAGCCACCCTGGGCGCTGGGCCGCTGAATGTCGGAGACCTTATCGCATTTACTCCACTTGGAAATCAGCCAGCCCTCCAGACAGAGGTGGCGGAAGATCTCGTTATGTCAACCTTGTTTCCCTTCAAGGGGGCCCCCAAACCCCCGACGCCCGCCCTCCCCCGGGCATTCAAGGAAGGGCGGGGTTCGGGGGAGAGGGTTGGGACAGGGCGGGGAGTGAGGGTGATGGCGGCGCGAGGCGCCCGATGGCTTTGGGGCCAATATTGCCCCCCAGAGGGCCCCAAGTAGCCAGAGATGGCTTCGAACATGGCTGGCACCAAGTAGCCCAAGACCACATATTGCTACGCATTGCTCCCAACGCCCAACGCTGCTCTACGAGGCCCGCCCCGATACGGCTCACAATCACCACGGAACACCCGAGGCCCCAGAGAAGCCGTCATTTTTCCCAACGCCTGAAGAAAACGCCTGAGCGTCGGGCCCAAGCTGGCTGCAATATGGATCCAAGACAGCCCAACGGGGTCTCAAGAGGAACCCCGCCCGCCCCTCCCCCTACACCCCTCCCCTCCCCTCCTCTCCCCAGGTGGCCCCAAAACGGCCACGAGAACGCCAAACAGCGCCACGATATCGCCTCAAGAGGGCATGCGTTTGGCCTCCGACGAGGGGGGGAGGGCGGGAGGAGGCAGGGGGCGCAGCCGAATATCCTTTTTGTCTGACCGATTGCTTCCAAGTCCGACACACGAAAGCCCCCGAAGGCCTCGATGGGAGGGGTGCGGGAAGGGGTGCAAGAGACCCTGAATCGATACCCTCTAAGGGCTTCCATACCACACAAAGGGCGAAACCCTAAACCCGAAAAGGGTATCTAAGCTTGCCCAGCAGGGCAGCACGATGACCCCAGAGGTCCACAGGACATCAGGAGGCCCATCGAAAACGGTTGTAATGGCTCGTGCGGTTGGATCACGCCGTCGTGTCCGTCGTCGTTTTCGTCATCGCGTCATTATCCTCACCCTTCGCGTTGCCCTTCCACCTCCTCGCACTCCCACCTCATCATCATCATCATCATCATTGTCATCTTCATGCCAACATCACGCTCATCATCATCCTCCGCGTCATCGCACGTTCCGATGATAACTGCTGACGTTCCACTGGTGCATTCCATGCTTCTGCGCTTGCCTGATTGAAGCCGTCCACCTGGGCATGATTTCTCGACGGGCTGGCGGGAGACGCAAAGCGTTGTGAATTAATGAGGAAGCCTTTTTTGAAACTACCAGATATGTTCTTTTTCCCGTGGGCGGTGATGCCCGCGCTGACGTCCACAATGTCCGACGTCGGGGGGCTGAGGGCCACGTCGGACAGGCCCACGCTCGGGCACGTGCGCAGCTGCCGCCTCTGCTCCTGGAGATGGGGCGCCACATCTGAGACCAGGCGGTCCAGTGCCCGCGACCCTTCTGAAGAGTGAACGCGCGCTTGTCCAATCATGTGGCCCCTGAGGACCTGCCGCCCCGAGCCACCTCGCCGTCGCCCGTCAGCCGACACCGCCGCCCCTCACACCGCGGCTCGACGGGGCAGCAAGGGCACTAGACGCCAAGCCCGACCCTGCCCCCCACAAATCAAACACATTCAAATGTATAATGGTTGATCGGGGCGGTGGCGGCTCCAGAGGGCGCGCGTTCACTCTTCCGACCTTGCTCTGAAGACCAGCGCTGAACTGCCTCGTCTGCGGCGCGAACAGCGGCTCGTTCACGAGCGGACGATGCCCGCATCAAGCCCCTGCCAGCAGCATACGCAGCCTGAATCGTGGACGTGTCGGCAACCTGAACGGCGAGAGCGATGGCGGTCTGCTGCACTCGGGGCTGGGGCGCCATTGCCAAAATCCCTTCAGAAGGGTCGGGCATCGGCAACGCCAATGACGCGGTCAGCGACGCCTGGTCCTGGGCGGAGCGCTGCAGCCGACGCACGTCCCTCGACTTTGCGCCGAACGAGGACGCGTCCTGGTAGCCCTCCCTGTGCCTTGCCGTGGCAGCACTGGCAATCTCCACCTGCGCGGCGCTCATGGCCGCTCTCCCGCCAGCGTTGTACTCCGCCGAGAGAGCCGCGAAGTCAGCTCGACCTCTGCAGCCCAATCGCTTCAAGCGGACAAGCAAGCGCCACAAGCCGCCCCCGCCGCGAACTGGATCGGGGTCGTCATCGCTGCTATCACCATCGGCCTCGTCCAAGGTAGGTTCGCCGAGATCTGTCCACAGGTTCAGCCCCGCGGCTCGACGACGCCAACAATCGAGGACCCAGAGGGCCTGCTGGTAGACGATGTCGGTGGGATGCGTCTGCAATCCAGCTGCTCTGAGCCGCCTGTTGATGCTAGCGTGGATCGACTCCAGGTCCATGATCGTGAGCCTCGCGTGCCGAGCCAAGTGCCTGCGACACAGGACCGCTGCCTCGGCAAAGCACCCACCGCGAGCGGTCGCGAAGTCCCTGTGGAGGACGCCGAACGCGCCGAGGAGGCAAGCGGGCATGCTCATGAGGCGCTCTGCCAACTCGAAGTCGGGGTCTCCGCCATCGCCGCCAAGGTCCAATCGAAAAGTTTCGAACGGCTGGCGACGATGGCGGGCGCGCATCTCCTCTTCGAATACGCCAGCGGCCCCAGACAAGAATCGGAACGCGTAGCACGACAACCTCAGCGTGCGCCAACTCGGTCGGATAATGGTATCCCACATCACGGGCTCAGTCATGATCCAGCACACCTTCCTCGTGAATTCTGA
The DNA here is from genome assembly GCA_963575745.1 of Prorocentrum cordatum. Lineage (NCBI taxonomy): Eukaryota > Dinophyceae > Prorocentrales > Prorocentraceae > Prorocentrum > Prorocentrum cordatum. Next base: position 453,385 of record CAUYUJ010003625.1, read on the forward strand.
TTCCATGGCGCAGCTGGCAAGGGTATACAGTGGCAAGAGATTGAAATCGGCGCGAGGTCCAGATAAAGGGTCGATGCCAGCCCGTATGATCTTCTTTCTGGTCTCAGCGCTGAAGGGGCCGTACTGATGAACCATGAATGATCTGAGGGGCTCGGAGCACTGGCGAACAACGATGACCTTCTTAAGTGGATCGGTTGCCAACCATCGGGCCGCCTCGACCCCGTGCTTCTCCACGTCTCCGCGACGAAGGAACTCAGCGGGCCGAGGCGGCGGAGGCTCCGCGGTCCACACAGCGACGGCGTCAGCAGACCTAGCGGGCGGGGTAAAGGCGGAACGGGGCGTTGATTAGGCGAGGGGGGGAGGGGCATGCGGACCCCTTCTAGTGGCCCCACCTAGTCATCACCATCGCCACCATCATTTCAGCACAACCATCATCATCATCAGCACCATCATCATCATTAGTATCATTCCCCTCACCCCTCCACCTCCCCCTCCATACGCACACACACGCTCCTGCCACACATGCCCCTCAACCTTTCCCCCTCTCCTCACCCTGCGGCACGCTGGGGGGGCATGGAGATGAGGGGCGTGGCCATGGGAAGGGAAATGGGGCGAGGGTCAGCGCCCTCTCCCCAGGTGGGGAGGGGGAGCAGGCGAGAGTGACGGGGAGGATATGTCGGATGAAAGGGTGTGGGGAGGGGGAGGGGGCTGGGGCGGGGGGTGATGGCCTTGGGGGGATGGGCAGGTGGATAAAGAGGGGCAGGTGGACCTCTCGCCGCCAGCATCGCCACCGCACACCAAGCGAAATATCCACCTGCTCTTGGAGCATGCGGTGCGTTGCACCGCCCATCGCCCCACTTCCCGTTTCGGCTGGGCGGGGGGGGGGGCTCGCCCAGCCAGTCCTTAGGTCTGGGCTGCGGCCGAGCAGAGCGTTCAAGCTGACCCCAGATTGCTCCGACGGGTGGACCAGGATATTTCAAGATTGCCTCCAAGATGGCTCAATACGGCACAACGTCGCTCAGTATGGCGGCCAAAACCAAGAGGCCCCACGGCTGTTCCAGAACGTGTGCAAGCAGCAGCGGGGCCCCTCGAAGATGCCCTGGGATGCCACCGTCGGCCCAAGACCTGAAGCAATTCCACGTCATGTGCATTCTCGCTCGCGCGCTTCCGACGGGCCTCAGTGTCCTCAGTATGTAGTAGGGGCCCAGAGAAGCCCACTATGGCCAACGACGGCCCTAAGACAGCGCCAATGCAGCACCAAGAACACCCGTTGGCTCCCAATAATGCCCCAATAAGCCAGTACCAAGAACCAATGCGGATGGGGGGTGGATGAAAGCGGCCCGCCGCGTTGAGCCACAAGGCCCAAGATAGCACCCGATACGTTTCCCAGAGCGCCCAAGGTACATTTGAAAGGGCACCAAGTGGGCCCCGAAAAGCAACCACATGCTTCCATCAATGTCCACATGTTGCTCTAAGATGCATCCCATGGGCCCCAAGAGGCTCGCGGGCCGAACATGTCGTGAATGCCACTGCGCTTGAATTGTCGTCGTCGGTGTCGTCGTTGTCGTCGTTGTCGTCTCTCTCTCACGCACTCCTGAATCATGACCCTCCCCCTCCTCATCCCGCGCGTTCGCCACCCATTCACTTCTCCGCGCTCCCATCCCCCTTCATCGTTCCAAATATAGCTGCTGTCCTCTATTTGTTTCACTGCATGCTTTCGAGCGCACCTGGGACAGGAAGTCTGGTTGGGCATCGTTTCTGGATGGGCTTACGGGGACACGCGAAGCGCCAAGACTTCTGGACGCCAGTCCAAAGAGGCCCTCCATCAAGATGAACCTGTTCTCGGCGGCGTCGCTCTGGTTCCAGCGGTTCCTGTCGACGATGGGGACGTTTGAGCTGAGCAGCAGGGTGGTCAGAGCACTCGTGACGCACTTCCTCACGTAGTCCTCGTCGACCGCGGCATCGAATGGCACCCAGACGTCGACGTCGTCGGTCTTCGTAGGGTCGCCGTTCGGGAGGTAGATGAGCGACAAACCCTTTGCCAGGAAGTGTCTGTCACCTCGGAGCGCCAAGCACACAACATGTCTCATGTATGGGCGCGAATCCGCTGGCGGTCGGCCTCTCCTGATCTTGATCTTCTCGCGGAGCAGTGATCTGAGAGCCCTCTGCGCGTTGACGCGGTTGTTGTTGTCATTCATGACAAGCCCCCAATGGATCATTCCTTTCACCACGTCGTCATCAACCATTGAGTACATATGCCTTTTGATTTTGGCTGCTATGTGGCTCTCGCAATCTAGCTCCAGACTCGACCAACCAGCACCTCGCCGACGGAGTATATCGTTCTCAGCTTTCGGGTTGGACTTTGCGCCATCGAGATTTGCATGTCGAATCTTCTGGGCAAACGGGGCCACGTACTCTGACACTGCTTCTCGCAATCGCCAAGCTTCCACTAAACCTTCAGCCGCCGTGCTGTCCATGTGCTGCAGCAGGTTGATTGTGTTGCCACTGATATCCCACCATGATCCATCGCGGCGGTCTCTAACAAGGATGCCGAAGTGGGACTTGCTCTGCAATATCTTCTGCTGCGTCGCTGCCTCCACTGTAGGTCTCACACCCATGGCCCGCAAAGAAGGCGGAGCCAACGTAATAGCAGACCCAGGGCTGACGCCACCCACATCGACAGGCACAGCATCAACAGGTGGACCATCGTCGAAATCGCGGCGGCCGAACTTCATCGGGGTCTCGTCGTACTGGTCGATGTCGATGTATTGCACATGTTCAAGGTGTGGCGACATGCTCAAAGCTCGCTCGATGCGGGCGCGATGGTCTCTGTCGTGCAACAAACAGCTTTCCGCAGCAAAGACCAACAACGAATCCAAAGCCCTTGAATCTAGATGTGCACGCTCCTCCTGGACAATCTTGCTCGCCACGTGGCCCGTGTCTCCGTCGAGGTACCTGCTGATAGCTGCAGCGTTGGCATTCTGGGCATCTGTGAACGAACCTGACGTGCGCAGCGAAGTGCACGTACTCTCGGCGATCCGAAAAAAGGGCGTGATGCGAGCGGCACTCAATCTGGCGTCGGGCCCCTCGCACGCTGTCGATGGAAGCACGGCCAGCTGGTCCTGCAGCGCACGCGGGCGACCGAGCCTGGCCCGTTTGGCGCGGAGGACCTCCCTCGCATCCGCCAGCTGCTCGGCGCGAGACCGACGAGGGCCCGCAGCGGCAGCCGCCGCGCCGCCAGGGGGCGGCCTCTCGTCTGCACGACGGCGGCGCCGTCGAACAGGAGCAGGCGGCGCGGCTATGTCCGCGTGGCCGCCGCCTGCGCCGCCATCGGCGGCTGGCTCGCCATCGTCGGATGCCCACGGATCGCGACCCACGTGGGCGTCGGCATCCGCCCACGGGTCGGCGGCGCCACCCGCATTCATGCGGGGGCCGCCGACCGCTTGCCGAAACTCGGCTAGAGCCAAAATGGCTATGATACGGAGACGCGCGGGGGTGTAAAAAAACGAAGGCCTCGAAAGAAGAACTCTCGTCGCCACGGCTTGATCCGCCCTTCGTCGTCGCCGCGGCTGGATCCGCCTCGAGCGCTCTCGTCGCCAAGGCTGGATCCGCCTCGAGCACATCTCGTTGCCACGACTGGATCCGCCTTTCGTCGCCACGGCTGATTCTGCTCTCGTCGCCGTGGATGGACTCGCCTCCTCGTCGCCGCGGCTGGATCCGCCTCTCCCCGCTGTCGCGTCGCGTCGGTTGCAATGGACGTCGTGTTTGTATATTGATTAGTGATGTTGTTCGTCGACGTCGCGTTGCATCGTGTTTTCGTGATAATGCTCAAACCGCGCTGGTGTTGTCCAACCTGCTTTCCGATTAATAACTAGCCCGTCGCCGTTTATTCAGACACAACACGAAACAAATATTGGTTGACACCGCGGCAGTATGGTAACACTTTCTTGGGATTCTGGCGCGCGCGCGACGAGTACAGGCACACAACATTCGACACTTTTTCTCACATTCTCACGCACTTCATACGAAACACTTTCCTGACACCTTCCACTACACTTTTTGTGGCTTATTAACATAACAGTCTGTAGAGGACTTACATCTCACGGGTCTTGGGCCATCCTTTCGCATTCCGGGGGCTCCTGGGGGGCGTCTCGGGCCCTCCTGGAGCGCTGTGGAGGCTGCCCAGAAAGGCTGGCGGAGCGGTGCCGGGGGCGTCCTCGAGATGTGGCCATACCTTTTCAGCGCGTTCCGGGAGCATCTTCCCGGAACGCGCTCGTTGCAGGGCGCCCACGTCCGAGGACGTTGGCATGGGAAACCGCAGCGCGTGATCATTCCAGGCGTTCCGGCGGATTCCAGGAAGACTGCATGTCGCATGAGGATGGCTGCCGCCTCTTGCCCCGAGCCTCCCAAACTGCCTGAACGGCTCCCACTCGCCTTCCCCAAACCCAGCGCTTGCCCAAGCACGTTCCGGACGGTCTTCGCCGGAAAGCGCTGGAACGATCACGCGCTGCGGTTTCCCATGCCAACGTCCTCGGACGCGGGCGCCCTGCCACGAGCGCGCTCCGGGAAGATGCTCCCGGAACGCGCTGAAAAGGTATGGCCACATCTCGGGGACGCTCCCGGCACCGCTCCCCCAGCCTTTCCGGGCAGCCTCCACAGCGCTCCAGGAGGGCCCAAGACGCCCCCCAAGAGCCCCCCGAATGCGAAAGGATGGCCCAAGACGCTCCCGAGCAGCCCAAGTCAGCATTCCGACGGCTCTCGAGGCTCCCAGGTGGCCTCCAAGAGACCCCAAGAAGTCTGATAGGTATCACGGTACGGCCCGAAGAGGTCAAAGTCATATATGTTCAATGGTCTTTTCAATGTTTTTGGCTTCTCGCGATTTCGAGCTTCCAACGGTCCAAGAGCGCCGAAGAGCCTCCCAAGACCGCCCCAAGACCACTCACGAGACCCTCAGGACGGCCCCAAGACGGGACAAAAAGGCTCCGAGACTGCCGACGAGGCGCCCAGCACAGCACCAGACCACCCCAGAACAGGCCCAAGATGGGCCCAAGAGCGGGAGCAGGAAGCTTCCAGAGACCTCCGAGAGGCCTCGGGGACCCCCCAGAGGCCCCCACCACACCCCACATCCTTGAGAGGCCCCAAAGAGACCCCGACGAGGCTCCACAAGAACAGCCCAAGAGAGCTGCGAGAGCCGTCCCGAGAGAGCCTAAAGAGGGTAAAATCGTTGATTTCCCATGGTTTGTCCTATATTTTTCGTCTTCTCACGTGTTCCCGCTTGGAAACAAGAGAGGGAATTCCAAGAACTCCTTTCTTTCATCAAAGTGGAACTCCTACTCGGGGGTCCTATCTGGCCGGTACCGCGCCTCCCGGCGTCTTAACGTTTTCGCGGAGTCTCCGAAGGCCCCAAGGAATCCGGGAATTGTGGATTTTGGTTAGATGCTCATCCATTCAGTACTCAGGACAGTATGCTCGGGCCCGGGCGTACTGTCCAGGCCACCCTGAGCGCGCGCTCAGGTTCTAGCCCAGGCCCAGGGGGCGCTGGACGATCTTGGACAACGCTATCAAACACAGGCGCGCGACGGCATCTGAGGAGCTTCTGGGATGTTCCGCATGCTTCGTCAACTAACTGTTGGAGGCACCTCTTATGAGCTTCTTGGGGGGGCGTCTGAGGGTCCCTGGGGGCATCAGCTCTGCAATCTGAAGCCGTCATTGGCCGTCTTGGCTGCGTGGAGGCCCGACTTGAGGCCACCTGCGGCCAGATTGAGGCAATCCGGAAGCCTCCTGGGGGCCTCCTGGAAGCAGTTTTGACGCATCGAGGGTACTCTTGGGCTATTTTAAAGCCTCTTGGACGTCTCCTAAAGGCCTTTTTGGCCCTCGGGAAGCTTTTTGGGTCCTCGTCGGACCACTTGGGGGCCTCTTGCGGCCTCCCGTGGGGGCCTTTTGGGGGAACGCTCTGCTGTTGGGTCGCGTTCCCCTTCTTGGGCCTCTCTTGGGGCTCTTGGGGCCCTCTCAGGCCGTCTTGGGCGCCTCAAGCACCGTCCTGGGGCCCTCGCGGGCCGTCTTGTGGCTCTCTTGGAGGCCTCTTCCTCTATATATGGGAGCGGTATTGGAAGCCTCTTGGGCCGTCTTGGAGCATCGGGAGGCCAAAAGGCAGAAAACATTAAAACCCGTCAAAACCCAATCGTAAAACAATGAGTTGTGCCTCTTGGGGCCACCTTGGGAGATCTCTTGGAACCTCGTCGGCGCTCTTGTGAGCTTTTTGGGGGCCTCTTGGATCCGATTGGGGGCCTCTTGGGACTGCCCGAGAACCTCTCGGGGTAGAAAGCTCGGATTCTCGGTTCGTGTTTCCCTTCTTGGGCCTCTCTTGGGGCCGTCTTGTGGCCCTCTCGGGCCGTCTTGGGCGCCTCAGGCACCGCCTTGGGGCCCTCGTGGGCCGCCCAGGGCCCTCTTGGAAGCCTCTTCGGCTATCTTGGAGCTGTCTTGGAGGCCTCTTCCTCCTCCTCGCCCCCTCCTCCTCCTCCTCCTCCTCCTCCTTCCCCTCCTCCTCCTCCTCCTCCTCCTCCTCCTCCTCCTCCTCCTCCTCCTCCTCCTCCCACTCCAGCTCTCTCTACTCCTGATCTTCCTCCTCCTCCTGCAGCGTGTTCCGGAAGGCTCCCGCCGGAACATGCTGCGCACAAGTGCTGTCACTGCACCCGCCACCGTGCCCTGGGTGGTGCGTCAGAGGCCTCATGGGCGTTGGTTTGGATCTCGTAGTTGGCCTGTCGGGGACGTCGTGAAGGCAGTGTCGCAGCCTCTCGGTAACCGTTTTGGGACCGTTGTGGGGCCTCCTCGGGGCTGTTTTGTTACCTCTTTAGGCCTCGTTTGGGCCTCCTGGGTGCCTCTTGGGGGCCTCCTGGGGCCTCTTGGGGGCTCCTTGGGGCCTCATGGGGCACTCTTCAAGCGGGAGGGTCGAATTTTGGAGTCGTGGTCCCCCTCTTGGGCGCATCTTGGGTCCGTTTTGGGGCTCTGTTGGGCTGTATTGGGCGACTCTGGGGCCGTCTTGGGGCCTTCTTGGGCCGTCTTGGGGCGCTCTTGGGGGCCTATTGAGCCGTCTTGAAACGTCGGACAGCCGAAAAGGCTGGAAGGCCAAAATCGTTCGAAAACCTTCGTAAAATTTACGATGTCGGCCTCTTGAAGCGCTCTGGAGAGGCGTCTTGAAGCGTCGTGGAGTGCCTTGGGGAGCCTCTCGGGCCGTCTTGGGCCTATCTTGGGCGTCCTGGAGCGGTCTTTCGGCGATTCGGGGCCCGCTTGGGCCGTCTTGGGAGCCTCTGGAGGCCTTCCTAAATCATTTTGGACCTCCCTGGCCGCCCCGTCCTCCCACGGGGGGTCGGAGGCGGCGGCCTCCGCGGCCCAGGACGCGAAAACCATGTAAAATCACAAAGAAAATGAGCCCCGGTCCTCCCATGGAGGGTCGTGGCAGCTGTTTTCGGGCCCCGGGCCTGCTCCCCCAGGGTATATATATATATATATTATATATAATATATATATATATATATATACACACGTATATATATATATGTGTGTATAAGTATATTCCCACGTGTGTCTCTTTAGCTATATCTACATATATAGTTGAAAGGATGAAATCACTCATACACAGATGAAAGGACACGCCCATGTATGTATGTATGTATGTATGTAGGTAGGTAGGTAGGTAGGTATGTGTGTAGTGTTGTTTACATATATATGTATATATAGAGAGAGATACAAAGTATCGGGATGCGTGTCTTCTCTGGTTCGTGAATATTGATGGGAAATTAGAATATTCGATTGGCCTTCATCTTTTGCGGCTACAGCCTCCGAGAATACAAATAAAACGCGTGGTTTTCACCGTTCAGCTTCTTGAAGTTGAATCACGTTCTTCTCGCGCGCCGAATCCAAGAACGCCCGCATTCAACGCTCAAATGGACGAGCGCCCAAAACAAAACAAACATGGCCCGAATATCTAACTGCATATTGAAAAATATAAATCGCCCCCGTGGTGGCTGCATTGGAGCGTGGAATTTTAAATTCCACTGAATGTGGGAAACGACGAGCTGGTCGCCCACGTCGTCGATCAGCCGCTGGAGCACCTCCTCCCGGGTGATGTCCCCCAAGTCGCGCCTTGAGGGCGCCCGCCGCGTGGGCGCCTTTCTCCAGCTCCTCCAAATACAATTCCAAGTATACCTTCGTCGTCGCGGGCGCCGGCTGGGGTGGCGGTGGTTGGCGCGCTCGCCCCGCCTCGATGAGCTGGTCGAGTGGCCTGCGCGACGCGGGTGGCCCCTCCACCTCCACGCCCCGCAGCCCGTCCAGAAGCCCAGCAGGTGCTGCTGCCGGCGGCGGCAGCGGGGGGCGGGCAGCCCCCCCCGCGCACTCGGGCGAAGTAGCGCCGGCCGTCGCCGGGCAGGCTGCGGACGAGCTCGTCGAGGCGCGCGCGGGGCAGGTCGCAGCGCTCCTCGGACTGGCCCTCGGCCAGTGAGCCGACTGCGCCTGGCTCGGCCAGGGCCGGGACCCGGGCGGCGAGCTCGTCCCTGACCCTCCCCGCCCAGGGGCCCACCGCTTCTCCAGCGAGGGAGAGGGTGAGCCCTGGCTGGGGGACCTCCACAGTCACGGGTGGCCCCGCCCGGGTCTGGCCTCGCTCGGCCCCGTCGCTCCGGGCCCAGCCTCGAAACCCATAAAGCGTGGGCGGGCGAGCGCCTGCCTGCTCTGGGATCGACGCGATGCACGGCCGGGCTCCACCTGGCGGGCGGTGCCCCTCGCCAGGGGCAAGGCGAGCGGGAGAGACGCTCCGCTGGGGCCCCGCCGCGGGTGGAGCTGGGGCGCGACGGGCGCCCGCTCGCCGCGCAGCTCCGCCCCGCGGGTGCGGCCCCTCCTCCTGCCAGGGCCTCGGCGGCGGCGGTGCGACCTCCCCGGGTCCCGGGGGGGCGCCGAGGGGAGGGCCGCGGCGGCGGCGCGCGGGCGGGCGCCTCCGCTGCTCTATCGCCGTGCTCCGCGCAGATCCTGCTGGCCCCCCGCGCTGGCGGCGGCGCTCGCCCCCCAGCATCCGCCCTGAGCGCGCCCGAGCACGCGGCGGGCCCCCGTGCGCTGGAGGCCGCGGCACCGGCAGAGCGGGGCCGCCATCGCCCCGCGCTCCGCGACCAGCAACCCCCCGTCGCTCCGCGACGCGCCCATCGCCCAGGAGCGGCGCCAGCTGCACCGCCGCGGGCTCCGAACGCGCTCGCGCTGAGAGGGGCGCGGGGGGGGGCCGTGGTTCAACCAATGCCGCGCCGTCAGCCCCGCATGGCGTCGCCTCCGCCTCGCTCTCTGAAAGGGGGTCGCGCGCGCCCGCGGCGGCCTGCGCCAGCCGGCGGCGGCAGCAGCGGCGGCGGCGCCGGCGGCGGCAGCAGGCCCTCCTCGGCCCGCCCAGGAAGACCCCTTGGGCGGCCCACGCAGCTCCCGTGAGACCAGGGCGCAGGCATGCCTGAGGGGCGGATCCACTCGTCGCCCTGGATGTCCAGCGCGACGTCCGCCTCCAGCCCTGCGCGCGCCAGGGCGCGCGCCGCGATCTCGGGGCACGACTCCAGGCAAGGCCGGGCGCGGCAGAGGTGGGCGGCCATGGTGGTGGCGTCGCCATCCTCCAGCCGCCGCGGCACCTTGCTGCTGGCGCTGACGACGGCGCCGTATACTGGAAGCAGGCCCCGCGCCGGTTCGCCGCCTTGCACTTGCCGATCTCCTTCTCCAAGCGCGCGGCGCCCTCGTCGAACGCCGCGACGACGCGGCCGGGCTGCCCGGCGGCGCTCCAGCCTCGAATCCGAAGCCGAAGGAACTCAGGGCCCATCTCGCGCGCCACGCTCGGCCCGCGCCACTCCAGCTCGAGGGGGCGGACCGGCCCCTTCCCCGCGGCTCGGCGGCACCGTCGGCAGCAGCGGCGCACCGCGGCCAGGGCCCAGCAGAGCGGCAGCAGCATCCAGTCCAGCGCCAGCAGCACCGCGGCGAAGCCCGGGAAGCCGACGGCCGCGGCAGTCGCCCCCCCCGACTGACCGCCAGCGCTGTCTTCCAGCGCAGCATCACCTCGCCGCTCAAACCCAGCAGCTACAGGGCGCAGCCGAAGAGGGCCCCCCCCCGCTGCCGCGCCCCCCCCGCCGGCCTCAAGCCGCACAAGCGCGCCCAGCTCTCGGGCTCGGCGGGCTCGGGCTCGGGGGTCGGCGCCCGCGTGGGCGGGGCGGCCGCGGGGCCCGGCAGCTCGGGCGCCCCGCCACGGCCGCCAGCACCGCTCGCCGACCAACTCCAGGTCGCGGGGAGGGGCGACACCTCCTCCACGGTGCCCTGGGCGCTGCGGGCCGCCCCCTCGCCCCAGCTGCCGGGCTCGGCGCCGGCGTCGCCCCGCCAGCCGACGCCCGCGGCGGCCATCAAAGACGCGTTGACCATATGAACCACGCCATGACCCCTGTCGGCATCCACTCCTCCAGCAGCGCGCGCCCCTGCCCCGCCGCTGCGGTCGCGGGGGCGCTCGAGCCTGCCCCCCCGGGCCCCGCTGCGCGGCGCGGCGGGCCCGCGCCTCCGCGAGCCGTCGGCGCGCCCCGCGCCCGCGCCCGCGACTGCCAGGGCCAAGGCCGCCGGGCCCTGCGACTGCCCGCGCCCGCGCCCCCGCGCGAGCCCGGGCCCCGCCGCGCCCCCCGGGCCAGGGCAACGCGCCTAGACCCCAAACGAGCTGCAGAGGAGGGGAAGCTGACGGGCACCGAGGAAGGGAAAAGATATGGAGAACGCCCCAGACGTGCCTCGCGGGATTTACACTCACGGTTTTACTCAAACCTACGATCCTGGTGTGTGTGTGTTCATTTTTGCTATTCCTAATCGATTTGTCTTAAGGTCACGATTCTTCGAATTATCTAGATTCGTTGTCCCCTGCCTCCTCCTCCTCATCCCCCTCGTTCGGGCTGTCTTGGTCCTTAACTCCAATAAGACCTTGGCTGCGCGATCCTTAGTCAATCCGTCGGCTAGCATAGCCAGCGTATATGGAGGGTCTGCCCCTTCTGCCGCCCGATGCCGAGGCACTCGGCACTCGCCCTTTTGCCGCGTAGCCCAAGCCCCGCTGACTCCATCTTCTCGATCGCGTCGCATCCCGACTACCCTCGTGCGACTAGGACGCAAGAGCAGGATGAGATGGCGTCGTACACGTGCTGCTTGCAGGCGTCGCCCACTGGGCCGCACTCCTGCTCGCATGCGAAGAATCGCGCGTAGCTGATCTCGCTCGAGGTCTCAGTCATCACCTGGACCTCCGCATTCGCGCTGCTTCTGGCCACGCGAGGCAACTTGCAGGATCTCCATGAGATAGGCGCCGCAGTCTCCGTCGAACCGCTGAAGAGTGCCAGCGGGGCCAGCACGGCCATCTCCTCGCCTCGGGACTCGCCAGAGTCTCGCGCTGCCCAAGCCGCGTCGCCCCAGCCAACCGCGGCGATCTGGTCGATGGCCAGAATGGCCACGACCACGTCGGCAATGTCGCTCGTGGCGCGGATGAACTTGTTGATCTCTGGGTGGTTGAGACCTTGGCCGTCGGAATCTCGGCTTGGAGTAGAGATGCTTCTGCGCTGATCCACGGGGACGACTACTGCGCGCGCCATCGACCTGCACCGAGTCGGCCTCGTAGGCATGATCGTTCCTTGGCCGAAACTCCCTCTGTAGGCTTTCGGCCACGTCATATCTTGATGGGCCCCACGTTCAGGCTGCAGCTGTCCTGGGCGAGGCTGCAGGCGAAATCGCCAGTCTGTCGGATACTGATGCCACGCTGCACGAGGGCTCGACTCTCCCAAGGCGCCCACTCGAAGGCCTCGTGGATGTCGGTGCGCTTCTTGAGGAAGGCCGGGCTCGCATGGTCACAAGGGGACACCACGTCGTCGACGCGTAGGATCACCACGCCAACCAGCTCGTCGCCATCGCGGACGACCCAGACGAAAGGCTCGAATTGAACAACCTCCAGCTCGAGTTTCTTGAGCACGTCCTTGAAGTGGGGCCACCACTGGCGTGGAGCGCGTACGAATCCGCGCATGGCTTGCTGAACTAAGGTACCTGGTCGCTACCCACGCCGAAGACCTGGCGGACGTCCGAAGGTCCGCGCAGATATTTCTCTACTCCTCGTGGGTCTCTCCCTGGAGGAAGGCTGCCACTGCATCTGGCCTCTCCAGTTTCCACTAGCGTCTTGCTGCCACGGCCCCTAGAAGTTGGCGCGCCCGTTGAAGGCGACGGGGGGCTCCGTCCGCAGGCGGGGCAAGTCGGGGTCGCTGAACCGAGCGCGACCACTCTGGCTATGTCTCGGAGCACGTCGCCCTGCGAGTGCTCCTACCAGGTCAGCGCGAAGCGGCAGCGCAAGGGGCGCGCCGGGTCGATCCCTCATCTGCTCAGGAACCTGACCACCTTCGCGCTGGAAACGAGAAGACATGCGCAATCCTTGTGCTGAGCCTCGACCAGCAATTTCTTCTCCTCTGCGGTCGCCTTCTTGAAGGAGACCCCCACTCGGCCCTTGCGGGCCTGTCGGGGATCTTCTGGCCCGGGTCAATCCAGGCCCGGGCCAGCAGGAAACCAAAAACTGCAATGCAGGACAAAAAAACTGCAACGCAAATCTTCGCAAACCCGGGTCAGCCAATATGCGCGGCCGCCTCGCGGCCACGAGCGGCTCGCTAACCAGGGTCAGCCAGAGGGGGTCTTCGCAGGATCCTGCAGGATCTGGCGCCCTGGCTGACCCCCGTCTGCATTGACCCCCGCCTCGAGGCCCCCGAGCCTAAATTGCAGCGAAGTAGCCGGGGTCGCCCGCGTAAGTCATGAGCGCGGGCTCGTTGTCGACGGGGATGTCTAGCACAATGAGCTCGCCATCCCCCTTGGCCTCGTCGCGCTGCGGGATGCTGCGCGCGCATCCCCGGTATAAGTTCCCCTCCTACACTAGGAAAAGCCTCCTAGATTGCAGCGGCGATCCGCTCCTTTTGGACAGATGGCTCTGACGACACCGGGGCTTGCCGATGGCACTTGTTGTTGACATCGGGCGCCGTCTCTTCTTCCAGGTCATTTTCTTCCAAGCCCACGGCAATGGGGCGCTGGGAAGCGTGGCCCTCCTGGTCGTCACTTGGTGGGGCCTCAGGGCCTCCATGATGTTTTCTGCTCTGGGCAATCCAGCTCCCTCGCCCGGTCGGTCGGTTCGTCGCCGCGTCGAGAAGGCCCGGTGGAACCTCTGGCCTTGCCGGCTGGGTGACAGGGTCTGGTTCAGCACTCGTCTCGAGCCAAGGGTTTCCAAAATGTCGCATCCTCCTCGGAGGTCTGTCCAGGTAGAGGAGGTCATTCGAGCCCAGACGGGGCCGACGGCAAGCTGCCGCCTCCGCCAATTCCTGGTCCGAGGCTCCGAGGGTTTCCCCGGGGGGCCGGTAGATCGTCGTCCTCGTCGATCACCTGGGGTCCGCTCGGAATGCCAGCAAAAGCGCGGGCGCTGACCGGCTCGCCGTCGCCCGCGGCAAGGTCCTCGCCAGTCGGCGGGGACTCGCTGGAAAGGTCGATCACCTCGTCGGCGTCGACTTGCTTCTGGACCTCGCCAAGGCACGTCCCAGGAGGCTTGCGGCGCGGGCGCGGGGAATCCATCGCCCTATCGGACGGGGCGGCCGGTCGAAGCTGTTCTAGAGCAACTCGGTAGTGGCAACCAGCCAATGCGATGTTGACTACTGTCCCAGGTAGACCAGGTCGGTGTCCAGAGCTCGCGGGCTCGCCACAGAGGACTCGCCCAGGTCCGCACAAACGACCTCGCCCTGGCATGAAACGAGGCTGCCCCCCCTTCCACCAGGCTCCAGGCGGGGGCCGCCTGCGCGCGAAGACCAGATCACCAACCTTGCACTTCTTGAAGACCCTGAACCGCGCTGCCTCGGCTCGCAAGACGCGGTCCGAACTATCCATCTGGGTGTGCCAGCCTCGACAGGTGGTCGTACTTGAGCGTCTCTGCTGACTGCACCGTCTTGCATTCCGGCGCTGATGAGAAAAGGTCGACGGCGGTGCCAAATGGCGTCCGACCTGCATGCCGCTGGAGCGGGCTGAAACCCTACATCCGGCTCGCCGCAACCTGAAGGCCGATCATCGCGGTAGTCGGCACCTCGGCAGAGACCATCCCATCGACGGCGTCGATGGCCTCATTAGAAGCCTCGATTGCACGCTCGATCTTACTGATCCGACAGCCCAGCGGGCGTCGGCGGCGCAGGGCAGGCAGGAAATGCGCAGCCTATCGGCCCACTCCCTGGACTCGTCGGATACGGCACTCCCAGCGGGGTCGTAGCGCATAACCGAAGTTATGTCGTAGGTCGGTCTCCCGCGCGCACTTGTCGAGTCTGTCCCGGGATCTTCTCCCTCTCGCCGATCAGCCTCGCGCAGAGGACGTCAAAGCCGGCGTCGAGGGCCGCCAGCGCCATCGCGCTCGCGTTCGTGCCGCGTCGGATCTACGAGAAGGCGCCAAAGAGCACTTCGTGACCGCTCTGGGGATGCTCGTGATGACGCAGAGGGCCGCTTCGCTGGTGCTCGGTGAGCATCGAAGATGTCGCGCTGAAAATTGCGGGCCGACCGTGGCACCTCTGGCCGAGCACCTCGATCTCGAAGATACCGCCAAACGTGCGCCCGAAGTATATGTCCAAAGTTGGTGTAGACCAGCCTAATGTAGCTCTCGAGCTCCTTGACCGTCTCGCAGGTGAGGTCGTGGCTCTCCTCGCCGTTCTGCGGAGGCATACCTGGCTCATCCTCCGCAGTCGTCGGCTCGGCAGCCGGCTGCTGAATCGCAGCCGGACAGTGACAGCGCGCAACCTCGTCGTCGAAGTAGTCGGGGTTGTGGCTCCTCGTTGGAGCTCGGAGGATCCTGCGACACAGCATCTCAAGGTAGTAGCCCGACGCCTCGGTGCGCAGGCTGCTCTCAATCCCCTCGTGACAGTGGCCTCCGAAGCGCTGTAGAGGCTGGGGAGCAACCCAGATCCTCTTGTCGTTCGTCAGGAACTTCCAGCGTTTCTCCACGACCCCCCCGGCATCTGAAGCTCGAAGCCCACGCGAACAGCCACCCGCGATGACCTCGAAGGGGGGAATATGGTGAAGATCCGTCCAACAGACCCCCTGCCGCGAGCGGCCGTCGCGGGTTTGCTTCGCGAGGGCCGGGCCGCGCAAAAGGAGAACCTGCTGCGCGAAAATGCTGCGGCTCTTGGCCCACTTCCTGCGAAGGTACCCCTTCCGCTTATCGTCGCGCTGGTCGACGTTCTGCCTCGTCGACCAGGGCCCGCGCGGTGGCGCGCTGGCGAAGATGTCGGGGCGCCTCTCGTCGAGAAGGAGCTTCGCCTTGTGGCGGCCCTGCGGCTTGCTGAGGTCGCGGTCGCCGAAAAGGGGGAACCGCTCGCAGCGGTGGCATTTCTCGTCGCGCACCTGGCCCTGGTTCGATCTCTGGCGGGCGCGGGCCTCGACCATCGCCGAACCGCCGAAGGTCGCAAGGGCGCGCGTGGCCTGCGCTGATAGCCGCGGCCCTTCAACGGGCGAGTCGCGTCACCGAGCCAGCGCGCCCTCTCGCACTGAACGTCGCGCAGGCCGCCACGGTTGCTCGCTTGGCGGCGCCGCCCGTAGGGCATCGCCCTCATGATCGGCTCGTGCGTTGCGATGCCCCACTTCTGCTGACAGCGCGAACGCTGGCACTCCCGAGCGCAGCGGGCCTCGATGGCCAGGCCCGCGACCGCGGACGCAGTCTTCGCCCTCTTGATCTCCACCTCCTTCTTGATCTGACCGCGCGCGACGATCCGGTCGATCACCTCCTCCTTCTTCCCCGTCTGGGCCAGCCCCCAGCTCTTGCGCGGGGACCCGAAGTGGTTGATCGCCGTGACCACGCTGAGCTGCCCGTGGATCTGCCCCGAGCTGAGCGCTGCAAACGCAGTCGCCTCCGCGCACTTGGTCAAGACATCCGACTTTGCGCTCTAGGTAGCGCCGCGCAACTCCATGTTCTGCTAGATCGCCGCGGCAGAAGCGGCCGACTTTTTTGCCTGCCGGCGCGGGCTGCGAGCCCCGAGCATCTCCTGATGCCCAAGCTCCGCCGGCCAGGTCGGGCACTTGGCGGGGAGCAGCTGCGCCGGCAGGCCGTAGCTGCTGAAAATTGTTGGCCCCCACCCCTGCCCCTCGAGAAGAAAAGATTGCCGTGCCAGTCCGGGCAGGAAGCACGCCTGCACATGACGCGCGAACCTGGTGCATCACAGGACCACCCCATCACCAGGACGAGCGACAACAGGTGCACTTTGTCGATGAGGCATTCCGCGTCGCTGTCGCGGACAGGAACATGATCCTGCGACATTGAGCCGCGACCCTGCGGCACCACTGGAAACTGCTCCAGCCGCGCTCGGATTCGGCGCAGTCCCTGCGATTTGCACGCGCGCAAGTCGCACGGCCGCCTCCCGCGCCGCCTCGGATAAAGGCGCCCACCTGCCCGAACGCCGCGGCGATCGCGCGGCCCCCCGCGGCGACCTTGGACGGCCCGCCAGACGCCCGAGCGGAACCCGCCCAGGACCGCCACGTCTAGACAGGAAACTTCCGGCGAGGACACCCTTCTACAGTGAAGGGAATCAATCGCCAAGGTCATTTGAACTAAATCCAGATTTTCGCGCGTTGTGTGCAACCTGCGCAAAAACACCCCCTTTTCTAGACTGCGTGTAAGTATAAACGTCTGGGCGCCTTCTAATTAAAAGACTGCGCGGCTGTCTAGACGCGTCGGAATGCGACGAGCGCCAGCCCGGCCACCCCGCCGCGGGACGGGCTCGTCGGGCTAAATTGGAAGGCAGCGCGGCGCGCTGGAAGATGGAACCACGCCTGGAGCCCATGATCTGCCATCGAAAAAACAAGACAACCAGTCCCTCCGCAGTCTTCTGGCCAGCCGGGGCGCGCGCCACGAAAACGCACTTGTCGCGCGCGCGCGGGATGCGCCAAACAGACGTTCGCTGCGCCTCCGCGCCCAGGCCCATCCATGGCGCAGGCCCGACAGGCAGGCTCGCAACTGCAAAGAGAACCACTTTCGCGCCCGCACCCGGATCTTCGATCGAACCGCCACAGGACGGGCGGATGAGACCCGAATAAGGACCCCCGCCGGGGAGAATCCAAGGGCAAGGCGAGCGCCCCAAAAACTTTGATGAGTAGCTGTCCAGCTTCCACTTCTCGAAGAGCACCGTCCTCAATAAAGTCCCCAGTGTGCGCCGCGCCCAGCGGTGGCGCGTCGCCCGCGATCGCGGCTCCGCGCAGACCCACATCCCCCGGGAACATAGAGGCCCAGGTGAGAGGCCAGAAACCGCCAGACGTTGATTCGGCATTTTCGGCGGGGGGCTAGACGTTGATTCGGCGTTTCTGCTCGCGGGGCGCGGCGCTTCGCCCGAAACCGCCGCCCGCTCGGGCGACGAAGGCGTCGCCGGCCACGTCGACGCGCAACCTCGAACGGGTTCCAACTTCGTCGCGCGAACACCTTCACTTGGCCCTTCTTCGCGTCGCCGGCCATCCTCGCCCGTTTGTCGCCGCCGTCGTCAACCGCCCTTTTCGCCCGGCCCCCCCGGCCCTCTCGCGCCCGCCCCCCCCCCGTATATGCGAATGACCCCGCTTCGACATCCATGCTCTCCACCCCCTCGTCAGCGCCATGATCTCGCCGCTTCCCTGCCCCCCCTGCAGATGCCCCCCCCCTTCCCCTCCCCCATCCGCCCCGCCCCCCGCCCCCGTGAGCGCCCCTCTATTTTCTAATGGCATTCCTTTCTTCCTCCTGTTCCTCCCCCTCTTCCTCGCCGCCAGCGCCCCGCCGTGCCCCGCGGCCTAATTGGCCGAATTGCGATCTAATCGCGGTCTAATTAAAGTCTAATCCCGGTATAACGCCAGTCGGACTGCGATCTAACTCCGATCTATAACTGGTCTAGCTCCGGTTTAAGAGCGGCATAAAAATTGCCTACACGCGGCCCAACCCACCGCCCGCCGAATCTCCGTCAGACAATTCCAAAGATCGCTCATTTCCGACGTCTGGTCTGCCATGGGGCCTGTGACATTATGTTGATCGCGTGATCTCGCCGCCCGGCCCGCGCGCCCGGCCGCCCCCCTCGCGCCCCCCAGGGTGCCCCCCGAGGCGCACGGGCGAAGGGTCGGGCTTCTGCGGGCCAACGGCTGTCCAGACTCGGACGGATTGCGGTCAAATTCCGGTCTGAGTTTTGTTTAAGTCCGGTCTAATGTTGGTGTAATTGCGGTCGCATTCCAGTCTCTATGTTTAGCATCATTGCGGTACGTCTGATTGCAGCGCGGAAATTGCCAGAAAACTGGTCTTCACGCGGCCTGAAAGCCGGGCCAGCCCCACTGGGCGAGCTCGCGGGCGCGGCAGCTGGATGGGGGGGGGCGAGAGGGAGGCGGGGGGGGCATAAGCATTAGCACGCAGAGGATGGCGCGATGATTGCCAGGCCTCTGTCACTGCGTCTCACGCCATGCGCAGCGCGACCTGTAAGTTCAGCGCCGCGGTCAGCCGCGAAGGCGGCCGGACCCCCTTCGCCTCGCCAGCGCCGGAGCGGCCCCAGGGCGCGGCGCCCTCGCGACCGAGGCCATTTCGCCATCGCCACGCGCGCCGCGCAAGCAAGAAGCATAAACCTGGAAACCCAAAAAACTAAGATCGCCAGGCGGCCAGGGCGGCGCGCCGGAATGCGATTTCAGCAGAAGGGGGATGTGCCCCAGCAGGAAAGTCTCCGACATCCGCGTCGCACCCACGTCCTGCCCCGGGCCCACAGGCGGCAACTCCCCCCGCGCCCATGGCTCCATCTCCTCGTTATCCGGCATCACTTGCTGACTCTCTGCTTTGCTGCATGTCGCCTCGTGTTTGAAACTCGCGCAGTTATGAGGGGCGCGGCAAACGATGATAAATGAGCTCCTCGGTTGAACCGCTTGCACCGAAACTAGCCATGGAAGATGATGACGCCGGGGAATGGAGCCCCGGGAACGCGGGGATCTCGGGGGGGGCACTGGGATGCGGGCCAGACGATGTCATTCAGGAAATCAGAACAGGTGGCAATGATGACTGCGGCGCAGGGAATGAGGATGTTTCCGCGGGCGCAAGTTATCATGACGCACCCGTGGCAACAGGTGCTGACGACGTTCCCGCTGCTGTAGATAATGATGATACCCCCGCTGCCGCAGGTCATGATGACGACCCATGAGCGCAAGCAACGTTGGCGCACCCGGGCCACGCGAGGCCCCGCTCTCGGGGGTCTCGCACGGAAGCTCTCTGGGGTCATCTGCAGGAGCATTCGGGCGTTCGCTGGCGATCTGCTGCTCGTTCCTCATATGACAAATTCACCTTCCGGCGCTGCGCTGGCCTCGGGCGTCGAGGGCGCGCGCCCCTAGCCGAGAGCAGCCGCGGAGCCGACATCGGCTTGCGACGCAAGTGGCCGCGCAAGGTGACCGCTCGGAAGGGCGAGCAATTGCGCTCGGCGCCCGAGCATCTCGAAATAAACCGCGCGCGCCTCGCAGTCGATCGCTGCGCCACGGCGGCTCAAGACATCAACTCCAATCAGAAAATGGGGCGTCGGCGCCCAATGCATCGATCTCGAGCTCGCCCCCCGCGCCGGAGATCTTCGGCGGCGCGGTAGACTTGCCGGCGCGGGCCTCGGAACAGCCGTCGCGGAAGATGACGGTTGACCTCTGGCTGACGTCCATCTTGATGTTCTTGCCCGTCTGCTCGCACATGGCGCCGCGCAGCGTCTCGGCGGCCTCTGCGCCCGCGACGCCGGGAGTGGCGCCGATGTCCGGGATGCCGAAAACCTTGGAGGCGGACTGCTTCACGCCCATAAGTACCGCTCTTCGCCCTCCTCCAGGGTCGCCCAGATGGGCAGAGCCACCCGACGACCCGGACGTGAACCTCGGTTGAGGTCCTCGTCTGGCAACAGCGCCTGCCCCAGCTCGCAAACCGACTCGTCGCGCTTGATCAGTTGGGCCCCCGCCCATCTCCGCGCCCAGCTGAGCGCTGGGAGAGACGGAGCTGGAGAAACCCTTCCTCGGTCGATCTCGATCTCCTCGGCTGCCGGTCGATGAAGCTCGATATCTGCGGTTTTCTGCCCCACGAATGCCCCCGCGCCCCAAGCGCGGGCCCTCTCGTGCGGGGCGGGGGCGGTCGCCGCTCTGAGAACTTGGTCGCTATCGTCGACGTCCGTCTCCGCGCCCGCGTCCTTCCGAAAGACCAGAGCCTCGGGATGCCGCTCGAGGCCTCTTGTCGCGCGGGCTGCGCTTCTCTTCCTCGCCCACGGGGTAGAACTTCCTTTCCTCGCCGACTTCACTCCTGGAAGCAAGCCTCGAGCCTCCTTACAGCTGCGCCGCTGAGCTCCGAAGGCGGCCTCGGCCTCCTCAATCTCCTGGGCGTTGCGGAGGGGCTCCTCGGAGCTTCGGGATCCTCATCCCGCTGAGCGTCGTTGGAGGCATCCGACTTGTCGCAGTAGCCGTTGCCGTCCTCATCGTCATCTTCAAAATCGCCCTGGCCCCAGCCTGCATGGATCCTGCAACAGTCGCGGCGACGTTGGTCCTCGCCCTGCTTCTTATCGCGATTCGTGAGTCCGTTATCTGGCAAGGATGCTCGCATCTGCTATCCGATGCTGTCGTAGTCGAAATTGCACTTCACCGCGCTGATCACTGCTACTCGCTCGGTCGGGCATTATCTGGATCTCTGCAAAACAACCAGCCGCGGAGCTGGTCAAAAGGAACCGCCCGATTGAAGTCGGTTCCGAAGTCAGGGTGTTCAGGGATCTCCTCGAGTCCACCCTTGATGAAGTTCCCGAGGTTCAGGTTTAGCTCCTTTGCCTTCTCGGCAGCCCCCTCGTGGCCCTCTAGCTCGATCATGTATAGGAACCAATTCAGATCTGACTATAGATCGTGCTACTCCGTTGCCCGTTGTGAGAGACGCGGCATTATTTGCTTATTGATGTATTCGGTGTCGAATATTTCGACCACGTCATGATTGGCCTCGTCGTCGCGGCTGGTGTAACTTGGCATCGGCTGTCCGATGTTACGGCGTAGATCGAATATCCATCTGGCCAAGTACTTTCCGGCGCCATGGATGGCTGAGCTCCGAGCTTGGCACCGACGTGTCCGAGCAACTCGGTGGCACCGTCGTCTCTCTCGATGCGGTCCCAGTCAACGTCCTTGGCGGCTTGTCCAGCTGTTCCTTCGAGTCGTCTCCACAGCCTGGGACCGCACACAATCGTTCATCACGCCGAACCCCTTTGATATAGGCCTGGACGTCTCTCTCGTCATCATATACCGTGGTGAAGTCTCCATTCCACTTAGGTGCACTGCCATATCGGTTGTTGTTATTCGCCATTGTTTTTGTTTACAGCGTGGTCCGTGACAATTGTCCGTGGAGCTTAACTGATCCGCTACCATGCAATGGTCCCGCTGGAACCACTACCCTATGCAAAATAAGTGGAGACTGCTCTCCTCAGCTCTCCTGTCGACGCGTTGGTATGTATGATGCTGATGTATGGGAAATACGGACAGTGGGAGCGCGAGGCTGCTCGCGCGATGGTGATAGAAGGGAGCTGTTTGCTGTTACCTAATCTGTGGTTCCGGGTGAGCCCTGATACGCACGCAGGTGAAATCTCACGCTCGGCCTCTAGAGGACAATGGTCGTAAGTAAGCTCTTGTCAAGCAAGTTCGGGGCTGTGAATTGCAGAAGGAGGGGGCTCACGCCTGAGACTTCCTCGGAATTCGCTCACAGACGAGGCTCCCGCCTGGTATTTCGCCCATATTCAAGCCTCAGGAGCCCAAAAGTGACGACAGGTACAGGCTTGACGATGACCCGCTCTGATTGAAAGCAAAACATAACGGTCAGGCCATAGGGAGGGGGCTCCCGCCTGAGACTTCCTCACAATTCGTTCACAGACGAGGCTCCCGCCTGATACTCCCCACATATTCAGATCCAAGAGCCGAGAAGTGACGACGGCTTCAGATTTGACGATGACCCGCTCGGATTCAAAACAGATTGGGGGCCCATAGGGAGGGGGCTTCCGCCTGAGACTTCCTCGCAATGCACTAACGGACGAGGCTCACGCCTGATCCGTCCCTCATACTCAAATATAACGATCACCCACTCGGATGAAAAACGTGAGGTGCTCGCTTTGCAGAGACAGCGCCCCGCGTTCCTGTGGTGTTGGGAGCATCGCAGTTGTAGGGTATCCAGTGGAGATATACCATCCTGTGGTGTTGGGTCCTCGTTTTGAAGAGGCAGCGCCCCGCGTTCCTCACTCACTCCTCCTTCCTCCTCCTCCCCCTCCTCCTTTCTCCCATGATCGTCATCGTCATCATCAGCATCGGCATCATCATCATCAGCATCATCATCAGCATCATCATCAGCATCATGATCAGCTTTAGCATCATCAGCAGCATGATCATCAGCATCATAAGCATCATCAACAACAGCACCAGCATCATCAGCATAAGCATCATCAGCATCATCAGCATCACCAGCATCACGATCAACATATCATCAGCATCAGCAGCATCATCATCCTAAGCATCAGCATCATCAGCATCATCAATCAGCAGCAGCATCAGCATCACCATCATCCTGATCAGCATCATCATAACCATCATGTTCATCATCATAATCATGATCAGCATCACCAGCATCATCATTAACAACATCATCAGCATCATCAGCATCATAAACGTATTTATCGACATCATCATCAGCAGCAGCATTAGCATCATCGTCATCGCCATCGCCATCGCCATCATCATCATCATCATCATCATCATCATCATCATCATCATCATCATCAGCAGCCGCAGCAGCAGCAGCAGCATCATCACGTGTCGTGTCCCCATAGGGAGCGCCACCGAAGGTCCCAGGGGCGCAGGCCACATGCGTCTCCCACACCCAGTAGAGCGTTTCGTTTCGTGGCCCCATAGGGAGCGCCACCTAATTAAGGTCCCAGTCGCGTAGCCCACATGCGTCTCCCACACCCAGTACAGCGTTTCATGGCCCCAAAGGGAGCTCCACCGAATGTCTCAGTGGCGCAGCCCGCGTGCGTCTCCCCCGTTAAGTACAACGCTTCGTGGCCCCATAGGGAGCGACACCGAAGGTCTCAATGGCGCAGCCCGCATGCGTCCCCCACACCCAACACAGCGTACCGTGGCTCCCTAGGAAGCTCCACCGAAGGTCCCAGTCGCGCAGCCCGCATGCGTCCCCCCCCCCCCCAGTGCAGCGTTTCGTGGCCCCAGCGACGCAGCCCGCATGTGTCTCCGACACCCAGTACAGCGCTTCGTGGAGCTCCACGTAAGGTCCCAGTGGCGCAGCCTGCATGCATCTCCCACACCCACTTGAATGTCGCATGACCCCATAGGGAGCTCCACCGAAAGTCCCAATTGCGCAGCCCGCATGAGTCTCCCCCACCCAGTACAGCGTATCGTGCCCATATAAGGCGTTCCACCGAAGTTCACAGTCGCACAGCCCGCGTGCGTCTCAACCACCCAGTACAGCTGTCCGTGGCCCCCTCGGGAACTCCGCCAAATGTCTCAGGGGCGCAGCCCGCATGCGTCCCCCCGACCCAGTACAACACTTCATGGCCCCGTAGGGAGCTCCACCGAAGGACCCACTGGCGCAGCCCGCATGCGTCTCCCACACCGAGCACATCGTTCCACGGCCCCATAGCAATGATAAGCACAGCACATGTGCGTACCATCTTCGGTGGATGCCCCTTATGCGGCCACGAAACGTTTGAGAGGTGTGCCAAAAAGGCATGTCGGCGGCATGCGGCCTTTTCCGCTGGGACCTTCGGTGAAACTCCGTCTGCGGTCACGAAACGTGTCAGGGGTGTGCCAAAGTGGGCTGGCGGCGGCATTTTCCCACTAGGGCCTCGGTGGAGCTCCCTATGGGGCCACGAAACGTGTGGGGGGTGCGCCGAGATTGGTGGGTGGAACTGCATGCGGGCTCTGCCACTGGGGCCTTCGGTGGAGCTCCCTATGGGACCACGAAGCGTGTGAGAGGTGAGCCGAAATGGAGGGTGGAACTACATGCGGACCCTGCCACTGGGGCCTTCGGTGGGACTCCGTGTGCAGCCGCGAACCGATTGAGGTGTGCGCCGGCAAGGGGGGGTGAACTGCATGCGGCCTGTGCCACTGGGGCCTTCGATGGGGCGACCTATTGGGTTCGGAAGCGTACGAAGGGTGCACCGAAATGGGGGGTGAACTGCATGCGACCTGTGCAACTGGGGCCTTCGGTGGAGCTCCCTATGGGGCCGCGAACCGTGTGAGGGGCGCGCCGAAATGGAGGGGGGAACTGCATGCGGTATGTGCCACTGGTGCTTTCGACGGAACTCCCTATTGGGCCACGAACCGTGTGAGTGGTGCGCCGAAACTGCAGGTGGAACTGCATGCGGCCTGTGCCACTGGAGCCTTCGGCGGAGCTCTCTATGGGGCCACGAAGCGCTGCGCTGGGTGGGAGAGACGCATGCGGGCTCTGCCACTGGGGCCTTCGGTGGAGCTCCCTATGAGACCACGAAGCGTGTGAGAGGTGAGCCGAAATGGAGGGTGGAACTGCATGCGGACCCTGCCACTGGGGCCTTCGGTGGGACTCCGTATGCAGCCGCGAACCGTGTGAGGGGTGCGCCGCAATGAAAGGTAGAACTGCAGCGGACCCTGCCACTGCAACCTTCGGTGGGATTCCGTTTGCAGCCACGAACCGTGTGAGGGGTGCGCCGAAGCGGAGGGAGGAACTGCATACCGACCCTGTCGCTGCGGCCTTCAATGGGGCTCCGTATGCAGCCACGAACCGTGTGAGGGGTGCGCCGAAATTGCAGGTGGAACTGCACACGGCCTGTGCCATTGGGGCCTTCGGTGGGGCTCCCTATGGGGCCACGAACCGTGTGAGGGGGGCGCCGAAATGGAGGGGTGAACTGCATGCGGCCTGTGCCACTGGGGCCTTCGGTGGGGCTCCCTATGGGGCCACGAACCGTGTGAGGGGTGCGCCGAAATGCGTCGGGGAAAAGCATGCGGCCTGTGCCATTGGGGCTTTCGGTGGAGCAGCCACGAACCGTGTGAGGGGGCGCCGAAATTGCAGGTGGAACTGCATGCGGCCTGTGCCACTGAAACCTTCGGCGGAGCTCCCTATTGGGTCACGAACCATGTGAGGGGTGCGCCGAACTTGCAGGTGGAACTGCATGCGGCCTGTTGCACTGGAGCCTTCGTTGGAGCTCCCTATGGGGCCACGAAGCGTGTAATGGGTGCGCCGAAATGAGAGTGGAACTCCATGCGGGCTCTGCCACTGGGGCCTTCGGTGGAGCACCCTATGGGACCACGAGACGTGTGAAAGTTGTGCTACAGCGAGTGGGGTGACGGGAGGAGGGAGGAGCGGGAGGGGGAGGAGTAGGAGAGGAGAGGAACGCGGAGCGGTGTTTCTTCAAAACGAGGACCCAGCACCACAGGATGGTTAGGGAAAACATAAAGGGAGGCTCATAGGGAGGGGCTCCCGCCTGCGATTTCCTCGCATTTCACTCACGGACGAGGCCCCCGCCTGATACGTCCCCCATGTTCGAATCTGGAGCCCTAAAAATGACGACACGGATAGATTTGATGATGACCCGCTCGGAGTCATAACAAGAAATGCGGGCCCCATGGGGGGGTGGGCTCTCGCTCAAGACTTCCTCGCGATTCACTGACAGACGAGGCTCCCGCTCGAGACGTCCTGAAGATGAATGTGTGCGTGTGTGTGAGTGAGTGATGACGATGGTGGTGTGTGGCAGCAGGAGCAGCAGCTACTGGTTTTTGACTTGAGTCAATATGGCGTACCAGAGAGGGCCCAATCCCCTGGGCCCGGGCCAAGGAAACTCACAGCTAAACCTATACACAAAATTGTGCCGAGCAGTCACACTGGTCAACCTTTCTTGAAGGCTTAGCTGACCCTGCGGGACGCATGCGGGCACACCCACTGGGGCCTTCGGCGGAGCTCCCTATGGGGCCACGAAACGTGTGAGGGGTGTGCCGAAATGGGTGTGGTTGACGCATGCGGGCGCGGGCACTGGGGCCTTCGGTGGAGCTCCTTATGGAGCCACGAAACGTGTGAGGGGTGTGCCGAAATGGGTGTGGGTGACGCATGCGGGCGCGGGCACTGGTGCCTTCGGTGGAGCTCCCTATGGGGCCACGAAACGTGTGAGAGGTGTACCGAAATGGGTGTGGGTGACGCATGTGGACGCGGGCACTGGGGTCTTCGGTGGAGCTCCCTATGGAGCCACGAAACGTGTGAGGGGTGTGCCGAAGTGGGTGTGGGTGACGCATGCGGGCGCGGGCACTGGGGCCTTCGGTGGAGCTCCCTATGGAGCCACGAAACGTGTGAGGGGTGTGCCGAAATGGGTGTGGGTGACGCATGCGGGCGCGGGCACTGGGGCCTTCGGTGGAGCTCCCTATGGAGCCACGAAACGTGTGAGGGGTGTGCCGAAATGGGTGTGGGTGACGCATGCGGGCGCGGGCATTGGGGCCTTCGGTGGAGCTCCCTATGGAGCCACGAATCGTGTGAGGGGTGTGCCGAAATGGGTGTGGGTGACGCATGCGGGCGCGG
Source organism: Prorocentrum cordatum (assembly GCA_963575745.1). NCBI lineage: Eukaryota > Dinophyceae > Prorocentrales > Prorocentraceae > Prorocentrum > Prorocentrum cordatum. The sequence goes on from CAUYUJ010003625.1 coordinate 479,969, forward strand.
GCATTGGGGCCTTCGGTGGGAGCTGTGAGGGGTGTGCCGAAATGGGTGTGCTGAAGCGGAGCGAAACGTGTGAGGGGTGTGCCGAAATGGGTGTGGGTGACGCATGCGGGCGCGGGCACTGGGGCCTTCGGTGGAGCTCCCTATGGAGCCACGAAACGTGTGAGGGGTGTGCCGAAATGGGTGTGGGTGACGCATGCGGGCGCGGGCACTGGGGCCTTCGGTGGAGCTCCCTATGGAGCCACGAAACGTGTGAGGGGTGTGCCGAAATGGGTGTGGGTGACGCATGCGGGCGCGGGCACTGGGGCCTTCGGTGGAGCTCCCTATGGAGCCACGAAACGTGTGAGGGGTGTGCCGAAATGGGTGTGGGTGACGCATGCGGGCGCGGGCACTGGGGCCTTCGGTGGAGCTCCCTATGGAGCCACGAAACGTGTGAGGGGTGTGCCGAATTGGGTGTGGGTGACGCATGCGGGCGCGGGTACTGGGGCCTTCGGTGGAGCTCCTATGGGGCTACGAAACGCTGTACTGGGTGGGTGAAACGCAGGGAAGAGGGGGGATGATGATGATGATGCTGATGATGATGATGATGATGATGATGATGATGATGATGATGATGATGATGATGATGATGGCGATGATGATGATGATGGCAGGAGGGAGGGGGCAGCGGGAGGAGGAGGAGGAGTGAACGCGGGGCGCTGTCTCTTCAAAACGAGGACCCAACACCACAGGATGGTTGGGAAAAAAAACACGCATCAGCACACGGGCTTGGTGATTGTCACCAGCCCCTGTGTTCCCGCACGGTACGCCAGCGCACACGCACATAGTAGGAGAAGAGAATGAGAGAGGAGATCACTGGAACTGGCCGGAACCGCCGGACGCAGCACCAGACTCGGACACGGATGATGTCCAGCTGATGGACGCCCGATCCTTGGCGAACGTCCTGAGGGATGCAGCCTGCGATCTTGCCTTCTGGAAAGGATTCTCGCGCTTTTTCGCTCGAGACAGCCTTCCCACCACACTCCATGAGCAAAGCGGGCGCTCGTGGTTTAACCACGCGAGAGTTAATGCCAACCAAAAATCGGCTGGCTCAAAACAGGGCCTCGCCGCTGAGGAGGTCCCCCCAGTCAGTTATGAGGCCCCCAGGAATCCAAGCCTGAGAAATGCGGCCCTGGGGTCCGCGGGGCCAGGGTAGCTGTCCTTTGAGCAGCATTTGTACTTGTCTTGGCTTGAGGTTGGTACATCCGCCCACCAGGTCTTTTGCTTGGCGGCCCGTGGTGTATGAACCACAGCGACGGCAGAAGACACAACCAAGGCCAGACTGAAACACACGTGCAATCCTTAAATCGTGCGCGGGCGAGGGAGGGACAGGAGGGGCAAGGAGGGCACGGACGGTGGTGGGGATTGGCCCGCATTCAGACAGGTCCGCACGACGGCCATTCTTGAAAGAACGAAAACATTTGACACACTGCCACCTGCCGTTCACCCACCGCACATCGTGGGTTAGCAGGCAGCCTTTGACTGGTCGGGAGACATTGACTCTACTCAAATCACCGAAAAGATCGCGAGCCCTAGGCCACGCTTGAAGCACAGTTATCATGGCACCAGCCACCGCAAAGAAACCTTCACGCGCTTCCGTGACCTTGACAACGTCCACGGCCGAGGAAAAAGCCCCCGCACTCTCTTTGGCAAGCACATCCGCCCAAGTGTCCCCTCGGGTTTTCAAGGCGGCTTGATTCAAGTCGGCCTCACTCAGATGGGTTTTCACCTTATGTGTCGACCAGCTTTTTGCCCCCGCTAACTTTATGCGTCGCCAGTGGCCCGCCTGGGCCGTCCTCTTCTGGGCCCCGCGGGTCACGTCCTGGGCTCCCCAAACCACTGCGGCGCAATCCAGGTAAAAATGCTGGCCCTCTGAGCTGGCCTCGATATGCTCTACCATATTCATCAAGGCATGGTGCTCTGTGAGGACGGCGGTCTGCGGCAGGCTGCTGGGGATACTCCCACGCATTCCTCTAACCAGATTGCCCTCCTCATCCGTCTCGATGGCAGACCAACCTCCTCTGGCGAGCATCTCACACTTGGGCTCCACCACCGACCCATCTCCGAAGACAATGGCCCCGCTCTGAAACATGAACGGGTCGGTCGGCCCGCCAGCGTTGAAATAGCGCACCTGGTCTGGTCCCCGGTCGGCCCCGGCACTTCTAACTCTGGTGTCGGAACCCAAAGTGAGGAATAGAGAGGGTCCTCTTCTCCTGCCCTCACAGCGGCCTCAACAATCATAGGGTCGAGGCCCGCTCTCAGAGGTTCGCCGTGGGGGCAGCTCCACGCTCTGTGCCGCGTCGTGTCCACTGTCGTTCCTCGCCCACTAACAGTAGTCGGCCGGACGCCATCGAGTCAAACAAAGGCGGCGTTCACTTTGGTAACATCGTCCTTTGCGAGGGGGTCGACAGGCATCCTAGAGCGCGGCATCCACCTCACGACCCCCTTCGACCGCTCGAGACTCGCAGATGATCGCAAAATCCAGGGCCGTCCTCCTATCCTTCGCACTCGCCGCCCCCTCCTTCGCCATCGTACCATACATGCTCACGGCATCAACTACATGAATATGTCGTTCTCGGTGTCCGAGTCTGCAGCTCTGTCGAAGGACAGTGGTAAATGGGCCTGCAGTTCTCGAACACTCTGGAATATCTACATCCTGAAAAACACCGCCTCTGTACAACACTTTGCAGGTACTCGACTTCTGACGCTGCTGATGCGAGGGCCAACGTTTCTCCTGCAAGGGTGGAGGGAACCTTCCTCCTGAGCACCGACGATCTCCACCCAAGGATCGACGCTCTCACCGAGCGATTCTGGAGCACGCTCTGATCGGTGGCCAGCACCATCCAGGCCCCTTGGGTTGGATCCTCTGGGGGCCCCTGTGAGTCGACCCCGCTGGCGCTGGCCCTCGCGCCCCCCGCGCCCAAGAATGCAATGAAAACCATATCGCCAGGGTCGAGGCGCCGCGCTGTCAGGCCCCTCGAGGCCGCACATGTCAGATGGCGCTCTAACTTGTTGGCGCGCGAAACGCCCCAAGAAGTCGCCTGCCTCAGCATTGACGCGAGGGCGCTCGCAACTCCCGAAGCCTCGGGGCGCGTCTCCCGATCTACCCAGAACAGCTTGTATCCGAGAAACCTCAGGGCCTTGAACTCAGTTGGATCCAACTGGGCGCCCTTCAGACCGAGCCTCCAGGGAGCCATGCTGAGGGGCCTGAGTTCCTCCAGTCGACCGTGATGCGCTGGGGGGCCCACGTAATCCTACGTCCGGCGTAGTCCACCAGCGACGCGCGCAGGTCCCGGTACTTCCCGAAACAGAACCTAGACTCCAACGTCGCTCGCACCTGCCGCCTGTCCTCGGGAGTCGACGAGGCAATGAAGAAGTCATCGACTTCGAGCGGTACCACGCTCTCGAGACCGTTCTCCTTGGAGTGCTTCAACCGCCAGCAGGGCTCCAACAGTGACCTCACGTGCCCGTGGTCGGACAGAAACTGGATCGCCGTCTTTCTCCGCGAAACAGGGGCATCGCCCAGGCCGCGCACATTTACGAGGAGCTTGATAAGAGCTCCTTCTCCGACACGAACTCCGCGGCAGGGTTCTATGTATAGGGGGCCACCTTCTCGCTTCATCGGACTCGACTGGCAGAAATCATGTTTCACGTCGGCTTTGTCCCCGTACATGCCGCGGTTCATCAGAACCTGCATGAAAGTCATCAGAGATGCAGACTGAGGAGTCGGCGAGAAGGCTGCTAGGGCACCTGCGTCGGCGTCCTGATGGACGCGGGCACACCACCTAGACGTTGCAGTCGGCTCCGCGAAAGTCCCCTCCTGAGGTTTCCATCGGCGAACCGCGCGAGACGAGATGGTCCTCTCAGGCTGCATATCACGAATCATCTTCGCTTTCTTGGGAAGGATGATGCGCGCGGCCCCAAAGCCCTCCATATTTCACCACTCGGCCCCGTCGGAAATCTCAAGCTCGGCCCTCTCAGCGGGAGTGAGACCGGGCGAAACAATTCCCCACGCACACACACACACACACACACACACGCTAGCAGCGAAGATCCCCCCGTAGCGTGCCGAACCTCGCTCTCGGAAGCGGAAGGGTCAGAGTTCTCCCGGCACAAATCCACCCGCACCCATCCGGGCGGTTCGGCGCACACAAGACATGACGAGGCTCCCCTGTTCTCCCCGCGATGCTCTGAACTCCTGGCGCCTGCCTCACGCTGGGGCGACCTCTCTCGCTCTCGCCCTGCCCTGGCGGCCATCTGATCTTCAATGTCCTGGACTCGATCTGGGGCGCCCCCGGGGCCGTCGGCCATCGGCCTCGCACCCGCGTCCGGCGCCGGCGTCGGTCGCACTGGGAGGGGCCGGAGGCAAAGAGAGGGGGGGGCTTGGATCAGGCGGATGAGGCAGGGCAGGAGGCAGAGGCAACCCAGACCCGGAGCCAGGACCCGGAAGGCCAGGAGGAATATCGATCCTGGGCTTCTCGGGCTCTGATGCATCCGAGTTTCGACTGGCCTCGCAGCTCTCAGCCACGCTCCTGGACGCCTCCCTCCGCGGGATGCAAGCAGGCACATCCGAGGACTACTCGAGCTTCGCTCGAGGTCTCAGGGGAAGTGGAGAACCCCCGGAGCCCCGCTTCTCCTCTCGAGTCTCGCCCAGCGGTGGCGACCCCTCAGCTTGTCGAGTTTCGTCCAGCTGTGGCCTCGGATCGCCCTCTGTCGGGCCGAGCGCCCAGGTCTCTCCGGCCGTCTGCTGCAGGCTGCAGCCCCTCCTGAGAAACGGCGTCGCCCGATACCTGTCGCGCACTCGCTCCTGACTCGCTTAAAACAATGGATGGCAGACGGGTGGATGGCTGAGCCGCGTTCGAGGGGGCTGCCGAGCGGGGGCGAGACCCTCCGCGGGCTCGGCCCCCGAACGCCCTCACCAGGACCGGGGGGCCTGGGTGGGCGGGGCCGGACGACGGCCCCGGGCCCGGGACGGGTTCGTTGGAAGCCTCGAGGAGGCCCGACCGGAGCCTGCGGCACCCTTGGAGCCGGACCCCCTTCGGCCGCCAGCGGCCGATCCCAGGCTTCCTCGGGAGGCGCCCCCTCCCGCTGGACGTCCACCGCCGTTGCGCGACCGTGACGCGCTTGCTCCAGCAGCTCGCTCCACTGCGGGCCCTGGGCCAGTTGCGAATTGTTGCAAGCCGTATTCTTGCTCTGGGCTAGCTGGTCTGATCTGGCCCATGGAGCATTTCCACAAACGCACCCTCATCGCAACCCACACAGCCCACCCTTCCTGGAGCGCGACAATACCTGGCCCAGTCCAGGCGTCCCGACGCACCCCCAAACTCTCGGCCATCCGCCCCCATACAAACACCCGCTGTCCTGGGGTAAAACCCCTGGGAAGGGGAACCCCCTGGCACGAGAGGCCTTCTGGATAATGATCGCGAGCGCTTACCTCGATCGCCAACTACTTCGCTCGCTCGCGCACCCGGCGAGCCCTCGCGAACTTGGCGCCGGCGGCGTCCTGCTCCGAGGGCCCTCCCACGACGCCCCGCCACCCCGGCAACCCCGTGCCGTCGTCTGACAACAGCTCTTGCGGAAACCTCGGGTTCTCGCCAAACACCAGCTGGAGTGGTGAGAACTCCCCTCGATGCCAAATATCGATTTTGTGAGCGACTAGCCCATGAACCAGGGTATTCAGTTCTTCCAGGGAGGCCGAGAGGTCCGAGCCAGAGTCCAGCTCAGCTTGAGCCCGCTCCTTCAACCATCCCCCGCGCCTCTCCACCCGTCCGCTCTGCAAGGGGCTGTTGGCATCAGTGACGCGGTGAAGAACCCCCAATTGTCCCAGACCTCTCCCGAAACGGTCTTGAAACTCAGCTCACCCATCGTTAATCAAAAAATGGGGAGCTCCGAACGGCCTGATCCAGGCTTGAACGAACGCGCGCCAGGTGGCAGTGGCCTTGGCATCTCGCAGTCGCTCACACACCTGGAGGTTCGATCCGTGGCCCACCAAATTCAAGAACGGGCGAGCGTCTCCCTCGAAACGAGAAAAGAACAGGCCGGCCCCCAGAATGCGATTAAACAGGAAAGTCCGAGGCAACGCCACTCGCCTGTGATTGTCGGGCCCCCGGCGTTCCCAACATTCAGGGCACCTGAAGCTATATCTGATCCATCGTGGGATCCGGCATTTAGTTCCCCCGGCCCTGAACACACGCATGAACTTGCGATTTTCGGGGTGCCCCATGTTAGCGCGCAACTTACTCCCAAGACTCTGCTCTTCCTCGGAGGCCTCGGCCGGGGGGGCCGTCGCTCTGTTCTGCCTGGCCTCGGGCACGTCGGGGTCGCTGTCCGAGCCGCCATCGCCCACCCCGTCTGCCTCGCCGACGTCGGGAAGCTTCGGGCGGCCGATGGCAGGACAGGCGAGGACCCCCGAGAAGGACGAACCCTCCAACACGTCCTCTGATCTCCCATGGCCGGGACGATTTCGCGACAAGCAGCTCCACGACAACGAAGACACAGATTCACGACAAGCAAGCCCCTTCGGCGCCCACTTTCGCCGCCCACTTTCGGCGCCCACTTTCGCCGCCCACGTTCGCCGCCCACTTTCGGCGCCCACTTTCGGCGCCCACTTTCGCCGCCCACTTTCGCCGCCCACTTTCGCCGCCCACTTTCGGCGCCCCCTTTCGGCGCCCACCTTCGGCGCCCACGTTCGCCGCCCCCTTTCGGCGCCCACTTTCGCCGCCCACTTTCGCCGCCCACTTTCGGCGCCCACGTTCGCCGCCCCCTTTCGGCGCCCACTTTCGCCACCCACTTTCGCCGCCCACTTTCGGCGCCCACTTTCGCCGCCCACTTTCGCCGCCCACTTTCGCCGCCCACTTTCGCCGCCCACTTTCGCCGCCCACTTTCGCCGCCCACTTCCGCCCACTTTCGCGCCCACTTTCGCGCCCACTTTCGCCGCCCACTTTCGGCGCCCACTTTCGCCGCCCACTTTCGCCGCCCACTTTCGGCGCCCACTTTCGGCGCCCACTTTCGGCGCCCACTTTCGGCGCCCACTTTCGGCGCCCACTTTCGGCGCCCACTTTCGGCGCCCACTTTCGGCGCCCACTTTCGGCGCCCACTTTCGGCGCCCACTTTCGGCGCCCACTTTCGGCGCCCACTTTCGGCGCCCACTTTCGGCGCCCACTTTCGGCGCCCACTTTCGGCGCCCACTTTCGGCGCCCACTTTCGGCGCCCACTTTCGGCGCCCACTTTCGGCGCCCACTTTCGGCGCCCACTCTCGGCGCCCACTTTCGGCGCCCACTTTCGGCGCCCACTTTCGGCGCAAACTTTCGCCGCGCACTTTCGCCGCGCACTTTCGCCGCCCACTTTCGCCGCCCACTTTCGCCGCCCACCTTCGCCGCCCACTTTCGCCGCCCACTTTCGCCGCCCACTTTCGCCGCCCACTTTCGCCGCCCACTTTCGCCGCCCACCTTCGCCGCCCACCTTCGGCGCCCACCTTCGGCGCCCACCTTCGGCGCACACCTTCAACGCCCACCTTCGGCGCCCACTGTCGGCGCCCAGTTTCGCCGCCCACTTTCGCCGCCCACTTTCGCCGCCCACTTTCGCCGCCTTCTTTCGGCGCCCACTTTCGGCGCCCACTTTCGCTGCCCACGTTCGCCGCCCACGTTCGCCGCCCACGTTCGCCGCCCACGTTCGGCGCCCACGTTCGGCGCCCACGTTCGGCGCCCACGTTCGGCGCCCACTTTCGGCGCCCACTCTCGGCGCCCACTTTCGGCGCCCACTTTCGCCGCCCACTTTCGGCGCCCACTCTCGCCCCCCACTTTCGGCGCCCACTTCCCGCGCCCACTTTCGGCGCCCACTTTCGGGCGGCGAACGAAAGTGGGTGGCGAACCAAAATTCGTGGCGAGCGAAAGTGGGCGGCGAACGAAATTTACAAAAAATGGGCGGAGTGCGAAGGCGGGCGGCGAACGAAGTGGGCGGCGAACGAAAGTGGGCGCCGAAAGTGGGCGGCGAGAGTGGGCGCCGAAAGTGGGCGGCGAAAGTGGGCGGCGAAAGTGGGCGGCGAAAGTGGGCGGCGAAAGTGGGCGGCGAAAGTGGGCGGCGAAAGTGGGCGAAAGTGGGCGGAAAGTGGGCGCCGAAAGTGGGCGCCGAAAGTGGGCGCGAAAGGGCGAAAGTGGGCGCCGAAAGTGGGCGCCGAGAGTGGGCGCCGAAGTGGGCGCCGAAAGTGGGCGGCGAAAGTGGGCGGCGAAAGTGGGCGGCGAAAGTGGGCGGCGAAAGTGGGCGGCGAAAGTGGGCGGCGAAAGTGGGCGCCGAAAGTGGGCGCCGAAAGTGGGCGCCGAAAGTGGGCGCCGAAAGTGGGCGCCGAAAGTGGGGGCCGAAAGTGGGCGGCGAAAGTGGGCGGCGAAAGTGGGCGGCGAAAGTGGGCGGCGAAAGTGGGCGGCGAAAGTGGGCGGCGAAAGTGGGCGGCGAGTGTGGGCGGCGAAAGTGGGCGGCGAAAGTGGGCGGCGAAAGTGGGCGGCGAAAGTGGGCGGCGAAAGTGGGCGGCGAAAGTGGGCGCCGAAAATGGGCGCCGAAAGTGGGCGCCGGAAGTGGGCGCTGAGGGTGGGCGGCGAAAGTGGGCTGCGAAAGTGGGCGGCGAAAGTGGGCGCCGAAAGCGGGCGGCGAGCGCGGGCGCCGACAATGCTTGTCGCGAATAAGCCGTGCCTTGTCGTGATTCAATTTTCTCTTGTCGTGTTTCAGTTTTCCTAGTCGTGAGAACACCCGAGCTTTGAGACCGGCTGAGGAAGGGGAACCCCGTTCCAGGCATCTGCCACCGCGCGGGCAACAGCTGAACGAACTTGGGGGGATAGACCTGGGCCTTTCGAGGAAGCTGGTTCTCTAATATCACGTGGCGATGACCCCCGAGGCAGATGCGTCCCCTCATCGCCCGCTGGGTCCCCGGGTGATTGGTCAGGATCCCCGTGGGCTTCTTGCTCAGACTGTCTGGATGCACCTGAGGGTCGAAGGAGCACATATCGATCCTTAGCTCGCGTGCCCCTGGCAACTGAGCCGCCAGCCTCATGGCCTCAGAGCCCCGTGACGCGGCAGAGTACGGATGCTCAAATGCAAAATATCGCCCACGACGAGACTGGCACAGAGCCACTTCGACACACAAAACCAACGCTGACATACCCTCGGTCATCATGATTATGTACTTCTCGGGGTCCATCCGATCCCGGTTGATGCTCTGGAGAAGAGAGAAGGCCCTGCACTCTGGGCAGAGCCGCGCCACCCGGGGTCTACCCCGCTCGAGGGTCTGCCACAGCGCTCGGACCGACTCAAGTCTCCGAGAACCCCAACCGAGGCATCGATCAAAACTCGCCCTGCACGGAACCGCAACCCTTCTCTTCCCCAGCTCGGGGACGAAGCGAGGGGGGCATAAAATCCGGACAAACGCCGTCCGGCTTCGGCCCTGGCGGCCCGATGGGGCACCCCGGGCTCTTGCGCCCGCCGTCGCGGCATGCGCTGCGCCCCCCCTGATGAGACCCATGGGCCCCCCTTCATCAGATGCGACGGCTGCGAGGTAGTCTCGAGCGCCCCAGGGAAAGGTTACTTCTCGGCCATTATTAAAACAGATCGCCGTCGAGCCACTGGCCCAGCCCCGCACTGGACATGGATGGGCCCCCGGCTTTCGCACGAGGGAGCCCAAAGCATTACCAGCTGGGTTTGGAGGGAAGGTCGAGCGCCGTGGCCCGGGCGTGACGCTCGGGTTCTGGCATGCACGGAAACGGAGGTGGAAGCACGGAAGGAGGCGGAGGGAAGATCATCGAGGTGTCTGTCTCGCTCACTGCACCGAGCTGCCGTCCGAGCGCGACGGAGCGCCCTCATAGGAATCCTGCCGAGCACTTCCCAACCAGGCGTGGTCGGCGCGGCCGTCTGCGGCGGCGACGCCAGGGATGCCATTCCTGCCGCCGATGGGCCCACGCCCGTCTGCCCCACCGCCTGGCACAGCCCGGCCACCTGCATGGCGATCTGCATGACCACCTGCCCGACTTGGTTCACCTGGCCTTCGAGGTTGGTGACCTGCGCCGCCAGATTCACGACGCCCTCTCCAACGTGATCGATCGACTCGCCCAGCGGCTCGAGCGCCCCTTCCAGCATGCGCCGAATCTGGGTCACGCCCTGGAGCAACTGCCGGCACGCCTCGGCCGACGAGTTCGGCTGAGAACGGGCACCTGCTCGCACACGCGGTTGAGTCCGTCCCGCACGTGGCCGAGGTTCTCCAGTCCGCGAGGCAACTGCTGGAGCTGAGCGGCCACGGTCTGCAGCAACTGCTCGGCGTGGTTGACCGCGTTCAGGGTGGCCGCCCCTGGAACGACTCCCTGCGCTTCCAGCAACTCCACCGCTCGCTCGGCTGAGTCTGCTGCCCGACGAGCCGCAGCAGCCGCGGACTGCTCGTCGCCCCCAGCGACCTCGCCGTTCTGGTTGGCCCCAGCGGGAGCCCTGGGAATCCACGTGATGCGCTCTCCGCCCGCAATCCTGACATCGGCCGCCGTGTACGTGCTGGTTCCCGTAGCATCTCCAGCTCAAGTGAGGACAGGGTGCCACCGTCGCTGTCTGGGGAGTTGTCGTCGTAGCCGATGATGAGCTGGCCGATGCCGGGAAAGCTTCGGCAGTCGCCTGCCCTGGCAGCGGGACCTCCCGCTGTGGCTTCGGAGGTCCGGGATGCGATGGCACGGGGCCGCGGCGCGGCGCCCCCGGTGCCAGTGCGCCCATGTAGGCTTGGTTGACGACTGGAGTCCCGCCCCACAGGTGCGCGACAATCGCCTCGGGGGGTGCCCCTGCTGGCCCCGCCGTCTGCGCTGCCTCGAAAGTCGGCGGCGGCGGCTTGACAGGTGGCGCTGCCATTCCCATCTGGCGCCGGCGGTCTGCCGCGATCGCCTCCGCGGCGTTGGCCGCGCCGGGTCGGCGACCGCGGCTGATTGCCGCCCGCAGCCCTGGGCGTGGCCTGCGCGGAGGGCGCGCGCCGCTGACGCGATCTCCCGCGCGTGGCACTGATATGGTGGCCCCTGCCCGGCCGCTGGCGCAGTCTGTTGCACCTGGCCTGCCGCTGCGGCCGCCGCGGCCCGTGGCCGTGGGTGATGCTTTCTGGCGACAGCACCGGCGCCTCCTCTCCCATAGGCCTTAGGTTCTGGCCCAGACTCTCGACTCGGAGTCTGGGGTGGCGGAATCTCGTCGGCCACGCCGAGGGCCATCGAGACAAGCGTCGCCAGACACGCTGCGCCACGAAACCACATCGGCGTCGCCAGCTGGCCGAGGGTTCTGACGGATACGTGAAATACTCAGTGAGCCGCGGTCGCCTGGGGCTGCTCGGGCCGAGATGACTACGGAGTCCGAGGCTATCCAAGGCGGCCCCGTCGGCCTCGGGACCCCGCCGACGTCGGCCCAGAACCCTAGTGGATCGGGGGTCGCTCTGTGCAGGGTGGGGCGAGGCCTATCTGATCTGGGGGGCCTCTGAGCTCGCGACTGCGACGCGACTGGCTCGCGCCCGCGGCCCCCGAGGGTGCCCCCGCTGCTCTGGGCCCAACCCGCGACGATGAGGAGGGCCCCGCAAATCGTGCACATGGCCCCTAAGGTCCGAACGAGGTCCGCTGCGACGCAGCGCACTGGCCTCACCCGCGCCCCCCCTGAGGTCGCCCCCCACGACGGCCCCGAGGTTGAAGATGAACAAGAGCAAGAGGAGGAGATGGGACACGCACTTCGCCACCGCGCATATCGAGCCGCCCTCGGCCACCTCGAGAGGGCAACCGCCCTCGGCAAAGCAGAAATAATCTGGCCGCAGAGAATGGAACTTCTAGAGGGCCCGCTGCGGCACTCGCACGGGTCGAGGCAGCCGGCGCACGACGTCCGCCACCCTGCGCCCGGTCGACCGCCTGTAGAGCGGCGCCTCGGCGTCGAGCCTGGCGACCTCCATGCGGCTCTTGGGCACATCGATGACGCATGCCAGGAAATCCAGGAGGTTCACACTGATGACGCGCGGCACATCCTCGAGGAGCACCGCGGTCTCCACTACCCCGAGAACACCTCCCAACGTCGGCGGAAACAGGATCGAGCCCGCGATCTTGGTTTGGCCGCCAAACCCGCGAGCAGGCCCGATCGGCGACCCCTCTCCGGGTGGCACCGCCACGCGCGTCATCCCGAGGTCGCCGAGCGCCAGTGCCTCTCGGTTTAGGGCAGCCAGCCCTGCCAGGTCGCCGCCAGCCCCTGGGCCCACCAGCCCTTGTGTCGGCCGAGCGGTCAAGTAGATCTCGGCGATCTGGCCCTGGAGCCCCCGGAGCGAGGCAAGCGCGTCGTCGGCGGGCGGCGCCGCGCAGCCCGAGAACGCGCAGGACGCCAGCTGCCTGCGAGTCTCGGGCGGGAAATCCTTCTTTGGAAGGAGGACAGAGATCTCAAGCGGGCGGCCAAGAAAGACAGCGAGTACTACCGTGGCTCAGGCAGAGACAAGCCCTCCGGCCCCGGCGGTCAGCGACCCCCGCCCCGCCTCGAGGTCGCTTCGAGCGCGGGCGCGGCCGGGGCCGGGGCAGAGGCCGAGGCAGGGGGCCGCAAGTTCGGCGGCCTTCCCCTCGACGAGGTTAGAAAGGTCACCATGTGCAAGAACTGCGGCGAGAAGGGCCATTGGTAAGACGAGTGCCCGAAGCCAAGTTCGCTTCTTCGGGCCCGCCAAGTAGGTCTCGACACCGTCCTCGTCGAGGTCCATCTCGGATATCTCCAGCAGCACTGCGTTGACCTTTTCCTGGGACATCTCTTCGGTGTCGTCGGAATCCTCGTCGGACTGTTCAACGTCACCCTCAAGCCTGACACCGCCGTCCTCGGTCCAACCTTGTTCCTGTGTGGACGGGGGGAAAAGCAAACGAGGAGGGATCTGGATAGCCACCGGTCGCCTCTGGACCGTCGGCGCAGTTGCCAGCGCTACGGCCAGGCAGCAGCCGCTCAGCCGCGGTGAAGTCCAGCTGTCGAATCGCCCAGCACACACTCTTGTGCTCGAGGTCGCCGCGAGCGAGGGCCCTCACGTTCTGCGTCCCCTGCGGTGATAACGAGGCCCCCCCATCCATCATGAAGCCCTTCAGCTTGTCCGAGATCCATAGGTCGTTGCCTTCGGCCTCCTGGAATGCCTCTCGTGGTGATCGACGAAGGCCTGCAACGTCTCTTTAGCTTCCCGCTGGCACTCGAACAAGGCCCTGCACCCGATGCACCCGACTTCGTCGCCCTCTCGTTCGCCTGCCATCCTGTCGAGGCGGGTGGGCAAGAAGCTGAGCCAGGATTTGCTCTCTAAGTCGCTCTCTGAAATGTCCTCGAACGAGGTCTGCATCGTCCACGTGAACAACTTCATGAACTTCTCGTGCCGCCTGTAGGTCGGCACGTCCGCGTACAGGCCCCATCTCTGCATCGCCTCTTCCACGTCCAGTAGTGCTGCCAACCAGGCCAGGCCGGCGGGTCGCTTGAGCCTCATTTCGTGTATCCGCCCGACGACCAGCATGACCTGTCCTCGTCGTTGGAGCGCCAGCGCTGCTTGCAGTCGTCGATTTCCGGTCATCGCTGCGCCAGCGCTGCTTGTCATCGCTCCAGTCCTGGCCGTTGGACGGGTCGGTCCACCCACTGTCAACACCTGCTGCGTCCCACGAAGCCCGGGCTGCTGGGCGAACATCGGATGTCTGGTCGCGCTGGCGTCCAGTGCAATCCGCAGCACGACCTCTCGTCCAGGGGTCGTTGCCGTTCGCCCACTCGTCCTGGCCGTGGGACGGGGCGGCCGCCTCGGCGGCCGCGGGCGGCGCGGGCGGGGACGCCGCGAGAGCAGGCTGGCCAGCTTCCCCGATCATGCCAGCAACCATCTCCCGAACGTCCTCCAGCCGCACCACGCCAAAGCCGGCACTCTGGGTCCGGCTCGCGGCGCCCTCCAGCGCCTCCTGGGGCCCAGTGAGCGTCGCGAAAGTCTCGTTCCTCCGGGGTTCCCCGCCGTCGCCGTCGGCAGGCATGCCGTGGATCCCACGCACGTCGGCTTGTCGGAAACCGCGCGTCCTCCTAGAGCCCTTGAGCGCAGCCGCTGGCGCGCGCAATCGCGCAGCGGGCGGGCACCCTGGGCCCTGGAGCTCACACGGCTCCGCTACCAACTGTGGCAGCAGGAGCAGCAGCAAATGGTGTTGGACTTGAGCTAGTATGGCGTACAGGTACCAGAGAGGGTCCAATCCTCAGGGCCCGGGTCAAGGAAACTAAAAGCTAAACCTATTCACAAAATTGTGCTAAGCATTCACAGGTGACGATGATTGTAACGACACAGATGGTGATGATGGTGTGGTGATGGCGAGTTTGAAAATACGGTGTGGTGATGATGATGAGGATGACGACGACAACGACGACGACGATGATGATGCTGATGATGATGACCGACGACAATGATGGGATGATGGTAGTGATCGTTGATGGTGACATTGTAACGGTGATGATGACGATGGTGATGGTGAGTGCGAAAACAGGCGAGCGGCGATGATGATGGTGATGATGAGCACACGTGTGCGTGAGTTTTTTCCACGGCAAGAAGGCAGAGGAGAAGGAGGAATATGCTGCCCCTCAAGAGGGCCATACCAGATGCGCACCCCGAATGAAACCGAATGCAAGAGCCAGCTCCGCACAAACGGAACCAACACAGCGTGGGAACATATGTCCCGCGAACGTGGCCGAAACTCTGGCCACCGATTCGGAGAACAGGTGTGCGTGAGTGCTAGTGATGGTGGTGTGCGATGGTGTGATAATGATGACGAGGATCATGGGGATGGTGAATAGGATGGTGAATGTATGGTGATGATATCGCGGTGATGGTGAGGACGACGACGACGACGACGATGATGTTGTTGTTGTTGTTGGTGTTGTTGTTGTTGTTGCTGCTGTTGTTGTTGTTGGTGTTGTTGTTGTTGTTGTTGGTGGTGTTGTTGTTGTTGCTGCTGCTGTTGCTGTTGTTGTTGGTGTTGTTGTTGTTGATGATGATGATGATGTTAATGTTGATGATGATGATGATGATGATGATGATGATGATGATGATGATGATGATGATGATGATGGTGATGGTGACGGTGACGGTGACGGTGAGGAATAGAGGGGAAGAGGAGGAGGAGGAGATCCTGCGCGGGGGGGTGCAGAGAAAACAAGAACCCCATTTGGGATGTGGAGAAAAATACATCATCCTAGAAAATCTCGACCAAAGCTCTGGACCCAATCTTTCTGCGGAATGTTTCGGGCCGGATCGATCCGTGCGGGTCTGTTGGCTCCGAAAAAAACAAAATCGTTCAGTGTGACCAAACACGCATTGCCAGAATCTCGAAGGAGAGGAGGGGGGGGCGGCGGTAGCGGCGGCGGCTCTGGCGGGTGCGCGGGAGAGGGCTGAAACGAACTGCCAGGCTGGGCCTCGTGGGGGAGGATGCCCCTCGTCGTGCCTAGGAACCTCCGACGCCCTGGTTCCTCAGTGCGCGGGCCCGGGGAGCCCCCGACCCACTCCTGGGGACTGGCTTCTGGTCTGGTCCTAGAGCCCAGAGGGACGGCCCCCAGAGAGCGAAGATGGCGAGTTGGGCGCTGAAGGCCTGGGGACTAGAGCGTCGGTCTCTTGTTTGCAGCGGGCAAGATTGCCTTGTTTCGGGCCATGGGGCCCTCACGACTCAACCCGGCAAAAAGAATACTGCAGAAAGAAGGGGTCCAGAGTTATGGACAAGTGTTGTTACGATGTTGACATTTTTACGCGACGTCGATCTGAGGGGGGATAGCGACCACACTGCACTCCCGTGTTAGATGCTCATTCTAGGGCCCTTCCCTGAGCCACTCGCTCCGCTCATGCGTAGATACCGCGTCGAAAGTCCGTCGACTTGAGTCGAACCCGAGTAGGCCTTGAACCGAAGTAGAGTCGGACTAGAATCGAACTAGAGTCTAACATATCCTTCTAGGTCGGCTCCAGGAAGGTCCGCAAAACGAACATCGAATGACAACGTCCAACGCGTCACGGATCAAATCTGGAACGCGGGCCGTGCTCATCCGAGGAGCGAGCGAGCCAACAACAACAGTGCACTCCAATGCGGCATGACAAGAACTCGGGAATCAACAACGGGAAGTTTTTCGTAAGAACCACATCAAGCTGGAGTCAGACCAGGAGTAAGCCCAAATAAGCTGGAGCAAGCGGTATCAGTCTCAAGTTGGCTTGTTTTCGGCCACGGATGTACAGTCGCCGATGCTGCCTCTCAGGTGTTGCATCCGAAGGCCACACTGCGCTCCAATGCGGTACGA
This sequence comes from Prorocentrum cordatum, assembly GCA_963575745.1. NCBI lineage: Eukaryota > Dinophyceae > Prorocentrales > Prorocentraceae > Prorocentrum > Prorocentrum cordatum. Next base: position 496,286 of record CAUYUJ010003625.1, read on the forward strand.
CCAAAAGGGTGCATCGAATTGAACACCCGCACACCCTGTGATGGCCGTGGGAAGCCGCCAGTAGTAAGCGACTCTTGAGTAGTAGGGCCCCTCGAGGTTCGTCGATCCAGGCTTTAGGTGCTTGTTATCCTTATTAGAGCCCTCGGAGACCTCCACGGGACCTCCAGAGGCCAGCTGGAGGCCTCCGAATGCCTCCAGAGATCTCCAGAGGACCCAGGATTCCAAAGCCTGGAAAAACTGCCCGAAGTTTCTTGCAATATTCTGCCCTGAAGCCATCAAAGAGCTGCCACCTCGGTTTGGGCTTCGCAGCAGGCAGCGAGCAGAAGGCCCCCGCATTCTTCGCGCCTTCCCATGGACCCCTCGCTCGCCATCTGATGCGTGGACAAAGGTCCTGAGAGGGGATTACATGCGGTTTCTCTTGCGTGCAGCGGTCTACAACCCATTGTCTCTCAGTCAGAGCTCACGTCTGGAGGAGATTGCGAGTGTGTTGGACGTGGATGTACTTCTTCTCAACGGCACACGAGTAAGAGAGTGGCCAGATAGACAATATCACGTTCAGAATTTACCCAACAGACGGACTGCAGTTCATTTCGGATGGCGGCGCTCCCCGTATGTGACCAACTGCGCGGGGACATGCATAGAGCTAGGACGACGACTGCGACGGAACCACATTACTTCCATCACTCCAGCGCCGCGAGGACTGGAGGGCAGAGCAGGCGACATTCGGATCAAGTCAGGTGGTTTCGACATCCTGGCGGTCACGGGCTACCCCCCTCCACTCTACGAGACGGTCTCGGCCAAGCGAGCACAGCGGCGCAGCATCGAGCTGACCATGCAGCACATTCACAATCGACTGGCGAGCGCACCAGCTCGATGCACACCCATCGCAGGCTTCGACATCAACTCGGGGCTCGGCCAGAGGATGACGGAGGAGACTAGACGCGACCCAGATGAGCAGCACTTCGGCGCCTTTCACCTCAAGCGGAGCGGCATCGCAGGCAATATGGTGTACAACACCATGGAGTCCCTCGACATTGCTTGCGTGAACACCTACTACCCGAGCGCAGGGCCTACGGACTACGGACCTAGACAGGACACCAGCACAATAGACATTGGCCACATCGCATCATCCCTCCTCGAGGGTATCAAGACGTCCACTGTTGCTTGGAAACGCGGACGTAAGCTTCACCTCATCCCCGACGCCCAGCCCAGAGACCACCTCCCCGTGTTTTTCACGATCGACTACGAGATGCCCACGTTCGTCCACCGCCAACTGCGACCCAGATGGGACCACACCAAACTAGCCGGAGCACTATAACACGGCGAAGACCGACTCGGGTTCCACCGAGAGCTCGACCAGCGTATGAAAGACATTACCAACCAGCTTTCCAACTATGCCGACCTGCCGCATCCTGACTTCGACTACGACCTGTGGGCCCAGACCTTGTTGGACACCGCTCAAGCTCATTTCGGAGTTCACGGAGTCAGACACGAACACGACGAGGTCACCCACTGGCGCCGCATACGCCTCGAGAAACTACGAGCTCGCCGACAACTACGCGGCCAACTTGCCCACCTGTGGCAGGTCTACGGGGAAGTTCTGGACCAGCACGAAGTCTACCTGAACACCCTCAAGAGCGAGATCAATGAGGCCACGTACCCCATCCGAAGAGCGGCACGGCAAGGCTATGCGACCTACCGCAAGTACCTGTACCAGGAGCTGGTGGAGGCTCGACGACTGGGGCACGCGGCGGACGTACATCGTATTGCACGGCTCCTCGCGGGCAAGGCTATGGGGGTGAAGAACCGCATATACTGCCATCTCACTAGCTACAAGCCCTCCCTCGCCGAGCGTCGTGCCATGTCGAACGCCAAGGCAGCGAGGGAGGCATGGGAGCACAACACATCGATCTACGAGCCGAACTGGACCAATTTATTTCTATTCAAGATGACGACGTCCTGCGCATCCGCACTACGACTATGGAGATCACGGCTGACACTCTATTCCAACAACTTCTACTTCGACTACGACGGGCCAAGAAACGACGCAGCACTACTGCTCGACCCGACGTACCTGGCAAAGACGCTCACCACGCACGGTGGCATGGGCTACTACACCACCACACCAGCTGAGCCTACGACCACATTCACTATGATGCCGACGACGAACCCATCTACCACCATCCACTTCATCCCTGCCTCAACTACACCGACACCACTACAACAGCCCGACGCCGGCCACCACGAACCACTGGGGGGCGCTCACGAATATGGACCGACCCGACGTTGACCCAGTCGACGACCTCGACGGCGAGGACCCCCCCCCCACGCCAGACGAACGCCCACCAGCACCTGACCTCGACCTCCAACCAGCACCAGCCCCGACGACTTTCGACCACAGCCCTGACCAACACTCACACACGACACGAGCGTAAGACGGTAGACACAACGCACTGGACGCAGCTTCCCACTACACCAACGCCAAGTCCCACGTCATGGACATCCTCATCCACTGCCTTCGGGCCAACTAACTCCCGACCAAATCCAGCATCACCGACGGCATCCTCCTCGACAAACGCAACCTGAAGAAGCAGATGTCCAGCCAGCGAATCCTTCACCTCTCAGACACGATCTGGAAGAGTTTCTACGCTGTACTCTACGGCTGGGGGGATCGCAAGCTGTCCTGGACGAATACTATCCCCAGCCATTGGCATGGATTCCTAGCACGCCGACGCCGCGAAGGATCAATCTTGGTACAACGACGGGCAGGCTGGTCACTCCGACGCCAGAAGCAACACCACATCAACGAGCTGCATGACCTTACCAATGCGTTCCTTTGCACAAGGGCAAGGGACCTCCTCCACATTAGCCAACAACTCGTACGCGACGACCTCCAGGCACTGGCGCATCAAAGGTTGGTGAACAGCATTGTGCTTATTCCAGTGGAGGACAATGAGGAGGCGTTCCTACTTCACGACGGCGGACTGCAGGGATCAAGCGAAGCCCCCAAACAGTTCGCAGGCGTCTATCATGAATGCATTACAGATGGGAAGAATCTCACCCAGGACCCGATCATTATGTATGACGAGATAGAGGGATACCACCAGGACGTATCCTTATCAGGCTTCGCCGACGACTTGCTGAAGAAACGACTGTGCCCGTCAGGCACGGCAGAGGAGGCGATGGAGATAATTAATGCGGGAGGCAAGCTTTTCGACTATGTACTCCACCATTGGCACTTTGCGCAGAATAAATCAAAAAAAACATCGTTCCTTGCCTCGGGTCTCATGTCGAGAATCGGAAGCTCCAGGAAGTTCGCCCTCCTTCCCAGGGAATTGTCGTGTCAGATGTCCGCCACCTCGGAGCTCGCTACACTATGACAGACAGTAACAAGTTGGAGATCTCGAATCGCGTGCACTCTATGACCGTGGGATGGTGCCAGCTGGGAAAGTTCTGGAACGAGAGAGGGCTCTGGAAGCTCAAGCGTGACATCTTCCTAGGGAAAGTGATCGAGCCTGGGCTCTCGGGTCTGGAGGCCTTCGTCCTGAAGAAAACCGAGGAGAAGAAGCTGGACTCCCAAACCGTGAAGTACCTTCGTGCCTTGATGCAGGGTCGCGCCAAGAAGATCCACGTGGACTCGCACATGACTGCGATGAGTAACGTCGAGGTTCTCAAGCAGTGGAAGATCCTTCCAGTGAGAGCAGAGCTAGCGGTCAGACGAATTAAATGGCTTCAGAGCATGTGCCGACACAAACAAGCACATCGTCAAACCCTGGTCGCCATTTTCGGACACATCCCGAACGAATGCGAACCCATGGGCCCATCAGATTTCCAGGGACCTCGACCTCCTCAGGGACATCAGCGGCACGGAAAGCTTCTGGGAGATCTGGACGGACACGAACAAGTCTTGGAAGGCCCTCCTCACCCCGAACTCCGAGTCCGAACAAGCTCTTCTTAGACTAGATCCAGGCATTCTACGAGCAGCAGCACACGCCCCAGGGAGCCCCATATGGCCTCGCTTCTACGACACCCCCACGGACATGACAGATGTGAACCCGAAGGTATTTAAGTGCGAACTTCTAGATCACGAAACTGGATGAGGTTGTGAACTTACATTCCCGAATTATCGACAGCTAACTACTCATCAAGCCTCTCGACATAGACTTCGATTTACTATCCCGAGCAGTGTGATCACGAACCAGTGCCCTAATTGCTACACGATCCTGAAAAGCCGAGCTTGCGCCCAAAATCAACTTATCTTTGCCTACGCCCAGGGCCGATGTCGTATGGGACGGAACACTATGAAATGGCCCTTGACAAACGTGAAGGACCCCACGTGCGCCCTCTGTTCCGCAGCCTTTTCAGATCTGGCCTCACTTTACGAGCACAGCAGAATCGAGCACCTTCCGAGGCCAAGCCCACTTCTCGACCATGCCGGCGCTACTGCAGATCGGCAACGGCGACACTGAGATGCCCTTCGAGCGCAACCAGCGCCAGAGAAAGGACGGGGACGACGAGGAAAACAAGAAGAAGACGTACGAGGCGGCGAAACAACAGCTCCCCACTCACACCAAGAAGTTGATGACGCTCATCGTGAAACAACTAACTCCGCTGTGCCCAGCAGAACCGCGACATGAGCAGCGTCATCTTCGACACCTGGGTCTTCAAGAGCGACAGCCCGCTCATCCTTCGCATTCAGGAGCAGACAGCCGCCTACGGCAAGGCCACCAAGGAGAAGGGAAAAAATCACGACCTCGGACCTCCAAAGATCTACGCGATGGGAGGCCTACTTGCAGCGGTGAAGGAGCTTCAACTAGAGGACCCGCTCAAGACACAGGTCACAAAACTGTTCACGGACTACGACAACTACGACAACGAGCAGAAGTCCGAGCTGGTGCTCTTCTGCAAGGTCGACCGAATGTACGAGAAGGAGAAGAAGAGGCTGATGCTCGCGGTCCGCGAGCCACTGTTTCGGGGATACCTGATGCAGGCGCTGAAGACGACAGGCAGCCAAGCGGAAGTACGGCAGAGCCCCAGCGACGCACATGAAGCGGGAGCTTCAGGAATGGGTGGAACAGCTATTGATGTAATCACCGAGGACACGAGAATGGGTGGGAGGACAGCTCATGGCGGGAGTACTGACAAAAAGGCTTCGAGCGGGGGTGAGGCTGCAGCAATGAGCGAGAGTATCCCAGCTACAGCACTGCGTGAGAGTGAGGCGACCCCAGTTGAGACCAGGAGCAGGCTTAGCCCGTCCCCCGTCTCGGATCTTCGAGTGTGCACGATGTTTCTGGCCACTAAAAATGTTTTCCCTGGTAGTCGTAGTTCTGACAGTTTAGTCTCGAGCAAGCACCTGTTGCAACAAGCTAGAGTTTGGCATCGATCGCAAACTTGATCGTCCCGTTTTCTGGTGTGATCCCCTCGATCTCTCCACACGTCAGAGGTCGTGGGTCTCAGGCTGGGGCTCTGTCGGGCCCGTCGGCTGCCAGACCACCACATAGGGTGGGGGTTTTTAGGCCCGCAATAAAGCTGGGACATCGCTCCGTTTTGAAGGAGAGTTGCGAGCTGCGTGTCGTGCACTAGCTTGTGATGCTTGAACCTCGGGGCGAATGATGTGAATGAGTGAACGAATGAAGCCATCAAAGAAATTCCGGGATCGAGAACAGGTACACGGGAAGGGATCGAGAAATCCAGGGCCCGCATATGGGAAACATCGATACGTCTGAGGTTTAGGCTCGAACACTTGAGTCCTCGCGCCCCTGATGTTTTCACCGAGAAACCACCAGAGGCCTCCCATGGAATCCCCGAATCAATCTGAGATGTGTCGAAAGAACTTCCCAGGATGCTTCACCGCGGCGAAAAACCTTGCGAGGAGCCCAAGATGTCCGCGAATATAACACAATGCTCAGATGAAGTCCAGGTAACACCAACACAACGATCAAAGAACTCTAACAATTTCGCACTTGGACCTTCACTCTGGATTGACGGCAGTAGCCAACAAGCGACGCATCTGAACAATCTCACTGCAGTAGCCAATAAGCGACGAATCTGAATCATTTTGTGCAACCCCGCTGGCTGCAACAGCAGATCAATAGAGGCATCAACGTGACCGCCATGAAGTTGTGTCTGGCGCACACATGATTTCAAGGGTGGGGCGTGCGGTCGGCTGGCTGCCTAACCTTTGCACACCTCTTATGCTGAACTCAATCCATCCACCCTAAGCACACACACAGACAAATACGCACACCAGGAGGCAGCTCAAACCCCGCCAGCGAAGACCAATCAAGGTGCAAGAGGAGAGCACTCGTGTTGAATCATGGTGCGTTGCAAGCGTTGCTGCGGCATGCTGCCGCTGAAATTTCTATGCGAAGTCTCACCTGCTGCAACCAGTAGCTTCAGGACATCCACGCACTTCAGTATCCATTCGGCAGCTTCAAAACGCCCAGGGTCGACAGGAGGCAGCACTGCGCATCGGACTGCTGTACAGCCTTTGTCGTCTGTCGGCGAAGCATCAGCTTTAGCTTCCAAGAGAACCTTCACCGCGCCTGGATGCTTCACGAAACAGGCACAGCTTAGCGGAGTGGACCCCAGTGAGCTTCGCACATTGAGGTTTGCCCGGCCCCTGATGATCTCGGAGATCACCTGAATGCCGTTGGGCAACTCGGGTTTCATCGCGAAGATATGCAAGAGGGTCATGAACTCGTCGTCGCTTTCAGGTCGCATTGGTGCATTCACTGAAGCCCCTGCACGAATCAGCTGGCGCATGAGCGGGACGTTCCCACGCATAGCGGCTTCCTGAGGGCGCAGAAGCCTACGCATGATTTCCCCTTTCGCCTCCCCTTCACATGACATTTCGGTGCCTTGGTTTTACCCGTCAAGTCGCTGCATTGCTATATCAAACATATGGTTCAACATCTTGTGACAATTCAACCCGTCGGTTTTGGCAACAATCCTGCAAGTCATCGTGCGTCACCCGCTCCAGGTTGTTGCCAATACCGTCTCCGACAGCCATCCAGCCATTGCAGATCGAGGTGTCGAGCAAAGACAGCTGGGAGATAATCCATGTTTAACGATACCATTGCACCGTGGGGCCATTCTTGCAATCTAGAAAGCCTCTGCGATCACACGCATATGCTTGTCATCGGCATGAAATGCCTTACCGAAAAGCTGCACCTATGCGCTACTGGTTAGCTCGACACTTAAGAAGCGAACGATTTCATCACCCTCGCAACTGCTCGTGTACCATTGCGGCAACACTCACCAACATGTTTTCCGTCGGCGGCGAGGCAAAAGTATCCCGCACCAGCGGTCAAGCAATTCGGGGCAGCCCAAGAGCGAATGGCCCAGCATGCAGATGGAAGGACTGACACAGACACAACGGCGGCAGAATCGAGGGAGGAGGACGGGGGCACCCAAAGGCGGAAGACTTCCATCCCGAGCGCGCTGGAGCGGCCAGCACCGGCAGCGGGGATTGCGGCAGCGGCCGGGCCGCGGCGTCGGTGAGCCTCTTTGAGGCTTCTTGTAGTGTCTTGGAGGCCTCCTGGGCCGTCTGGATGCCATCTTGTGCTTCTCCGATTCGAGGCCCTCTTGGACCCGAAAAACCTTCAAAACCTCTGGGAAATCAATGTTTTTGGCCTCCTGAGGCCCTCTCGAGGGCCCTCTTGAAGGCCTCTGGAGCCGTCTCGAGGCTCTCTTGGACCGTCTGGAGGCCATCTGAGGCGCTCTTGGGGCCGTCTTGGAGACGTTTTGGAGCCCTCTTGGGCCGTCTTGGGGCCCTCTTGGCCTTTCATTCTAAAAAATACCGGGGCAACGGGCAATGGGAGCCGCCCGGGAGCCGCTTTAATCGAAAAATACAAGGGAAGCGGCTCCCAGGAGGCCATTACATCCAGTCCTTGCCCCCCTCGCCCCTCCCATGGACCCCTCCCTAGAAGGCTTCGCCCCAACTCAACGTACATCGCTCGTACCTCGCTCTTTCCGTCACCTGGGCCGGGCATGGAAACGGAAAGAGCGCTTCAGGAACTTGCCCGAGATGGCTCATGGCACCCTTCGCTCCTGGGAGCCTTGGTGTAAAGAGCTTGTTGCTTCACCGCTCTCTTTTGGGAGCCCTGGTGTTCAGAGACTTTTACGTTGCCGCTCGCTCTGGGGAGCCAGGGTGTTCAGAACTTGTTACGTCACCACTCGCTGTTGGAAGCCGTGGTGGTTATTGGCATCTCTGGGGCTTCTTGGGAGTCTGTTGGGGGCCCTTTGGGTGCCCTTGTGGGCCGTCTTGGAGCCTTCTTGAGCCGTCCGTCCTGGAGCCCTTTTGAGCCGTCTTGGGGCGTCTTGAAGGTCTTTGGCTGTCTTGGGGCACCTCTGGGAGCCCTCTTGGGAGCCTCTTTGGGCCCTCATGGGGCTCTCTTGGGGCCATTTTGGGGTCCTCGTGGGCCGTCCTGGGGCCTTCTGTGGCCGTTCGGAAGGGGCTCTTGGACAGTTTGCGGGCCTTTGGGGGAGCCTCGTGAGCCATCCGGGGGCGATCTTTGGAGCCTCTAGTGCCGTTCTAGGCCAGGAAAAACTAGAACCCCCAAAACTAGCAAAAAACAAGTAATAATCATGATGTTTGCCTCTTTGGGCCCTCTTGGGAAGCCTCCTGGAGACCTCATCGGGCGTCTCGGGGCCCTCTTGGGCCGTCTTGGAGGCCTTCGGCAGCTTGGAGCTTTCCTTGGGGCCTTTTGGGCCCCTCTTGGGAGCCTCTTTGGGCTTGGAGCTCTCTTGGGGCCGTATTGGTGCCCTATGGGGCCGTCTCGGGGCCTTCTTGGGCCATCTTGGGGCCCTTGAGCCGTATGTGGAAAAATCCTCGGAATCGGGCCATTGGTGCCGCCATGGGGCCGCTTCACTCGAACAAATACCAAGGAAGCTGGCAATTCGACGTTTCGCCCGCGCTTCTGGAATCCCTCCCTAGAGGGCTTCGCCCCACCAAAACGTCATCGTTCGTACCTCGCCCTTTCCGGTGTACCTAAGCCCGAACGTCGAGCTCGAAAACAAGCGTGGAGACAAAGCGAACACGTAGGAGGAAGCGGAAGGCCTGCTCCCCGTGAACCTTCAAGACCGAGTTCTGACGGGTCTGACGTCTGAAAATGAGAGCGCCACAGGATATGGAGCGCTCGAAAGAGCAGCCAGAACTTGACGTAGAGGAGTCCGACGGTGAGTCGCTCCTGGGGTGCATAAAAAGGAGGAAGAAAGAGGAGGCCGACGAAGAGGTCATTGAGGGAACTGATTCACGTGTTTCAACGTTTTCTGCCGTTCTTGAGTTTCCGCGGGATTCTGGAGGAGAAAATATCCAGGAGGGGAAGCAAGCCGATGAGAAGGAACTCCTCTCGTGATTGGAGGTAAGAGATAAAGTGATTGAACGTGTTCGGTCATTCTTGACCTTCCGAGGCCCTCTGGAGGAGATGATCTCCAGGCGGGGAGGCAAGGAGAGGAGGTGGAGTTCCTCTCGTCTTCCTCCTCATTATCATCCTCCTCTTCCTCACCATCATCATCACCATCCTCCTCCTTTCATCATCATCATCATCATCATCATCATCATCATCATCATCATCATCATCATCATCATCCTTATCATGACCATCATCAACATCAGCATCACCATCATCAAAGTCAGCATCGTAAATATAATAATGATCATCACCAGCAACAGCATGATTGTTATCATCGCCACCATCACCATCATCAACGCCATCATCACCACCATCACAATCAGCAGCAGTCACATCATCACCAGCATCAGCATCACAATCGTCATCATCAGATGTCCCATCATCACCAACGCCATCACCATCATCATGACCACCATCATCATCATCACCATCATCAAAATACGCACAATCAACAACATCAGCATCGTCATGATCGAATCCATCATTCGTCATCATCGTCATCATCGTCATCATCAACATTCGCATCAGCATCTGCATCATTGCCATCAGAATCACCATCAGCATCTTCACCATCATCGTTACAGTTATCGTCATCACCATCACCATCACCATCACAATCATCACCAGTATCAGCATCGCAATCACCATCATGAAAAGCATAACCAACATCAACAAAAAACAATCATCACCAAAAAAACACCATCATGACCCAAAACAGCACCATCACCACCGCCATCACGATTATCATCATCATCTTCATCAGGACCAGCATCCAAAATCATCATCATCACGATCATCATCGGATGCGTCACCATCATCACCAACATCACCATCAACAACAACATCAGCATCACCATCATCATCCGCAACGTCATTATGGTAATCACCATACACAATATCATCACCATATCACGCATCATCATCATCATCAAAATCAGCATCGGCATCGTCTCAAACTAATAGCCATTATGAACAGCATAACCATCATCAACTACATGCTCGTCATCATGACCATCGTCATCGTCATCGTCATCCGCATCGCCATCATCACCAGCATCATCATCATCGTAAGCATCCGTATCATCATAAAGACCATCACCAACATCAACAACATTGGCCTCATCATCATCATCATCATCATCATCATCATCATCATCATCTTCTTCACCGTCATCATCCGCGCCATCAGCGTCATCATTATCAGCACCATCGTCATTATCAGCATCGGCATCATCAGATTCATCATTAGCACCAGCATCGTCAGCACCAGCAGCGTCATCAAACTCATCATCATTTCAAAACAACATCGTCATCATCGCCGTCATCGTCAACAACGTCATCATCAGCGCCATTATCATCGTCATCATAACAAGCAACATCAACATCACCTTCACCATCATCGTCATTACCATTATCACAACCGTCCTCACCGCCGACATCAGCATCAGCACCGTCATCATCATCGTCATCGTCGTCATCATCACCCCCATCATCATTGGCATCATCATCAGCATCAGCATCATCATCGTCCTCATCATCATCAACCACCATGATCGTCATCAAAAACATAATCGTCATTATTTTCATCACCGTCATCACCGTTATCATCGCCATCCTCATCATCATAATGATCATCATCAGCAGCACCATCATCACCATCACCATCATCATCATCATCATCATCATCTTCAGCATCAGCATCTTTATCATCGTCATCACCGTCATCATCATCATCAGCATCATCATCATGATCATCATTCTTCATCATCATCATTACCAGCATCAGCATCAGCACCAACATCAGCATCAGCACCAGCATCATCATCAAAATGATCGTCATCATCATCAACTGCATCAGCATCAGCATCACTGTCATCGCCATCATCGACATCCTCATCATCATCATCATTATCAGTTTCGCCATCATCGACAACACCATCACCTGCATCATGGCCATCATAATTAGCATCGTGATCATCGTCATCATGATCGCCAGCGTCATCAACAACATCATCATCACCACCATCTTCTTCGTCACTGTCTTCGTCGGATCCGCCAGACGGGCGACGCGAGCCGAGCCAGAGGGGGATAGAACGATGAGGCAGGCAACAACAAGAAAGAGAGGCGGCAGGGCACTCTGCCGCTGGCACCCATCTCACACTGGGGGAACCCCAGGGTCGCGCACGATTCAACAGAATCACAAACGGACAACACGAAAGCACAACCAAAGGGAAAAGGAGACCCAGGGCCTGATCGACAAGCTGATTTTCGCCCGCGATGGCCTTCGCCGCAGGCACCCTCGACCTGGCCGTTTCCTCGGCGCCCGGCTGGGCGACCGCAGGCATGCCGGCCATCAACTCCGCCATCTCCCCGCGCAAAACTTCCCGCGACAGCGCTGCGACGCAGTCGTCAAAAGGCACTGGCGGCGGCCCGGAGGGGAAAGCCGCCAACCCCCCGACCCCCAAGAAAACCATCGTTGCGAGCGGGGCCCAGGTGGGGAACTCACCAACCCCTCCAAGCGCCCAGAATGAAAAACGCAGGCGGTTCTAAGGGAAGGGGGGGGGCACCAGCCCCCCCGCCCCCCTTGGGAACTCCCCTCGAGGGGGCCTTGGGCATGGGTCAAAACACATAAACCCCCCCACGCCCCCAGAAAAAAAAAAAACCTATTGAGGGGGCGGCCCTAAAGGGAAACCCACCACCCCCCAACCCCCTAGAAAAAACCCAGCGCGGCGTCAACAGCGCAGTGTCAACAGCGCAGCGTCAACAGCGCAGCGCCAACAGCGCAGCGGCAACGGCGCGGCGGCAACAGCGCAGCGTCAACAGCGCAGTGGCAACAGCGCAGCGGCAACAATGCAGTGCCAACAGAGAAATTAGGCGTCAACAGCGTGGCGTCAACAGCGCAGCGCCAACAGCACAGTGTCAAAGGCGCAGCGTCAACGGCGAAGCGTCAGCAGCGCAGCGTCAACACCGCAGCGCCAATAACGGGGGGGGCGCCGGGGGAAACCCAGCAACCTCCCCTAGACCCTCCCAAAGACCCCACTCGAGGAGGGTTCTCGGCCCCCCTCGCCCTCCGAAAACTCCACTTGAGCGGGGGCAGGGGGGCTCGACAGCGCCTCGCGGTCGGACGGGGCGCCTGCCGGGAAGCGCGCGGGGCATTGATCGCCGCGCGGGCCCATCACTCCTTCAAGTCCGCCATCTCTGGGACGTTCACCCCCGCAGCTATCAGACGCAGCAGTTCGAGAACTCTGGCAGGAGAGACTCCTCAATCAGAGCTTGCCTCTGGAAGGGTCCTAGCGGATTCGCCGATTTCGGTGGCCGGCCCGGACGCCTGGGTGTTCGGGTGCCCAGGTGCGCGGGCGCCCAAGTGCCCGGGTGCCCTATAGCCCTATAGCCCTAATAGCCCTATACCCATATAGCCCGATTGCCCAATCGCCCCATAGCCCTATAGCCTTATAGCCTCATAGCCCGATAGCCCTGTAGCCATATAACCCCATAGCCCTATAGCCCGATAGCCATATAGACCTGTAGTTTCATAGCCCTATAGCCCCATAGCCTTCCAGCCCTGTAGCCCCATAGCCTTCTAGCCCTGTAGCCCCATAGCCTTCTACCCCACTAGCCCCATAGCCTTCTAGCCCTATAGCCCCATAGCCCTAAACAATTATGATTGGGGCTGCTCTCCGGCACGATGGGAAGAGCATGGCGAGGGGAACGCTCAATAGGCAGGTTTATCCTAAGCCTAGGAGGCGGTACGAGTGATGGCGAGAGGGAGCAGGAAACGGCGCCGCCGCGCTTCGTTGCCCCTCACCGCGTTCTCCCCCCGCTCGGACGTCGAGCCTTGAGCCGAGGTGCCCCCGCGCGCAGAACCGGGAGCAGGGGCAAACATTGAGTAAGCGCCTCGCGCTCTAATCAACCTGCCGCGCCACTACTGGGTCGGATTCTGCACAACGCCAAGCGCACCACTTGGGGGCGACAAAAAGGGCCGCCGCGCGATGCAACGCAGCGGAGGCAAATGCCTGTAGACAAGCGCTACCACTGTCAACACTGCGCCCACAACTTTGGGCCCAACACGTCCCCACGCAAGCCGCGGCAACCTAGCACGTGCTGCGGCAGCCGAACTGCGCCCAGCGCGTTCCAGAGAGGCCTCACCAGAACGCGCTGGGAGCAAAAACCGGCGGGGCAAATGCCACCGGGGATTGTTGACCTGCTGACGTGGCCTCTGGACTAATTTCGGGGACTTGGGCCTGACGAGGCCTCTAGACTACCACGTGGAAAGCGACTATGCTATACCGCGCGCGCCGCGCGTCGCAAAAACAGAAAATCCACACGGCAATCTAAGCGGTCACCGGCGACCGAAATGCGGGAACAATTTTCCGGTCAACTGGGCCACTTGGCCATGGAAATGCGGGAACCGTTTTCCGGTCACCTGGGCCCCTTAGCCTGGGGGGCGCATGCTCTAAACGCACATGCTGCCGATGCTCGCGCTACACTCCGTGATGCAAATGGCGGGAGGACCCCCTACACGCGCTCTTCCATTGGAATCCTGCGCGCCGGGACGTGCATAGGACCTCTAACAATCCCGATAGCACCCCTCATCGCCAGACACACCCCGCAGCTCGACCGGGGCAGGGCCAAGTGCTCTGGCGCTGCGCGCACGCAGTGGCCCCATAGACCGAAGTGGGCCCCGACCTTCGACGCGCGGTTGGGCCCCTTGCCCTCGGCGAGCCCGTCGGCGCGCATCGAAGCTGTCTCCGCGTAGATCACATCCAGCATGCCGCGCTCGACTCGGCTCCGAATGACTTCGTCCATAGTCATAAGGCTCTTCGTCCTCCAACTGCCGCGACCCTCGGCCACGCGGTTCGCCGCGTGGTTGTAGCCGCGGAGGACCGCGGTCGCCTGCAGCTCCACGGAGTGGGCGAGAGCCTCCAGTGCGCAGAGCACATGGCAGCCGAAGGCGAAACCGTTCACCTCCGCCCCGGCCGTCGAGAAACAGACCAGCTGCCGCCTCAAGAGGCGGCAGTCCACCAGCATGCGTTCGCACATGACACACGCGACGCCTGTCTGCGCACCCGCGTCGCCGCGGCTGGCAACCGAGAGCGCGCCTAGCTGGCAGATGACGTCCAGCAGCTCATGGGGGGGCACTCAGTACGCAAAAGAGCGCCATCTGGCGGGTAGCCGCCAAGTATCGCAATATGTTCTTGCCCAGAATTCTGTAGGATGCTGTAGGGCGGGCCTGGTCGGACGCGGTTCGAAAGCCATAGGAGTCCACATGCCATCCGCTGGCTCAGCGCCAGGCAATGGGCGTCGATGCCGATGTCGATGCGTCGATGGACAAATACCGGATGGTTCCCAGCCGATCGGGCGGAATGATCTCCTGGTAGCCCGCAGCCCAGAGCGCGCCGACGGAGGTCCGCAGGGCCCCCGCCACGTTCTCGGAGCCAACGAACAGGAAGTCCCCCACGTAGCTCAACAAATAGCCTAAGACGTCGTCCACCCCGGCAGCCTTGACGAGCCAGACCGAGCCATCGACCGCCGACTGATCGAGGCGGCACTGGCGCGGGCCGGCGGTAGACGTCAGCTCGCGGCACTCCGTGTCGCGCAAGTCGCCCCAGGCCTTCGACAAGCACCGCAGGCCATGGACTGTTCTCTCGGCCACCCAGCGTTCGCCAACTGGCACCAGCCCGAACTTGGCGAAGACGGCCAGTGGGCGGATGACCACCCGCTTCTTGCCCACCAGGCGGAAAGCGGTAAGGAACGCGGTAAACACGTCGAAAGCAGACATTCTGACGTGCCCCACCGAAGGCGCGCGCACACTGCGAGCGCCATGCGGAGCCCGGCGATTCCCGAGTTCTGCGCGAAGGTCTGCACCGAGGGGCCCACCGCCTCAAAGTTGCCGCGCGCGCAGCCGCGCGCCTTGAAGCGCCGATAGCCAGATGCCCCTGGAGCCTTCTGCCCCGCAACCACCCCCATTGGGGGGCATGTCGGAGGGCCTCGCGGGGCGCGCCTCCAAGGGCGTGAGAGGACGAAGACAACTGTCTTTCAGGCTGTTGGGCTCGCTCCCGAGCGCCGCTCGCCGCTGCCCCCTGGCCACCCCGATCGTCTTCGCGACCTCCGCGCAAACTGCGATGCTCAGCCCGCTGTCCTTCGCGATCTGGGCGAACTCGGGAAGCGCGCGGTCGCCGCCCGCGGCGGGGGCGGTCTGCCCTGGGGCCGCGGCGGCAAATGCCGCGGGAATAGTCAGCGATGCGAAGAGGGCCCCGGAGATCGGAACCGCCGCGAAAACCCAAACCAGCGAGCGCAGCGCGTTGCGGCCTGGCCCCCCCCCGACCCCAACCTGCGCCCGCGGCCCCCGGCGCGCTCGACGCGTCGGCCGCGGCAGGCAGGGCGGCTGAATCCGCTGCTGGAAGCTCCGCGATCGAAGGGCTGCTCGCCATCGTCGCTCAGGATGGGCCCGCGCGCAGCGCGCATCTCGGGCGCGCGCGCGGCGCGGGCCACGGCGCGCAGGACAAGCGATGCCCTTCGGCGACGCCTCCTCGAACAAATCTGGGCCACCGCCTGCGCGGGAAGGTCGTCGATGATGGTCGCCCGATGATCCCGCGGATGGAGGGGGCCCCAGGGGCGCATTCGGGTCGCCACTGATCTCGGGGCCCCGTTCCTTCAGGGGCTCGTCCGACACCGTGGTCAACATGAAATGCACCTTCCGGCGATCCAGCGCCGGTCGCTTCGACGGGCTGCGCCTCTGCAACGCCATCTGGTTGAATCCGCAGTTCCTAGACCCTCGAAGCGAGCGCCCCCTGCAATGCTGGAGTCTTCAGGCACAACTGCGAACAACGACGACGACTCGATGATCCACTGCTGCTCAGGTCGCTTCGCTCCAGGGCCCCTCCGCCAGATCAACCACTCGCTCTCCGCGCCCGCGCCCAGGATCGCGGCGCCCCGCGCCCGCTCCGCCGCGCCCACATGGACCGCGGGACATCCTTGACGCGGGCGCAGACCTTCGCACCGAATGCGGGGCACTTAGTTTGAAGGGGGCCAGTAGGCCCAACCAGAAACTTCGCCTTAGGTGAAGCACGGCCCCAGCTCTGTTGTGCCATTGCAACGATAGTCCCAATAGTAGGAGGTCGTCGCGGGAGCGACGGGCCATCTCAAGCGAAGGATGTCTTCGGTCTCGATGGCGAATCGCATGCCTCGTATTTAGGCGCAATCAGATATCGGCGGCCGGCCGCATGAGCACAAACGGCCGCGGACAAACGCTCGCCGCCTCTCGCCCTTGCCCCAGCTCGCTTTAGAATCGGGGGGGGGAGACGAAGCGTGAGTCTGCCGCCACTATGCCGCAGATACAGCAGGTACTATATACAAAAGGCAGCAAAAGGCGGGGCCGTGAGGAAGGCGGACCCGCGCCCAAGTTGCCTTGCAAGCACACTGCTGTGCATGTGACTACTCCTCAGGCGGCCACAGACCAAGATGTCTGGCCAGCCCGATAGGGAGTACGACGCTTTAAGTCATGCTTGAAGGATTGCGTACCTCCCATGACCTGTGGGAGCATATATATATATATATATATGTGCCAATGCTCCACTTTGTGTGACCATCTGCGGTCATGTCGCGAGTGTCACACCACTGAATACTATCCGCGATCCCTCGCTCCATCATCTGCCGTATTCAACTGATGTGTCCTAAAAGGGTACACCCAGTCGGCTACTTCAAGTCTTTGCTTGACAAGGACTTGAAAGCAGAGTCAGCATCTATGGCCAGGGTGACCTTGATCGTGGGATCGCAAAGTCACGGTCGTGGCATCCCGTGCAGAGTCACGATCGTGGGATAGCAGTCCTCCCAGTTGCAGGCTGCTGCAAGTGTCTCTGCGGAATAGCTTGAGCGGGCCTGCAAGCGGCGAGACTTGCAGCACGCATCGATCAAGTGGACGACAGACATACCGGATGGCGTGGTTCCACGCCCTAGCAGATTTGCCCCGCGATCGTCGGCATCTCCACTCAGGCGTAGATCGCTGGAGTCGCTGTGCAGGTCAACTTCGCCCGTTGGAGTAATCGATTGATAGACGATATTCTTAGGCCAGGCCTACGACTTCCTGATGATCGCGCTCAGTCGTCGCATTTGTACATTGGTCGGTTGTGGACACGTTGCAGAGAGACCACATATACCATCAACCACACTTGGGTGATTAATGCGTAAGTCAATGCGCCTCTGAGGCTGACGAACATGTCTGCAACCATATTGGATGCCTCGGCGTCAGTGTCGGCGCTGGTGAGTTCAGGATGTTGTATAGGATGGAGCTGTTTGATGTGTTCATCTTGGTCCAATGCAACATTGCCGGCCCCATCGTCTGTGCACCTCACATCACAATTGGTGTATACATAAATATATATATATATATATGTAAATTTGTTGAGTTTGCACTTTCCAAAAGTGTCCTCGACACAATTGACGCACTTGTCAATGGTGTCCTCAGTGCCGGCCATACTCGTATCATCAACATGTTTGGCTGTGAGCAAGTTACTGCATGTCTCGCACTCCTCGTCGTGCGACGTGGGTCTGAGACCAGAGCCTCTAGTGGGAGAGCTCCGGGTGCATCCTTGGTGCCGGTGCCTGGCTCGAGGCACTGCAGGCAGTGCTTCGACTCGTCGTAGTGCTCGAATCCTGGGAGGGATCGAGGCACCGTTCCCGATCGAGGCGGCAAGGTAAAGCACGCCTCGCGTTCCTTCTCACCAGTTGCCTCAGCAAGTTCCTGGCAGGTTCATCTTTTCAGGAAAACCATGGTGATGCCAGGGGAAGCAATGATTCATTGTTTCTTGCACGCTGCCGCGCTTGCGAGTAATCTCTGGATCGGCCGCCGCGCTGCCCCTGAGAAGATTTCCACATCAAAAGCTTCAAGGCCCATGAAGCCCCGAAGCACCAGGCGCGCTCTGATGGCGCGCTCGATCTCGCCCTTGCCGTTCTCCACGAACTTCCATGTATACCCGTGCCTCGAAGTCGTGATGCTTGACGCTTTGGATATATATATATATGTAAATATATGTATATATAAATTGCACCTCGAAGCGCTTGCTGTCAAACCACGTCTTAACAGTATATAGGGCCTTTTGAAACTGTCTCGGGGTTCGCCTGGACGTCAGCCTTCGCGAGGAGGTCGTCTTCCTTGGCAACCGCAGCTCGTTTTGCAGCGGCGGTGACATGCACTCGCATGGTGATTACACGGTCGGCATCGAATATCCAATGCCGTTGTTCGGATTGGACTACCTTTGACATTTCTGCCGCGAAGCAGAAGTCTACAAATTGACCATTCTCGTCCGAGTCCAATCCGTAACCGTGGACTTCGACCGTAGATCATAATGGCACATGATACGTCTCCTCGATGTTGGAGTCGCGTGAATATCCCCACTTAGGCAGGTGCCCCCGCTGTCCTTCAGCTACAGTGACCAGCACACTGTTATCGGTACTCAGATGTGCGGGTACAACGCGAAGGTCATCTAATGGAATTGCCTCCAGTAGTTCCTTCATGTAATTCTGCACCACACTTCCGTAATCTGCGCACCAAGGTCCACTTCTGATTCCTCATCTACTATGAGGCCGTCCATCCTCCTGTGGTGGTTCGGCTCCTGGGGCTTCTCTGGCGTTTTCGTCCTGTGCCAGCGTGTCAGCCAGTTCCTCCAACTTTGTCATATATTGGTCAAAGCCCACTTGAGGTCTAGTGGACTTTATGCACTGGATGATTCTCGAATGTGCTGATCCAGTTATATCATGAACATTCAGAGCAGTGCCTTCTGCTTCATAGCAATGGAAACCTGGATCTACAGCATTGTCAAAATGGACCCACGTGCAACTGTCAGCGTAAGCCACCGAAGGCAGCTTATGGACCCTTGGCCAACCTAACCCATACTACTTTCTCGATGCGGAAGAAGTCCCACCAGCCCTTTGGGCGTGAGTGGTTTAGCGAGCTCTCTCTGTCATCAACCCCCCTTCTTCCCCTTCGGGGAGGGGTTTATCCCTCCCCCCACCCCGTTCCCCTGGGCCTGGAGGGGGGGGGGGGGGGGGGGGGGGGGCGCGGGTCGTCAGGGGGGTCAACTTCGACTCCTGGGAGGGCTAAAAAACGACACCCCTCGCGAGGATTCTGGCCCCGACGGGGGGGAGGGGGGGGGGGGGGGGGCAGAAAAAATGCCCCCCTCTTCTTTGAAACCAAAATCAGTGATTGTACTACGGTTTCGGCCCTATTTTAGCCTTCTGAGGGGGCAGCGCTCCTCTTCCTTCATAGCAGAATCATTGATTGTACGAAGGTTGTGGGCTCATTTTCTCCTTCTCATGGGGCAGCGCCCAGTTGCGCTTCTGAGGAGGTCGCAAGAGGCCCCAAGATGGTCCCAAGAGCCCCCCAGGAGGCCCCCAAGAGGCCTCCAAGAGGCCCCCAAGAGCCCCCCAAGAGGCCCCAAGAAGCCCCCAAGACGCCCCCAAGAGGCACCCAAGAGGCCCCAAGAGGCCCCAAGAGGCCCCCAAGAGGCCCCCAAGAGGCCCCCAAGAGGCACCAAGAGCCTCCAAGAGGGCCCCAAGAGGCCCCACGAGGAGCCCGAACGACTCACACCAGGACGAGGGGCCCGAACGACTCGCACCACGAAGAGCCCGAACGACTCACACCACAAGGAGGGGCCCGAACGACTCACACCAGGACGAGGCGCCCGAACGACTCACACCACGAGGAGCCCGAACGACCCACACCACGACGCGGGCCTCGAACGACTCACACCACGAGGAGCCCGAACGAGTCACACCAGGAGGAGGGGCCCGAACGACTCGCACCAAGACGAGGCGCCCGAACGACTCACACCACGAGGAGCCCGAACGACCCACACCACGACGCGGGCCTCGAACGACTCACACCACGAGGAGCCCGAACGAGTCACACCAGGAGGAGGGGCCCGAACGACTCCCACCAAGACGAGGGGCCCGAACAACTCACACCACGAGAAGCCCGAACGACTCACACCAGGACGAAGAGCCCGAACGACTCACACCACGAAGAGCCCGAACGACTCACACCAGGAGGAAGGGCCCGAACGACTCACACCAGGACGAGAAACCCCAAACGACTCAAACCACGAGGAGCGCTTTCTCCCCCTCCTCCTCCGCCTCGCCCTTCCCCCGCCCCCACCACATGGAGGATGTGCAAGGGAGCGGGAGGAAGGAGGAACAGGGGAGATATGCGGGGGCAGGCGGAAACACGCCTGAAAAAACACGACTGTCGGCATGCTTCGCAAGAGTTGCTGTTTTGAGATGGGCTGGTGGGGATACGCGAAGCGTGAAGAATTTCTGATAAGGTGCTGCAGCGCAAGATGTACTCTGGAAGATAACCGGCTTCCACTTGTCATATGAGGCGTCCCTTTTTTTGGTCGGAACACAGCCAAAGGTCATAGCAGGTCCCCCCGCAGGTAGACTGGCAACAAATGTCAACACTGTCCGCAATGCGGTGTTGTCAGAGCCGATTTCTCTGGCTATCAAACCTTCGATGTAAAGTGGATGTCGTGCATCGCCATATTAGACTTGTACATCGCGGCTTCCCACTCGAACGATGACTTGACCCCTGTCGGGATCATTTCGTACAACTGGAAACGGGCCATTCCAGCCTCCCCAGTCTCCCTTCGTAGTTGTGGGACGATGGTAGTCAACCAAATCTCCTTCATCATAATAATGCTGACCGGCGAGGGTTGTCTTAATACGTAATGCACGATTGGTCTTGGCTGCTGCAGTAGCTTGTGCGATACTTCCAATGCATACCCTGCGTAGCTCCTGTTCTCAAGAGTGGCCAGACGTTTCTGTTGGCTGTTCATGGTCCAGAACAGGCAGGTCAGGGAGCATTGCCGGTTGCGGCCAAAACAAATTACTATATGGAAACACCTTTTAGAAGGTTAACGCATCGGCGGCAAGCAAGGCTTCGTGCAGTAGTCGCGTGAACACAAGAGGCATGTCGAACTTCCTGAAGTCAGTTCCCAGAACGTGAAGTAGATGACGTAATCTGCCACTTATGGCTTCGATTGTCGTAGCGCGTTGTCCAGGCGCGCGCATCCTCAGCTCAGTGCCCTTTGCCTTACGGACTGCCTTTGCAGTGTCGTTGTTTTGGGCACCATCCCCATCGGAGTAGAGTACCCTGACAGGTCCGGATTGCATCCAGCACTGATGATACGCATCTAAGATACTGGTCATTGTCTTATCTGGTATCTCCACTTCAATAGCAGATCGAATGCAAAGATCAATGGTGTGAGAAATATTGCGCTCCTGTTTGTAAAACATAAGGTCTCATTCGACTTCTTCATTGAACTTGTCAGGTAGCGCAGTGGATGGCATAACGGCATGCCCTGGCTTGCCCCCAGCCCTGCACTCCCGACGTGTGTCGCAGACGCCTGACGCTGTCCAGGCCTGCTTTGGTTAAGATGAGTCTCGCATGAGGTTCCTTAGCGTGGGGCCATCGCAAATGTAGCTTCCGCAACTCGCGTGTTACCACGCTTGGGTCACGGCTTCGTAGGTTTTGTAGGCTGATCTTTATATCCAACCTTGACCAGTCTGGGAGCCGTGGGCGCGCAGCAGGGTTACCCGCAGGTGGCGGTGGAGGTGGATATCCCCCCTGCTGTCGGCCACGTCTGGCTCTGATCTGTGGCAGCCGGCGGTGGTCGTCCGAGCTACCAGCTCCACTCGAAGCAGGTTGCACCGCAGCAGCAGAATGTCTGCCTACTGTACTGTCGTGGCTGCTGGCACCAGTTGCGGGGCCAGCCCTAGAGCCGGGCCCCGGTGCTCGTCGCCGCACACGTGGTGGCGCGGCTTGCGCTTCGGGTGGCAGCGCTGCTGGTTCGGCAGGGGCTTGCGGTACCTGTCCGCGTCTGTCGGGCATTCCAAGGTATGGCAAACTTACATGCGCCAGGTGCCCACGAATGACCAAGCTTGTTCTGGCCGTAGTTATTCTTGCATCTTGCAAATCGGACATCCCCAATGGTTCTCCTCCTTATCACACCACCTGCGATGTCTAGGGTCTCTGTCACGTGAGGGGGGATGCATATTCACATTATCTGCGCATGCAGAACATCCTAATCCTCCCGAAGGTGGTCTCATGATCGGCCCGTCGGGCTGTCGAGGGATAGTTGGGTCGTCAAAATCAAATCCCCGCGCGCTGGTAACAAAGACGGTGCAAGAATAAAAGTGACCATGAAAAGGATCACGGCTCACCTGGAATAGATCGTGCGCGATCTGAACTGCGTCGGCAAAAAGGGGCTGCATCTTTGAGGTCTAATGTGAAACCATAAACATGACATGCCGAGGCATGTTGGTGATGGCCAGTACACCACTTTCGCTCAAAAAGTGTAAATAAAAGACGATAATTGGCCATGATCTCCATCGGTTTCCGTATCAATACCCCATGGGAATCACGTGGACCGGTAATACATTGATCCGTACTTACTATGCATGTGCCCTTGAAGTTGGCCCATGTTGTCCATGGCGGCATTTGATCCACCTGAGTACCCTATGGTTGTTCTCGTAGGTACAACCGTCGAAGGTCGTTCTGGCGCATGGCAACTTTTCCACAAAGCTTAATATGTGGAAGGTATTCTTCATGGTGTTCATGCCAAGTGTCGCAATTGACTTGGGAAAAAAATATAATCCAGTCTTTCTGCAGCTAGGTTGTAATATGGCAACATCGACGAAGCACGCGTCTACATAATGCGTCACTGCATCCTGGACATCCTTGTCCCCAAAGCCAACAGATGAACATGTGTCTAAGTTTCCTCCAGAAGACAAGCGTCGGCTGAATGCTAAGTGCGATATTCCCCTGCTTCCTCCACATAAATCCAGCACGTCAGCCTTTCTGTGTCGTCCGTAACATCAAGTCGGGATTATGGAAGACACATCTCAATGCGTGTCCGCAGGTAGCCCCGCAGGTAGCGCGATGAAGGTGCATTATACGCCATTGCTCTCACAGTCGGAGTCGAGGGGAACATCGGTGCAGTAGGCACTACATCCGATACCCTTTAGGTCGTCACTGTAGTCGTCGTCGCCTTCTTCGACTACTTTGGGTATCTTGCGTGGCTGGATGCCCGCTTCTATGTCGGCTCTCTGCTTAACTTCTTGTTTGGTCCGGGCACCTGTCGGTAGTGCTGTCTGTCGCACAGCATCGGATGAACGAAGTGTCGGAAATTCGGGAATAGAGGGGGGCATGCGGCCACGCACAATTGAAGGGGGGGAAGACGATCGTCATCGACGAACGCAACTCGCCTTGGGCGCGGTCGCTGGTCCTCGTCCGATGAGAACCGGTTCCGGCGGTTCCCAGCACAGTCGAGTACGAATATGTGCCACACCATTCGGCAACGGCGCATTGCAATTGTACCCGATAGGCTGATCCTGCATCTTGATGCGTGTATCATAGTATTGTCGCCCAGGTTCATTGTGACCCGTCTCGCGGCATGGTCCCATTCAGGGCCATTTTTAAGAGATAGGTTCGAGCTCCTCTACCCACTCTTGTGTGGATGCTTAGATGTACTGCATTCGCGTGGGTTCTCTTTGTTTTATGCAAATCAATTTGGTCGATCAGCCTTGCAATCATCATGGCAAGTGCTCTGTTACGCCACTCTGCCCACTGAGCGCCTTGGCAATACCAGTCCAATTCACGCTCAGCAAGGCGTGCAGGACCCCCCGCAGCTTGGCACGTGCATCTCCACAAGTTAGCTGGGATGCGCGTATATGTAGTTGCCACCTGCAGATACGATCCGCCAGGCAGCTTACTTGAACGGTCATATTGCATACCGAAGTGGCAGCATCGCATACGCATGACTTGCAAGTCTAGATCTTCGATGCCATATCGCATGGGACCTCGTTTCCAGAAATAGCCTGGCGGCCCCATAAACACTATAGAGACGCGTAGAGCCCGATCATCAAATTTTGGATGCGTTGACAACGTGGCCCCGCCCGCTTTCCAGGCAACCTAACGTGCCAGCCAGCGGGCGTGGTCGCCCATGGCAACTGGTAATCCCCCGAGAGTAATTCACCCAATTACTGCGTACCTGTAGAGGTGATACGGCCGCACATGCAACAACGAGCTCATAATCCAGCGCAAGCTGTCCGTATGTCCTCAATGACAAGTGCACGAGAATGATAATGATGTGATGAGCGTGTATTTGCTGCAGCGGCCACGCAGCCGGGTCCACGGCTGTCCTTGGCAGCCGCACAGCCGAGCCCTGCCCATGCCCCTGGATCGCACAGCCTGCGCCCGGGGAAAAGTATGAAGGTTCCCCGCGCCAGACCGCCAGACGATAGAACCTCAGTGTTCGGCATGTCGAAGCAAGCGCGAGTGGCCGTGGCTCGCGCCTGCCCCCGTCACTCATTTTCAAGTGATGGGGCGTCCAGATGCCCGTGCCATGCTGCGCTGCTGAGCCACTGCTCGAAGTGAAGATATCAAAGTTCGCAGCGGCATCATATCCTCCTGCAGGCGCCCCCGCATTCACGTCGGGCGGCGCCCACTTGCTGCCCTCCTCGTAGATGGCCCGATGCACCTTCGACTGCAACTTGCGCAAGGCGAAGTCCAGCTCGGCCGGTGTAGGGGCGTTCCCGATGGACATGTTCCTGCGACGCCAGGTCTTCAAGGTGTTTTCCACCAAAGACTGGATCGTGAAAGCAAACATCTTCCCGTTAATGGAGAAGCAGATGCCCTTGGTATCCTGAGACATCATAGATGCACTGCTCGATACAGGTTGCCTTGCAGCAGGCTCTGTGTCAGCTGCCTCCTTGACAAGCAACGGGGCATCTTCGCAGTGAGGATTGGCCGCGATAGTAAATGACATTGAGCCCGGATCCTCCGCTGCGGCCCCGCACTCGTCGACCTTGATCGCCAGGTGCCCCCGAAGGCGGTTTCATTAAATCTAATACCCTGGCGTCTCCCCCAAGGAAGAGCTCGTGCATCTCAGAGCCGGGGATGGCCATCTTCTTGCGCCTCTGCTCCAGGATCAAGATAGCCCCCATGTTGGACATACTCCTCAGACCCAGAGAGGCGAGAGATTTCCACCTGAACCCTCAGCCACGTTAGCTGAGAATGCGTCCAATCTTGACATAGCAGGCTTCCCCGCAGGATCTCCCACCGCCGTGCATGCAATTTTGCAGAGCAAAGACTGATCTCAGACTGCGGCACCATGTCCCGCTCCCGACACGTAAAGCCTCTTCGTCACATTCAACTTATCCATGCCGTGCCCGTGGGAAAGGGACACACGCTCAAATGTCCATGCCGTTTTCAGACCGATAATGTTGATGTTGCTGCCGATGTCCAGCAGGATCGTCAGCATTCCGCCCACCATGGCCCCGCTGTTCGCAGCCAGACCCGAATCATGGCGCTCTCCGAATATACCTGGCACTTCGGACAGCGCAGTTCCACGCAGGCCCTTGCGACGCCTCTGCCCCAACACCCAATCGTTCCTCGTCGGGGACGTCAAGACGTTCATGCACCCGCGGGCCTCCTCCTCAGTGATGGGGTTCTTCTCGAAGATCCAGGCCAACGGGCCCTCGTCATGCAGGTGGGGGCGCTGTGCAGATGAACATGTCTACATCGGCGCGCATTGCTACCTGTCCGTCTGTGCCCACCATCAACACAGCGCGTAGCATGCAACGCTCTGATATAGCACCGTTGCCGCTGCGTGCGCTCACCGGGCTATCCGTCCTACGCCGGCTGCGCGGGCGGATGTCACGCCAGTAGGGCATGTATGCATGTGCTACTTGAAGCCAACGTGCACTTCTCTCAGTGGCTCTCTCCATGCGCCTCAGCCACGTATCATTGGCAGGTAACGCCGCAGGTGCCGCCGCAGCAGGTGCCCCTGCATTGTTTGCTGGTTCAGCTAGTATGGGCATAAACGTATGTGCGGCAGGCGCGGTGGCTGCCGTCGCCTGCACCGCACTGGATAATGACGCAGGTTGCCTCGCAAGTGCAGTTGCGGCAGCTGCCGTGTTGTTTGTCACCATCGCCGTGATACGGCTGAGCTCTTCGCGATGGTCTCTAAGCTCCTTGGCCCCACGGGGTATCTCTTCATGACGAGTTGCTGCATCTTGATATCCGGCTAGGGCGTAGTGAAACTCAGCTGTGATCAGACCAACGCCCCTGCAAATAGCACAGGGAGCCTCACTCGCAGCACCTTCTAACGTGCCTGCCAGCTGCCGATCCACATGCGCATGAGCCACTCGATCCCAGCATTGTGCATGAAAGATGCGGCCACGCTGAAGCCTCCAGACCTTGTCGTGATTAACGAAGTTGCCCAGGCATATGGAACGCTTGTTGAAGTCACCGTCACTGATGATCGGTGGTGTTGCCGATGGCCTGATGCGCGTCTGGCGTTCCAGCGTGGACTCACCAATCTCGTACTGTATCGGTGGTACCGGTGGTGGCTGCATAGCTGCAAGCGATGCCACGTTGAAAGCAAGTGTCCCCGCAGACATTGGGGTAGCGGGTTGCCCCGCACGGCCCATCAGCCGGCGCGCTTGCCGCTCCTGGTTGCGACGCTGGCGGGCCAACTGCATAGTGAGGTTGGCCTGCTGCGCCTCGTGGAAGGCCAGGATCTCTGGGCGCAGCTCCCCCACGGATGATGGCGCCACCAAACAGGGGGCCTGTTGCATCGCATCAGGACCCATCGGGGTGGCCAGATAACCGAAATGAAGTATCTGGCCAAGTACGCCAGACTCGTATCCGGAGCCGCGCGTCAGCTGAGACTGGTTGAAGTCGTCGGCTGTCGCCCGAGCATACGGGTTATCCGGCTGCGATCCCACGTGGATTGCCCGTCGCCTGTGCGTGGTCGTCAGGAAACATCGGTGCATCCATCGATGGTGCTGTAGGTGGCTCAGCATCCGTTGGATCGCATGTCGGGTGGCTGAGAAACGCTGGAACATACCCGTACCAAGTGGGATTATCCGGCGACGGATGGAAATCCGGAATGTTCTCCCATGAGGGTGTCCAGCTGGCGCTCGGGAGGCCAACGCCGTCCCGACGCATGCTCTGCATGGCCTCTCGAATCTGACTGTGCATCCACTGCTGCTGACCTATCATGCTCTCGGTCCTCCGGGCAGCTTCGTGGCCGGAGAAAGCAGTCTGCCCCGCAAGTGGACGTGGTGATGCGAACGGCAATGTCGCCTGTGAGGCCTGGGTGAGCTGTGGGTCCATCCAGGTGCTCTGGAGCCTCGCCTGCAGGCTAATAGTGCTCCCAGCACTCTGTGGAGCCCCAAACGGGGCCGTAGCCCTGCTCACGGGCGCGAACGAAGCAGGTTGCCCTGCAGATACAAGCATCTGTTGCGTCTGAGCACGCCACGGGCCATGAGCATACAACCCGTCATTGGGCGAAATCCCATTGGACGTCATACCAGACACGTCCGCGCTCTGGGCATGAATCCATGATCCATGGGATCCCCCTGCAGGTGCCCCCACTTGGTATCCCTATTGCATCATACATACCGCAGTGAGCTCGACCTCCTTCATGGGCGTCGGTTCGGGGACCTTCAGGTTGTAGGGCGTCCGAGGTGCAAACACATTCCTCAACGACGATGCATCATATGGAATCGCACATGCATAAGCTGAAAGGAAGTGATCAGCACGCAGGTTTATCTGCTCGTTGTCCTGAATGCGAAACAAAATCATCCACACCTGTCCCACTCAATCATATACATCTTGAGTCGCGTTCGGCAGGATGCCTATGAGCTGGGCGACGTGTCTCGGCGGGATTCTGATTCCCCGACCTGCCGTCATAATGATATGAGTTGCGAAGCGCCAGATTGCAATACTGTCGCGAAGTCGGTTTTTCAAACTTACCATAATTAATACTTCGGAATCGACGTGCAGGCTGCGCTGAGTCCTTGTATGCCCAGGTAGATATGGGCATCCATGGATAAACTGTCTGCCCCGTGCATTGACAGTGTCATCAACGCGGCATGACAGCCCGACATGAAGCACGCTCGGGATAATAACCCATTTGGCACCATGAATAAAATAGCAAGGTGCCCCTGGTGATGTCAAATCAGCTCCTGTTTTGTATAAGGATTCCGGGCGCTCTTTGCCAGGGCTGCCATGCCCATTGCTTGGGCGCAGAAAATACGTCGGATGAGACTCGCTAGCGAACATGCACCTATTCACCTGGAGCTTGTCCTTCTGAAAGGAGGGGGGGTCGACCGTACCAATCCAATCCAGCACCGCCAATGCCTGATATGCCCAATGGCGGTTGCTGAGGCGCCGCTGGGAAGTCTCCAGATGGTGCTTGTGCAAGTGATCGCAGCCTTTGGGCGGCCGGCTGTTGAGCAGCTCCGAGAGCTCCACCCAGCCGTCGCACTCGTCGAGGGAAGATACCGATGGCACGATCCTGCCAAAAATATGGTTGCGATGAAACGGCTTGTGACGAGTAGCTGTGGCGAGCCACTCTGAACAGTGGCGCTGTTCCTCGGAATTTAGTGCTGCTGCGACACCTTCCGGCTCCTTGAAGATCTTCCTCAAATACTTCTTCTCGGAAGCGTAGCCGAGAGCGGGCTCTTTCCGCAAGACGCTGCGTGAAAAAAACTGGCGCGCGCGAGCTGCATCATCAGAAAATACGGCAGCATCCCTGATGTCACACTGCACCACAGTATCGATCAGACCCGTCATCGCTAAAAGGCGGATGCGCTGGGTTGATGTTCGTTCGACTTGCAGTGCGTAGCTGTTCCCAAAATGCCAGCATTCCTCTGGCATTTCGAAAGCAACAGCGGGTTGCCCCGCAGGAGCTGCATCCGGCTCGCCAGGCCTTCCTGCCGGCTCGACTGCTGCAGGCGCTGCTGACGAACTGTCGCCTGCAGACTCCTTAGGAATTCGAGACGTGCGAATGTCGCAGTCCTGCCGTCCTTCTACACGACTGTCGTAGTATTCGCATTTACTGATCTTGGGAGCTGTCCCTGATGCCCTACCTCTTACGTTTGGCACCGTCCTCTGATGAAGAAGCGCCCCTTGATGATCCCTCCAGCGTTGGCGACCAGCCTGCCCCGTGCGCCCGGCCAGGTGCAGGGCCACGACGGGCCACGGGCTCCTTTGGAGCAGGCGTGCTGGCGCCCTGGAATGCCGCTGCTGCGGCGGCCGCTGCAGGCCCCCTGGATCGATGTCCCTCAGCAGGTTTCCCCGCGGATCGCTGATGCTTGCTGCTACCAGGATGTGGATCACCTGGGCTATTCCTCTTATGTTTAGGCGGTGGCGCAAGTTGATCAGGTCCGAGCGACTTGAGCTGGCTTGATGAATTCTATGATGGAGATAGATCTATGGGTTGACCTGTCTTCGACTTGGGAGGAATACCTCTGGCGTTGCCCCTGCGGGTGCGCACGCCTGAAAACGCATGGGCCCTCTGCCAGGGTTCAGGCCCTCCAATTAACCAGGCCCATTGAGTGCCATGTTCTTGATACTGGCCTTTCAATTGCAACCCAAATCATAAAATCAGCGCATATCCTTCTTACAATAAGGGTGTCTATCAAACCGACCCTGAGTTCGCGGTAAACGACTCTCCTGCCGCGCTCGAGATTCATAGTTTCTGTAATCCTGTCGCCAAGTTCAATATCTGCATCGACATCATGAGTCCGGCCCGCGACAGAGGCGAGGTCCGAGCCGGAGCAGTCCGAGTCGGGCCCTGAAGGGGCCTCTGCCACGGGGTCTACTGCCTCAGCAAGGGCCCGGTTACCTTCAGCTTCATCACCTTCTGGCTGATCGGCATCTTCTTATTTGGACGAGGCCCCCCCCCCCCCCCCCCGCATGCAACTCACGATTGAATACCATCGGGTAATGATGAGGTGCAAGATTGTCCCATCTCTTCGGCACGAACCCTTTCATGGTCTTCGACTGGCTGACATTCCATTCTCGTTAACGGCTCTTCGCGCGGGCATTCGTTCGGATCTGCAAAGCGACCCCGACCGTCACCGCGAGACCAAACCCATGGTGTTTTTTTTTTTCCGAACTTAAAACTCCTTGATGGACGCCTCGTGGGGCAGCCGAGTCAGAGGTCGGCATAATCGAAGCACATACAGACAAATCGTCGGCAAGTCTTCCGTTCTGCGATGACGGCCCTCTTGAAGTCCCGCTTTTGAAGAGACTCCTGTGGATTGACGCCCCCCCCCCCCCTGCGGGAACGAAAGATCTTGCCTTTTTCATCTCGCTCAACATTGCGCAGAACATACCAATGGCGACTTCTGTGCTCGGACCAACCTTGGCCCAGCCAGCATTGCATTGCATCGGGGAGCATGTGCTGGCGAGCTAACCCATGAGCATTGCAGTCGACATGGCGCTTTACCTCGCCCTCTGGATACTCTCCTGGATGGCCCCCCTCTTGGGCGGTCTTCCCCGCAGGCGACCCCTCCTCGGTGGAGCGTCAGGTCTGGCGCCCCTCCTTGGCGGGGCCCGCGGGGCCCTCGTGCCAGGAGGGCGAGGGCGCTGATTGCCGCTAGAGCAAGCGCCGCTGGAACGCGCGCGCGAATGTCCGCGCGAATAACTGCGGACACGACCACGGCGTAGCAGACGCTGGCCTCCAGCTTCCCACTCGTCGTCATCATCGCCCGAGCGGTTCGCGCGTCTCCAGACTCGACGGCTCGTTGATCGCCCCTGGCGGCTCGGGGACAGCCCCATGGCCACGAATGTAAACTGATGTTCTTCGTTGTGTCAAAGTTCGCACTGAACGCGCTACAAATCGGCGGCGCCTCGCGGGTTCCCCCGAAAAGGATCATCATCATACACCTCCATGTTTGCCGGATTCCCAACTACCCGAGGATAAGGCATCATGTGTAGTTCCTCGTCTGTCGCAGGAATTGTAGCTTCTGAATCCGCAGGTGCCCCCGCCATAAATTGATCTCTTTCGGCGGGTAAATGGAAATTCTCGACAAATTCGACACGCGCAGGTTGACCCGCGATGGGCACGCCTAACCAGCCGGCCAGATTGATCTCATTGTGGCCAGCGAATATCTCCTCGATGAGCCATCCGGCGCGATTCTCGAGGGACATACAAGCACTCAAAATCTGGCAGCCATGAAGTTAACAACTGCGACTGAACTGTCGGCAGAGTGGGCCAATCGCGTTTCCCAATCGACACACTGCATGTCCTAGTCGGTTTGAGCCAAATGCATCGACGGACATCTGCCCCCCCCCCCCCCCCCCCCCATCGCCCCGAGGACACCCACGGTGAAAATGTCGTGTGCTATGGCAAATGTATCATTCCATTGTTTTGCCGTTCGCGTCTTTCGGGTTGCCCCAACGTCCCTTACCCTTTCCTGAAGTGTGCCTACGATTTCTGCCTGCACCCAGGAATAGTTATTCATATTGCGGTTCGGTGAAGATGCCGGGGAAGCTACATACCTCTGCCATGCAGTCGCCGTCGTTTGCCCTTACCCTTGCCTCGACCCCCACCCCTTCCCCTAAGTGCCCGTCGGATAGTACGTCGTGCCTTACGAACTGGCTTCTTCATAAATCGTCTCCATCTACGTTTATGTTTCTTGTATCCTCGAAACAGCCATTGGGCCTGTTGTTCTTCCGTAAGATACGCGGGCATGTCGGAGTAATCTAGGGCGTTCGCTTCGTCGTCGGATGACGCGTCGGCGTCGGTTCCAGGGTCGAAGTCGGACTCTGCGGATTGCCCCGTTGAGCCTAAAAGGGTAGTGGCTTGCGCAGGAGCCGCCGTTGCCAGCGGCCCCTGATACCCGGCCCAGGAGTCTTGCGACCCCGCGGCCGAACCACCACTTTGAGCTAATAGCGCGGTGGTTTCCGTTGGATGTGGGTCGTCGTCCCAGACGCTCGTAGCAGGTTGCCCTGCATTGGCTTCAGCGTGTAAGGTTTCGGCACGAGGACCGTGGCTGAAGATGCCACCAAGATTGCCAGGAGTTCGCTCAGCGATGTAAGCACGTGACCTCATGCGTTCAAGCAGAGAGTCAAATTGCTGCAGGCCCTCGGCATGCGGTTGATAAGTGGCTGTAGAAGTTGTTGTGCACGCGACGCCCCCACCGCTAAGGCTCTGAACCGAATAACCCTTAGAATTTGGAAGTTGGGGACGTTAAAGCCTGCCGATTCAACCTCGCAACGGGCTATCTCGAAGCGCGCCAATGTCTGGTCGACCCGCTCTCCCGCATGGACTCGACAGTCGATGAGGGCAGTGCCGAGTTGGGTATGTTCTCAAACTTCGTGCTCAGGAGGAACATAATGTAGGTGGCACCATCAGTATAGCGGCCACCTATGTTGACACCAAAATTGATGACTGCTGGGGGAACTCTCATGGCCATGGCCCGTGCGAGGCCTCCCAGACCACGCTGCAATGCTGCAGATTGTTGGGAGGGCGTCATATTGCCTGTGGTCACGTTGATCCAGGCATGTACCTCTCGAGCGAATTCGCGGAAAGGTGCTTGACCGGCGGGCCCCAACGGGGGCCAGTTGCCCCTGCGTCGTCTCCGCCACGCACGCGCCCCACAGCGCACCCGATAGCAACCCGTAGGAGACCGAAGATAGCAACGCCAATCCAATGGCCCCGTAGGTCGCGATCGGATGTGGTCGGCCGAGGTTTGCGGCGTATCGTTGTAAGCTTGCGCGGGGGCGGAGGCGGCGCAATATCGCATCGCACGTTGCCATGCATGGCATGTGGCCTCCAGACTACCATGTGGAAAGCGACTATACTATGCCTCACGCACCGCACGTCACATCAAGAAATCTACGTGGCAACCATAACGGTCGCCGGCGACCGAAATGCGGGAACCGTGTTCCCGTCACCTGGGCCACTTGGTCCGGGAACTGCGGGAATCGTTTTCCGGTCACCTGGGCCCCTTGGCCTGGGAAACACATGCTCTAACCACACATGCTGCTGATGCTTATGCTACGCTCCCTGATGCACGTGGTTGGAGGGCCCCCCTACACACGGGGGGGTCTAGGGGCGGATCTGGGAACTGCCACGCCCTACTGCACGTTCCAACCTACAGGGAGGAGGAATGGGGAAGGGCAAGGCGATGAAGGCGCTATAGGCATGGGCGCGACTTGTCGGAGCCCGAAAGGGGCTCCCTTTCGAGCGGGGACCCATCCGACAATCCACACCCTCAGCGCCCCGCCTGGAATTCCACCCCGAGAAATCCGCATGGGTGCTACTTGTCAGCTCGTGAACGAGAGGCTGTCAGGGCCCCTCCCCTTCCCGGGGCCAGCTCCTGCTGGAGTCGCGCAGGCGCCCGCCGGCGTCGCGCAGGCGCGCCACGGGGGCGGAGGACTGCAGGCGCCCCACGGCGGACGACGGCCGCGAACAGGACAGCCGCGATACGGCGGCGGAGGACGCCACGCTCCTCGTGGGCGCAAAAAACATCCGTATCCACGACCTCACGGGCGGCGCCCCTGGGCCGTAACCACGCAAAGTAATACTATCCGTGCGACCGCGTATCCACGAGATCGCGCCTCAGAACCAAGACCGCGAAGGCGCGGATACGGATAGGTTCGCCACCCGTGAGCTCTGGAAGGGCTGCCTCTCGAGGGCGGCGGAGGACCCCACGCTCCGGAAGGAGTGCCTCTCGGGGCTTGCCGCCGAGGAGCCGCCGCTCGACTTGCTCGGCACCTCTTTCAACGGCGCCGACCTCCACGGAGGCGGGGAGGACGGGGGCGGGGGATCGTTCCTCCGCCTCCGCCTCTGCCTCCGCCTCGACCTCCTCGTCCGACGTCTGCTCCTCCTCCTCCTCCTCCTCCTCCTCCTCCTTTTCCTCCTCCTCCTCCTCTCCTCCTCCTCCTCCTCCTATGCCTCCTCCTCCTCCTGATCCTCCTCCTCCTGATCCTCCTTCCTCCTCCTGATCCTCCTCCTCCTCCTCCTCCTCCTGATCCTCCCCCTCCTCCTCCTCTTCCTCCTCCTTCTCATCCTCCTCCTCCTTCTCATTATCCTCCTCCTCCACCTCCTCCTCCTCCTCATCATCATCAGCATCATCATCAGCATCAGCATCATCATCATCATCATCATCATCGTCATCATCATTAGCATTATAACCATCACCATCATCATCACCAACAACATCATCACCATAACCACCACCACATTCAGCATCATCAACGCCATCAACAGCATCATCACCACCATGATCACCATCACCACCATCATCATCCTCATCAGCATCATCATCAACAACATCACCATCATCCGCATAACCAGCATCATCAGCAGCAGATGCATCATCATCATCAACAACATCAGCATCATCATCGTCACTATCATCACCAACAACAACATCATCAACAACAAAAACAACACCACCACCACCATCAGCACCGTCATCACCATCAGCATCATCATCGCCATCAGCATCACCATCATCATCATCATCCTCATCATCATCAGCAGCATCAGCACCACCACAAACAATATCACCCGCATCATCAGCAGCATCATCAGCAGTATCAGCAGCATCATCATCAGCATCACCATGTTCATGATCCGAATCCTTTGTCCCATCCGCATAACCACAATTATTACAACCAGCAGCATCATCATCTGCAGCAGCAGCAGCATCATCCCCCCCATCCTCCCCGCAACAGCATCAACATCACCATCAGCACCAGCACCATCTGATATACGGTACGTCCGCTTCTCAGCTTGAGTAAGATATGGCAATGGTAACAATAGACGTTACGGCATGCATATCCGAGAACTACCCGATCAGCCCCCCTCGCCGCCGCGTCGAGCTCCCTCGAGTCTCGACCCAGGCGATCTCCCGGCTGCTCCAGCGAAGCTGAAAAAGAAAAAATCGCTCGCCTCGCCACATGCAACCTCACAGAAAGCATGCCTGCACACACGAAAACACTCGCCATGACTCGGGCGACATCCGACGAAAGTCACGCCTGCACCTCCTCTTTGCCTCGGGCTCGCAAGCTAGGTCAAGCAAGTTGCCTGCGACCGCGAGACAGAGGTCAGACTTGCCCGCAGCCGCGAAAAATCCCAGCAGCCCCAGCATCTCATCTAGCTCTCTTTGCGCCAGATGCTTCGTGCCGAGATCTGCCACATTGACCTTGCCGAGCGTCTTAGAAAGGATGACACGACGCTCGGTCACATGGCGCTGGAGCCACAGAGTCTTTGTCTCGATGTGTCGGATGCGCCCCGCCCCTCGGCGATGCGCTATCCCACTGGCCGCCGTAGAGTGCCCAGCCAAACGCAACTCCAGCTCGTATCCCATGTCACGCGCCAGCGAGACCAGACCGATCCCACAGGACGCAGCGCGCACTAGAGCATACCACTCGGCCTCACCTGAGCTGAGAGCCTCACTGCCCTGAGTCGCGCTGAAGACTTTGATCATGTGATCTCCCAGCTGGAAGACTCCGCAGCTCGTGCTCTTCCTGGTCCCCAGGCAGCCCGCGAAGTCACTGTCCGAGAAGCCCTTGAGCACACCTGACCAGCGCTGGAGTCGGAACCTCTGAACCAGTCTAGGACGGCCCAGGAGATACCTGGCAATCCTCTTGACTAGCTCCATGCCGTGCTCGCACGGCTCGTGCATGCACTTCGCTGCTTCTTTGACTGCGTGCTTGATGTCCGGGCGGTCCTCGCTGAGATAGCTGGCTCGCATGACCAGGCTGCGGTAGCGAGTCGCCTCCTCGCCCTCCAGGACTCTGCCGCGATCCGCGCTCTTGGCCTTCACTCCTGGCGTCGAGAGGGCCTTCGACCCGCGCCAGAGGTTCAGCTGATGCATCATGATGAGCGCATGGCGAGAGTCCGCCTCGAGCTCCACGCCACCTCTCGAGGTCCAACGGAAGACGCGGTTCAGGCAGATCACCTCCTGAACATCACCAGCGCTCTTGTTGGGTCCCAACATGCCCTCGAGCTTGACCCGCATGCACTTCTGCAGCTCGCGGTAGAACTCCAGGTCGTCGGCGCGGGAGCCCTTCGACAAAGTTGTCGCCGTAGACGTGGCCACGAGCTTGCCGTTGCCTCTGCGGCATATGCAGGGACGCCACACGCCACAGGAGAAGCCCATCTTGCCCTCCAGCGCTTCACGGACCAACAGCTCGAAATCTGGCCTGCGCCGCGGCAGCCGTAGAGGCACCTGACCAGCAGCCCGCGCACGTTGGGGTCAGCTGAGCGGGGGTCCTCCGGCAGCAGCTCCACCCGCAACTTCCGCTTCATCTCGCAGTGCGGGTGAGCCCTCGTGATGCCCAGGAACATGAGGACGTGCTGATCCTCCTCGGCGTTCCTGGGCGAGCAGCAGAAAGAAATCAACATCCTGAGAGCCTCATACGGGGGTGTCGCACTGAACGTCTGCGAAGGGCCCCCCAGGTCCATGCTCGTGCGGTAGCGCGTCTCTGCCACGCACAGCCTGCAGCGGACGTTGGGATTGCGGTCGTAACCCTTGTTGACGCCCACCCAGATCATGGGCGCCGGGTCGCGCCCGGTCTCCTCGCGGCAGCGCTGCTTGGTGTCGTGCACGTAGGCGCCCAGGCCGCGCAGAAACTCCAGATCCTCCTTGCGGCCAGCTGCCACGAGCTCGGGGTCCAGAGCGGCCCCGCTGATGTTGTCGACGATCTCCGCGTAGTACTCTGGGTAGGCGCCCCAGACCGGCGGCTCGCCCAGGTGCGGCCCAGCCTCCAGCGCACCCAGCCGGCCGCGAGCGATCGCCTCACGACGCAGCCCACGCAGCACCGCAGCCACAAGTTTCGGCGGGTACCGCTCGATGATGCGCATGCCACGCCGACCTAGACTGACCGTCTGGCAATGCCTAGCACACCCAGGACACCGACGCGTCAGCTCCCGGGCTATCTCGGCAGAGTTGGTCAAAAACCCCGTAGGTTTCTTGACCGGCGCCGGGCCGATGGCATCAGTGCACCACAACCCATACGCACATTGATCGCACTCAACGTAGTGCACTCCTGGCATCTCGGCGATCTCGCGGATCATCCAGAGACGCCAACTCCTCGATAATGTTGGCTGCTCGCGCAAGAAGAGGCGGCCAGCTTTGATCTGCTCCTTGTAGCGCTCGGCACGGAAGACCAGGTGGACGACGCCTCGCTCCATGATGGCGTTGACGCCCACACCCTGGACGACGTTGAGGGCCTGCAGGTTCGACCACGGCGCACACGTCGGGCTGCCGGTGATCAGCAGTGGCTGCTCCAGCTCGATAGTGGCCTGCGCCCGCTGCCTGTCGCCCTCCTGGCTGACATCGTAGCCAGTCCTGATGTCGTAGGCTGCGCCGGGCTCGAGATCGAACGCACTCGACCGAGACGTGAAACGACCTGGTCCGTGCAGCTCGCTGACGGCCACCCTCCAGTCGCCGAAAGCTGCCAGCAGCGCGCAGAGCTCCAGCGAGTCCGCGCCCATGGCACCCCGAGCTCCAGGCGGCGCCTGCAGAAGCCCGCTCGGCCCAGCAGCCTGCGCCTGCGGCGCGGCTGGCGCCTGCGCTGGCGCCCCCGGCTGCTCACCGCTGATCGCGGGCGCGAGGGGTGCTGGACCGCCTGGCGCCGCGAGGCGGCGCCTCGATGCCTGCGGCAACTCCGCGGGCGAGCCTCGACGCTCAGCAGCTCGTCGGCCAGGTCGCTCAATCTCCATCGGCGCCTCGGCCGAGTTGGCTGCCTGAGGCAGTGCCCCGGAGCCCGCGCCCTCCTGGCGCACGGGCGCCCTGTCAGCAGCCTCCAGCTGACGGGCCGCCGCTCCGAAGACTCGGGGGGCGAGCTCCGGGTCGTTCGCCATGGCCTGCTGGATGCGCTCACAGCACTCCGAGCTGTGGGCCTTGGCTGGTGCGTTGGCGCGGGCCGCAAGGCAGCCCGGGCATCCGCCTGTGAAACCGTACTTGGCCAGCTCCACGTTCCTGCGAATGTATACGTTCCGAGGTTCAGCTGGAACCTGCTCTGGTACAACCCTCGGCTGCTGTGCAGCGGGGTCGACAGGAGGTTCGTCGATGACCGTCGGGATGCAGACGTTCTCTGGCTTGTCCGGGGCCGGCATCCACGGCGCGCCCCTGATCGAGAGCAACAGGGCTGCGTCGGCTCGCTGGCTCGGCGGTTTCCTTCTGATAGACCGCGCACGTACGACCCTGCCGTCGTGGCCGACGAGCATCTCGCTCGACTTCTCGATGACGCCCAGGAAGACTCCAATCTTCCAGCGCTCCTCGAACTTGGCGTCGCGCCTCGCACTCGGGAGGAGCACGATGATCTCTCCGAAAGGCGGCAGCACCTTGCGAATGGCCTTACCCTTGTGCCTCTCGTGCGGCGTCCGCCCATCGGCGCCGACCTCGCCACGATTGGCGCATCCTGCAGCGTGGGCAACCAGCCAAGTCAACACTGGATGGTCATTCGGGAAGTCTGTGCCGTGCAGCAAGGACAGGGCGACTCGCAGAGACCGTGCCACGCCCTTGACCTCCCTCACGGCGACCTCTGCCAGGCCGTCGCCGGCGCTGTCGTAGGCCGACGCCTCCTCGGGCGCGACCTCGAACTTTGAAGGGGCCCTGGGACGCACAAATAAATGCACACAAATAAAACGATTCCCCATATTTTCGTATATTTTCTTGGTTTTTGTCTTCCCCACCACTTCCCATATTTTCCCATATTTTCCAGGAGATCGAAGATAAATTGTGTCTGTGTGTTTCTTTCCCTCCTGAAACTTCAGGTTCCTGAGGCGGATCGTCGCCTCTCGCTTGAGCGCCACCAAGGCACCCTCACCATCGGACTTGTAGATGATATTCGGGTGGCCGGTCGCCTCCACATGGCTGAAGGCGCGGACCACGTTGCACTCATGCTGGATGCCCTTGGAGGGGAGGACGTCAGCGCTGACCCGCGAAGTGGCCGAGTCGATGCCGACAAGGATGGGGGGCGCGGACTGGCCCGATTCCACCTCCTCCCGCTTCACTAGGTATCCGTAGTCGACTGCAAACGTATGCATAGCATGCGCTCTCCCAGGAGCGCCCGCTGGGTGGCCATCGGCACGGCCGCCCCCAGCCAGGCAGCAGTAGCACCAGTCTCTGAAGGGTACGTGACCTGCTGCTTCGCGTTGCTCGATCTCTGCCTGGGTAGGCTCCTTCGGCCCCCGTCGTGCTCGCACTGGAGCCGGCTGAGACTCGTGGCGCTCCTCGACGTCACCCTCGAGCTCGATTGTACTCCCAACTCCGTCGCCCCCTGCTGTGGCGACTCCACCTGGCGGGACAGGGTCACCTGCGACTGGGCCGAGGTGACTCTCGATGGTCGCAACTTGCCCATCATCAACTCCATGAGGTACCACTCCTGTCACAGAAGCGACGCCATGCAGCGCAGGAGGCCCCACTGCTGGCGCCATCATAGCCGGTCTCGCGGCAGCGCCTGCCGCCCGAAAGGGCACAAACGCTTCTTATCCTGTAGTTTGTTGCAGCCACGGCGACCCTCGACCGAGCAGAGCGGCAACTCCCCCACGAGGGTCTGGGACATCTGGGTGGCCTCCTTTGCTGGCGCGATGCTCACGTCCAGGTCCCAGGTGCGCTGCCTCCGCGTGAAGCGGACGGTCTTGCCACTCTCGATGCGGACAGCGTGGCTGATGTCGTTGCCGTGCTGGTCCTGCTCGAAGACCACGCGATGGCCACTCTTCACAAGGTCGAAGACCGAGAGCAGCGGCCGCCTGACGCCCGTGCCCTAATGCCACGCAACGCACCGCCGGTCTGCACCATGAGCTTGCGCTGGCCCTCGTCTCGGATCGGCTCACCTGTCGCACTGAGGTACTGCGCTCCCGACGGCTTCTCCGCGATCGGGTAGTCGGTCCCCAGCGAGCGCGGGATCGCCGTGACCGCCGCGCCTGAGTCGATCCCGAATTAAGCGCACCGTCTCGCAGCTCGAGGACATGGCCGCCAGGTCGAGCGCCGCCAGGAAGAGGCCGCCCAAGCCCTCAGGCGGCTCAGGCTCGCCCATCTCACCCAGGGCGCCAGCCTTCCTGGCGACCGGGCAGTCCTTGGCCAGATGCGCTGTCGAACCGCAGGTCCAGCATGGCTTCGGCTTCGGTGCATCACCAGCCTTGGCCTCGCCCTTGCCTTTGCCACGACCTCGACCTCCACCGCCCTTCGGCGGTGACTTGCCTGACGCAGCCGTCGAATTCCACCAGCAGTCTCGCTTCCAGTGACCTGTCTTGCCGCAGATCGGGCACGGCTTGGTCGGCAGCTCGTCACGGCCCTTGCCCTTGCCGGGCCTGCTGTTCCTGCCCTCGCCGTTGCCGATCTTGCCGTTCTTGCCACCCTTGACGCCGAGGGCCGCCAGCTGCCGCGCCAGGGAGTCGATGTCCATCGGGGTCGGGCCCGTACAAGTACTCGCTGTCGTCGTAATCTGGGCCCGCCTGAGGTTCTCGACCTCCGCCTTCACAAGCTCCGACGCGTTGGGCCGCTGGCTGTTGAGGGGCAGGTGGTGGCGCAGCGGGCCCTCTCTGAGTAAGCGGACCAGGATGCCTATCTTGATCTCGTCAGGGAACGCCGCGCCCACGGCCTGCTCGTGGCGCTTGACGTTCCGGTCGAGCGCGATCAGCTTC
Organism: Prorocentrum cordatum; assembly: GCA_963575745.1. NCBI lineage: Eukaryota > Dinophyceae > Prorocentrales > Prorocentraceae > Prorocentrum > Prorocentrum cordatum. The sequence goes on from CAUYUJ010003625.1 coordinate 537,165, forward strand.
GAGGGGGCGTCGCCCTCGAAGTCCCACGAGAGCAGTCGCGCGTCCCGTAGAGCGCCATCCGCAAGAGCCCACACGAACCGATCTCCTGCGACATCGGATCCTCCTCTGGAAGCTTGATGTAGACCGTCCTCTTGATCTCACAGTGCGGGCGCGCCCGCGAGATGCCCAGGAAGCGCGGCACGCGGCCCTCGGACGGGTCGCTCGACATCGCCATGCTGCAGATGAGCCGAAGGCACTCTAGCGGCGGGGTCGCCGCAAACACCGCGCCGATGTCGTCCCCGGCGATGGTGCTCTGCGCCTTGGTCTCCTGCACGACGAGCCTGGATCTGTAATCCGGCCGGTCGGTGTCGCCCTTGTCGATATCAACCCAGCGCACACTGAGAGGCCTCCGTCCAAGCTCGCGCTGACAGTCCCCCTCCCTCGCGTAGACCCACGCGCCAAGCTGCGCCATGAAATCCATCTCCAGGCGCCTCGCGGCCTTCACCCGCGTGGGGTCCAGCGGGAGGCCGGTGAGGTCGTCGTAGAACTCGGTCCTCAGCGTGTCGCGCCACTTCCCGACGAAGTCCTTCAGGCTGATCTCCTCATCGCCCACGTTCGGCCCAGCATCCAGGGCCGAAAGCGTGAGCACCTTCTCGTTGCTAAGGTGACGGCGGATGCCACGGAGGATGGCGCGGAGGAGCTTGACCGGGCACCTCTCCGCCACACGCATGTTGCGGCCGACGAAGGTGGAATGCTCGTGGCGGCTGCCAATGCCAGTATCATCGGGGCAGCGCTTGCAGACCTCATCCAACACCTCCTTGTTATTACTCATCCACCCTGTCGGCTTCTTGGCGAGCCTGTCGCCGTGCGCGTCCGCAACCACCAGGCTGAACGCGCACTGGTCGCCTCGCCCGACCTCGACACCCGGGAGAGCCATCACATCCTTCGCGATGTCCAGGTCCCAGCTGTCCGCGCTCCAGGGGCGCTCGTGCAAGAGCGTGCGGTCGTGCTTCACCTGCGGCGTGTAGAGCTCCATCACGATCCTCAAATGCTCGTACCCGATGGCGTAGGCCTCACGCTGCTTCTCCGTGTCCCCATTCAGGTACTTCAGCATGGAGAACGGCGCGCAGCGAGGACTGCCCAAGAGGAAGTACACCTCGAAGTGCTCGATCAGCTCCCGGCACTGTCGCTGCTGCTGGCGGTCGGTCAGGCCCCAGCCAACCCCCAGGTCGAACGAGCCGCCGTGAATCAGACCGAAGAGGGGGGCAAAGCCCACAAGCCTATTCGGGCAGAAGACCTCCATCACGTCGGCCTTGCGCCCGCTGTAGCCGAGAGAGAGAGCAAGAGGGCACCGATCTCCTCCTGCATGTTGTCGTCGCCGGGGTCGTGTGGTGCCGGAGCCATCGCCGCGTCAGCCGCCGCCGCGGCCTCGGGTGCTGGCGGCGCCTGCTGAGCTGGGGCTGGACCGCCACTGCCTGACGAGCCGCCCTCTTGATAGACAGGCCCGGCGACGTCAGTGCGATGCCGCTTCCGCTCACGGGCATCCTCGAGCCTCTGCTTTGCCTCCTCGTCGTCCTGCATCGCCTGCTCGATCCGAGCGCGGCACTCGGCTGAGTGAGCCTGCGCCCGGGCGCCGTTGAGGATCGCGGCGCAGCCGTAGCAGCCCGGGGAGAGCCCGTACTTCGCGATCTCGACGTCCTTCCTGATGTAGACGGCCCGCGGTCCTGCTGGTGGTCGCCCGACTCGGAGAGCCCGGGGCGGGAGGTCCCCAGCCTCGGGGATGGGCGCCAGAGGTCCGCCCAAAGGCGCGACCGGCGCTGGCGCCGGCGCTCGGATCTCGATGGCCACCGGTACCTCGTCCACCTCCACGTCCGTCGGCGCCGGCGCCCACGGCTTCCCCACGAGGCTGTTCAGCAGGTCCTTGTCGGCCCGCTGCTCGACCGTCAACCGCTGGAAGGCCCTGGCCCGTAGTACGCCCAACTCCGTGCCAATGTAGACCTCGTCCGTCCGAAGCGTGGGCCCCAGGTAGAGCCCAGCGAGGAACTTGTCCTCGATCCCAGCCTTGCGCTTGCCCCCTGGGAGATACAGGACCTTCTCCGAGAAGCAAGCCAGGTCCTTGTTGAAGGGGCGGCCGTGCCGAAGTTCCCAAGCCGTGCGGCCGTCAGCGCCCCGCCTGCCCAGGTTGATGGACATGGCTGCGAACTCGACCATCCACGGGGTCACTGGGTGCTCGACGCCAATGCTCACGCCGTGGAGGTCGTCCACCTGCGCCCGCACCGCCCCCGCCTTGGCCTCGACCTCGCGCACCGCGTGCTCGGCCAGGCCGTTGCCCTGAGAGTCGCCGACCGCGCTCTCCTCGGGCACCGTCTCGATGCCGTACTCCTCCTTGAGCTTGGCCCCGATGCGGGTCGTCAGGGCGACGAGCGGCGCCTCGCCGTCTGAGCGGAAGACGAAGCGCTTGTGGCCAGCCGATGCCAGCCTCCTGGACCACGACTTTGCCGGCCAGGGATGCTGCGTCCCCTTAGCTGGCACCACCGACGCGTGGAACCAGCGCTGCTTCGAATCTTTCCCGATCAGCAGCGGCGTGGCGTCCTCTCGTTCACCGAGGTAGCCGTAGACGATGCCAACCACCGCGAGCGCCGACTCCTGGTGGTCCTTCGTCTGATGGCCTGCTGACAGGCCTCTGCCGGAGACGCACTCCCGGCACCATGCCCTGTAGGGCTCGTGCAGCACCTCGTGCGCGGCTCGCTCGGCCGCCGTCGGCGCTGCGGGCTCCCTCGCCGGCCGTGCCGGCGGGCCCTCGGCGACCTCCTCGTGAGCCGCGCCTGGCTGGCCGGCTTCGCCCTCGGGAGGCTCGCGGCCTGCCGCCTCGACCGGGCAGACCTCCGGCACGTGCGGGTCGACGTGCATATCCATCTCGTAGACCTTATTCCTGCGGCAGAACCTGACAACGTCTCCGCTGGTCTTGTGGTGCGCGTAGCTAATGTCCTGCCCGCCCTCCGAGTCGAAGACGAGCCGATGGCCGGAGTCGACCATCTCCGCGACGCTCAGCAACGGCTTGCTGACGTCCGCCACCCTGAACTTGGCAGCGCGTGCCTGAGAAGCCCCAGGCATCGCCCCCACGAGGATCTTCTCGCCCTCGTCGTTCACGTAGTGGCCAGAGGCGGTCTTGCACGAGATCGCCTGGCCGCCCTCGTGCACTGGGTAGTCCGCGCACGAGCCACGCGGCAGCACCGATGCCGCCGCACGCGAGTCGATGCCCACACGCAAGATGCCGTTGAGCTCGACCTCCTCCGCATCCGAATTGCCGTGGATCATGTTCAGGTCCAGGGCCGCGCCGGTCGCAGAGTCGACCGGGGCCACGTCCGCCTTGTCCGGCCCCGGGTCGTAGATGCTGAGGGAGTGGAGGTTCGCGAACGGGTAGCTGACCTGCTCGCCCGCGTCGTTCAGGTAGAGTGCCGCGACCTGTCGAGAGCTCGTGCCGGACATCGCCGTCGCCGGACTCAGCCTCGTAGTCGCAGCCGTCGAGATAGAGCTGGCCGCCGATGGCACGGTCGCACTCGTCGACTGGGAGGCGTTGATGCGAGCCAGCGTCTGCTCCATGCTCGCCAACGTCCCCCTGCGCTTGCTCGGGCATTCACGCTGAGTGTGGCCGCGACCGCCGCAGCCCCAGCAGAGTGGCCCGAGCTGCTGACCATGTGACTTGCTGCTGGTCTTGCTCTTGCCGTCGGACTTGGACTTGCCCTTGCTGTCGCCCTTGCTCTCGCCCTTGCCACTGGACTTGCTCTTGCCCTTGCCGTCGCCCTTGAACCTGCCCTTGCCGTCACCCTTGGTGAACGCGCTCAGGTCCATGGGCACGGGCACCGGGGCGATGGCGCTGTGGGCACGGCGGATGTCGGTGACCTCACGTCGGAAGTCCTGCCACTCCACCAGCCTGGTCGCATTGAGCAAGAGGTGCTGGCGTAGAGGGCCTTCCTCGAGCTGCCGAAGGACGATGCCGATCCTCATGGAGGCTGTGATGGCCTCGCCGCTCCTCTGCTCGTACCTGAGGAGCTCTCGCTCGAACAGCGCCAGCCGGTCCTCGACATCGCCAGTGAACGAGAAGTTCAGGATATTCAGCAGCTGCCCCGCGATGCGGGACCTCGCATTCGGTTCGTAGTATTCAACCAGCTTGCGCCAAGCCTGGAAGCCCTCATTCTCGCCAGCATTCACGATCGTCGTCAGGGGATGCTGCCGGCAGAGGAGGAGCAAGATGTAATACATCTGCTGCGAGGCCTGCCTCATGTTCTCCTCGAGGAAGTCATCGTTCTGAACTGAGGCCTCGTCAGCGCTCTCTGCCAGTCGCATCCCTGCCAGCAAGTCGGCGCTCACGACGCCACAGTACGCCTTGAAGATCACCTTCCAATCGTTCCACTTGTGCTCTTCGCCCGTGAACACGTCTGGCTTGCCCAGCGTGCGGGTGTCCACGAGCGACTCGGCTCGAGGCTGCGGCACAGGCCCGTCCACCCGTGGTCTAGCCTCGGCCACACGGCCGAGCCGCTGCACCTCGGCCGTGAGATCGTTATCCCTCTTCTGGCGGTTCTGCAGCTCCTGGGCCAGCGCTATCATCTGCTGCTCTAGAGCCTGCACGCGCTCCTCCGCCATCTCAGCGGCGGTTCGCGCGCAGCTTCGTGAAATCCTTCAGGTGCTGGCCCAGCGCTGCCCAGGTCCTCCTCAGCCTGAACAGCTTGCGTAGCTGCCTCGCCACTCTCCTCCAGCCTCGATGGACCTCGACGAGCTCCCACTCGTCGCCCTCGCTGGAGCTGGGCCCGGCAGGCCCTGCTGTGGCTCCCGCACCGGCGGCCGGCCCCAGGCTGCTGGGGCTCCCCGCGCCGCTGGCGGGAGAGGGGGCCGCGGAGCCCGACCCTGTGGACTGGGAGGGTCGGGACCACGGCTCCGCTACCATGGCGAGATCTTTTCTTCGGGTGCTTGCCTTGAGCCATACCAGCAATGGCATGATCTCTGTCAGTAAACCTGCTGGGGGTCTCTGGATTCCTGCAGACGACGAAAACGAGGACGAGAACGAGGAGGGACGGCAGCGCCAACCACGGCACGTACGCCGGCAGCGACAGAAGGAGGGAGGGAAAAAAAGGAGGACCCCCAGCGGCCCGCCAAGAAAACACTTCTACAAATTTGCAACACAGTTAAACGAAGAAAAGAGCGCGATTATTTATGTTCGGCGATGACGGGCGTCATGGGGAGGAGGGCGAAGGGGGGTATGACGTAACGCCACCCCGCCGTGTGGCTCCGGCACCGCAGCCGCGCCCGCGCGCGCGACGCGACGAGCGACGAGCGACGAGCGACGAGCGACGACGACGACGACGACGACGACGACGACGACGACGCGAGCAGCGCGTAGGTGGCGATATGCCCCACTGCGAGTGTGTACACAACAACGCTCGCGTGCACCACAGCGCGCGTGTATACCACAGCGCCTGCGTACACCGCAACAACCGTGTGCAACGCAGCTCCAGTGTACGCAGCGTCAGTGTACACCACAGTGCCTGCGTACACTATAGCGCTGGTGTACATGTGCACACCGCAGCTACCATGTGCAACACAGCGCCTGTGTGTACACCACAAAACGTGCGTGCACCGCAGCGCCTGTGCACGCCACAGCGCGCGTTTACACCACAGCATCCGCGTGCAACGCAGCGCTGGTGTACACCACGGTGCCTGCGTGCATAGGACAAGTAGAAAGAACATGTGCGTGAGGATTTGATGCGGACAACTAGACGCCACGCCAGAACGTGTTGAGAATCGAATGCGACGATGTTTCTTCCTCCCTCTTCCTCCTCTTCCTCCACCACCTCCTCCTCCTCCTCCTCCTTCTCCTCCTCCTCCTCCTCTTCCTCATCGTCGTCCTCCTCCACCTCCTCCTCGTCCTCCTCCTCCTCCTCCTCCTCCTCCTCCTCCTGATCCTCCTCCGTACCCCATGTCGTGCGGGTTGGCGCACGTGCGCATCTCAGCGCGCACCGCAGACTGGTCTATTGAATCGGCCCACTTGGCTCTGACACGGCCGATTTAGCTGGAGCTTCCTGGACGCAGATGTAAAGAAAAGGGTGATGCGGGCGGACTCGGAGGACTCATAGATTCCAGCGGCGTTCCGTTGTCCATACGGACTATTTTCCAATGTTTTCTGTGGAATCCACAAGTACTCAACGCTGTCATAAAGATTCGTTCTAACACTCTATATACAATAGTGGTGTTGTGTTGCACACGGTTGCTGTGACGCACACAGGCGCCGTGGTGCACAAGCACTGCAATGTACGCGCGTATTGTGGTGTACACTGGTGCTGTGTTGCACACGGCTGATGTGGTGTACGCAAGCGCTGTGGTGTGCACAAGAGCTGTTGAGTCCGCAGGCACAGTGGCACAAACTGGCGCTGTGTTGCACGCGGTTGCTGTGGTGTACATATGCGGCGTGGTGTACACAGCCACTGTGGTGCACGCAGGAACTGTGGTGTACACAAGCGTTGTGGTGCAAATCGCCACCTACATGCTGGCGCTACCCGTCCTCCGTCATGCTTTAGCATTCCCAAAACGCCGCCGGCGCGAAACGTGACGTCATCGACCCTCTCAACCCCCTTAGATAATTGCCGTCATCGGCCCGGAATAAAAAAAGGGGGTTCAGCCGCGTCCGCGCGCACGACGACTATGAGCGACGAGCGACAAGCCACGAGCGACGATGACGACGACGACGACGACGACGACGACGACGACCACGAACGACGACGACGACGACGACTGCGGACCAAACTCCTATGCGGATTCCTTCGTGGACGCCTACGCAGATCCCAATGCGCACGGCGGCAGTGCCCGGAGCAAAGGGGGGGGGGGGCAGCGGGGGCCATGACGCCCGCCATGCCCCAAGCAATAAAGAAACGGGCTCAAAATTATACGACAAAAAAAAAAGAAACGAATAATAACAAGAAGAAAAAAGGCACAACAAACAGCAGGAAACGGAGGGCGGAAGCGGCCTTCCGTCCGAACCTTGGGCTGCGTTCCGGGCCGCGGCAGCCCTGGCAAGGCCGCGCGGCTTCGTGAGCCGGGCCACAGGGGCGCTGCTGCTGATGCCGTTCGGCCTGCAGGGGACCATGATCATTGAATGCCATAATTTTCTGGTCGCCACCGCAGAGATCGGTCACTACCGACTTTGCCTCAAGTTCCGGCATCGGTCGCGACCGATTTGAAGTGCCGATCGGTCGCTACCGGTCGCGGCCCAAAAAATCTGGTATCCAGTGATCTGGGGGCGGGGGGGCAGAGCAGAGGCGGAGGCGGATGCTAAGTTTTCGATCAGGGGCCTTTTATACGGGAGCGCCGGGGGGGGGTGCGAGGGAATGGGGGGGCCATCAGGGAAGCCAGGGGGGATCCCTGGAAGCCCTGCCGCCCTCTTTTTCGATGGCCCCGAACCCTTTTACCGGAGCCGCCCACATTCCTCTAAGTCGCCACGCACCTCACATGTGCGCGCCGCCAACCCCTGTCACCCATCGATATTCGGCGGTCTCTGGCGGTCTTCTGCGGTTTCTGGCGGTTTCGGCGGGTTCTAGCGGCCTTCTGCGCGAAAGTTGGATTGCTGCGGTTGGCAAGAGATCCATGCCGAACGCCCCACAAAAGGAGAAGCATATAGGGAGGCGGGAAAGGAAGCAAACAGGATGGGAAAACGGGACGACAAGGATGCTCATGGCACGGCAACGCGCATCATTTGTATTGTCGTTCGAGCCCCAGCCGCCCCCCCGCCGAAGTGAACCCTTGGCGTCGACCGGAAACACGCCCAGCAACTGCGCCGAAGTGCGTTCGCGCCTTCGCTGCACGCAGGAAGCGCCCTGGGCAACAACGGCCTATAGCGCACGGCAACGGCCTGCGTAATTTGATTCGGCCCCCGCGCCGCCCTCCAAAAGCTGCGCAACAGAGGTAACGCAGGTGCTGGGTCACTCTGAGGTGTAGCCGAACATTGCTCCTGTGGCTCATGCCAGCCATCAACGCACTCGCAGTCCGCCTCGGTTCCTGCTTGCGCACGTGAACACGCTCTGTAGGCCTGAGATCATCCTCACAAGTCCTTGTCATCGAGGGCCCGAGCTAAGTGGCTCGCAGCGCAATGCGGGCGATACCCCAAGACCGTCATCAAGGCCTCGGCCGCGAAGGCCTTTTCCGACGGGTTCTGAAGGAGGGCCCTTACGAGCATTCGATCACAACCTGGCTCGGTTCACCATGCACGATGTGCCTCTGTAGAATGGCTGCGGTGGTCCGAACCCACTCGTGGCAGCTGGGTAAGGACCCCGGCACTCTAAGAGCCTCGGCTGCGATGCCCGCCCGCGAAGAAAGAGGAGGCAGGAAGGCGTTTCTTTATGTTCGGCGATGACGGCGTCATGGGGGGGGGGAGGGCGGGGGGGGGTATGACGTGACGCCCCCCCCGCCGTGTGGCTCGGGCACCACAGCCGCGCCCGCGCGCACGACGCGACGAGCGACGAGCGACGAGCGACGACGACGACGCGAGCAACATGTAAGTCGCGATCTGGCCATTGCGCCTGTGTGCACCACAACGCTCGCGTGAACCACGCCGCGCGTGTGCACCACAGCGCCTGCGTACACCGCAACAGCCGTGTGCAACGCACCGCCCGCATATACCACAATACTTGGGAGCACTGCAGCGCCAGTGTACATACACCGCAGCAGCCATGTGCAACACAACGCCTGTGTACACCACAGTGCTTGCATGCACCGCAGCGCCTGTGCACGCCACAGCGCCTGTTTACACCACAGTATCCGCGTGCAACGCAGCGCTGGTGTACACCACAGTGCCTGCGTACATAGTAGAAGAAGCATGTACGTCAGGATATGATGCGAACAATTAAACGCCACGCCAGGAAAGTGACGCTTTCCCCTCCTCGCTCCTCCTCCACCTCCTCCTCCTCCTCCTCCTCGTCCTCCTTTTCCTCCTTCTTACCCCCTGTCGTGCGGCTTGGCGTTACAACGAACGTGCGCATCTCAGCGTGCACCGCAGAATGGTCGATTGAATCGGTCCACTTGGTTGTTGGACGGCCACTTTAGCTGGAACCTCCTGGACGCATATGGGAATTAGGGTGATGCGGGCGGACTCGGGGGGACTCGTAGATTCCGGCGGCGCTCCTTTGTCCATGAGTGTGTTGCTGTGTACGGCTGACGTGGTGCACACAGGCGCCGTGGCGTACACAAGCACTGCAGTGCACGCAAGCATTGTGGTGTACACTGGTGTTGTGTTGCGCACGGCTGATGTGGTGTACGGAGGCGATGTGGTGTACACAGGAGCTGCTGTGCCCGCAGGCACGGTGGCACAAACTGACGTTGTGTTGCACGCGGCTGCTGTGGTGTGCATCGGCGGTGTGGTGTACACAGGCGCTGTGGTGCACGCGGGCACTGTGATGTACACAGGCGTTGTGGTGCATATCGCCACCTACATGTTCGTGCTACCCGTCCTCCGTCATGCCTGACCATTCCCAAACGCCGCCGGCGCGAAACGTGACGTCATCGACCCCCTCCCCCCCAGATGATTGCCGTCATCGGCCCGGACCTAAAAATAGGCTCCAGCCGCTTCCGCGCGCACGACGACGATGGGCGACGAGCGACGAACCACGAGCGACGACGACGAACGACGACGACGACGACGACGACGACGCCTGCGGACCAAACACCTATGCGGATTCCTACGCGGGCACCTACGCGATCCCAATGCGCACGGCGGCAGTGCCAGGAGCGCACTGGGGGGGGAGCGTTGCGTCATGGGGAGGGGGGGGGGGCGGGGGCCATGACGCCCGTCATGCCCCAAGCAATAAAGAAATGGCCTCCAGCGAGGGCAAGAGGGCAGAGGACGCAGGGCAAGAAGGCGGAGGGCAAATAAAGCAGGAGGGAAAGAGGGAGGACGGAGCATGACGGAGCAAGAGGAAGGCGAAGTAAGGATCAGGAGAAAAAGGGGAGGAAGGGACGGAAGGGGGGGGGAGCAAAAAGTGAGTGAGTGAGCGACGACGGTCACGAAGCGAATTCTGTGGATGACGACGCCCGACAACGTTGGGAAAATATGTTGCTCGTTTGGAAGTCGTGGCCTCATGGCACGGCTGCCCGAGGCCTCTCGAACACTGGCAAGCGAAATGCCCACATGGACAGCAATGCGATGGCTACTGTGCACCATCACCCCAGCTGCATGTGAATATGCACATGCACCCGTGTCGGCAATCCAACCAGGAACCCGTCAATGTTACCGGGCTCCAGACACGGACTGCCGCACCACACAGCACAAGTGGCCAGGATAGCGGGGCTGCAGCACCTAAGACACCGGCGCCCACAATCAGCTAAAACGCGGGCGGCACTGAACACATGCACAGCCGAAGGAGCAACGGGAGGGTTGGGCCGCTCAGAAGTTTCCTTAAGGGCACCTACTTCCACTTCTTTCTAAGACTCCAAGGCATCTACCGTGGCTCGTAACAGCCTCACTCGCACAATGGAAGCTGCACGCTCATTATCCTGGCACGCGAACCTCCTATCCTCGGGAACACGGACCCGCTTGGCGGCAGCCGTGTCAATAATATCAGCAACAGAATTTCCCTGCACCATCCACGCTGGCGCTGACCATCAGGCAAACTCGCGCAACTCCAGATGTGAATTGGTAATCAATACCGCAAATATATGCCTCATCTCGCCCTCGAAACTGCTCACCCAACTGCCGCCGCAAATCGGCATCAGGCCCTGACAGAGACCCATGGCGTCTCTCGGCCCAGCTATCATCCACTCCACTGTTGTCCGTGACATAGACCACGTGCTATGACGTGGCTCGCGCCGTCAAGAGCCATGCTCGCAGCTCGCCGCGAGGGGCCGCCTGACGCGCTTCCACCAGAGGCCCTGGTATGGCGGCCCCTACTCTGAGGGGAATGGCCCCATCCACTCTGGCAATCGAAATGCAAAACCGTCGGAGCCGATCGTCACTGGACTCCGCCCCCCCCTCGCAACACCACAGGGCTCCTCCTTCTTGAGCTTCTTCTCGCGCTTCATCTTCAGGCGCGCCTCCTCGATGTTCTCCTTTGTCTTTCTCACGGACGCCAGTCGCTTGTCGCGCATCTTGCATTTCGAGTAGTGCCCGTGCTGGTTCCCGCCGCTCCACCTTGTGGCCAACGGGTGGGAACAGCTCGACTGCTCATCCTCTACCTTGCCCATCAGAGTCACGCGCAGGGCCATGATCGCCGACTGGCGCGAGATCGCGCAGACCCTGAGGAACAGCGCCATCTTGATGGACCACCTGCGCCACGTGCGAACGGCCGGGCTCAGCAGGAAGGCGCCCTCGTAGAACAGCTACTTCTCGACCACCGCCATGGCCTCCTCCTCGAAGTTGATGCGCTGCAGCTCGGTGTCGACCCAGGGGTCGGGAGTCTGATCCCAGTTCATCTCGATCTCTGACCCCGCTTCCTCCACGTACTCCGGGATCACCTCCAGCTCCGGGTCCGATTCGATGATGTCGCGCTGAGTCCTCAGCACCTGCTGGCGTAGATGCGAAAGCGAGCGAGTGCTCCGGGGCTTGATGATCTTGACCTTCTGGGTCGGCATCGGGCGCTCGATACCGTAGAGCGTGCAAGGGTCGCTGGCCCGACTGGTCACTGCTAGAGCTCGAGCCGGGATGTGCCACGGAGGGTCGGCTAGCCCCTGGGCCTGAAAACTGCCTGGCACTGGTTCCCGACTGTTCTGAGGCAAGGCTGGATGGGGAGAGAGCGAGAGAAGAGCGAACGCTGTCCCTCGCAGGCAGTGCAGCCCGCCCCGCCCCCTACGTCCTGACCGAGAGCCTCGATCGGAAACTCCGTGTACCCGATCCAGCGGCCGGCAAACTACAGCACCTCGCTCGGGACGCCGTCGGCCCAGGAGCCCTCGAGGATGCGGCAGCCGGACGAGCCGTCGTCCAGCATCTGATAGATGACGCGGCCCGGCCCTGAATATGAAATCGAGGCTGGAGGTGGGCCGGCCTCGGCAAAAGAAAAAGGATCCTGCCTCGGACTCACGTGCACGCGCCGAACGACGCTCTCCAGCTGGACCCAGCAATCCTGCAACTTCGACGGTACCTCGAGCCACGAGTGAGCTCCGCCAGTCTCCACAACGAAGGGAGGGGACTTGTCCGCCAGATCCTGGTGAATCGAGAAATCCGCGGACTCGCGGCCTATGAGCGAGACGGCTCGGTGGCCCGAGGGCAGCTTCAGCAATTTGAGATCCTGGCGGTTGCCTTCCTCCCCGATCATCATGACATCCCATCGAAGGTCGATCGCGGACTTGAGAAACTCCAGAAACGTCGCTGGCAGCAATGGGGGACACGGGCGGGGCAGAATCAGAAATTCGACCACGCCACACGCTTGAAGAGAGACAGGAACTGCAGCTACTCCGATCGGCTTGGCCTTTCCGCCCACTCCATTGGCGGTCGGAACCTTGTCGGTGTCAAAGATGTGCACCTCATATCCTTTCTTCTTGAACGCCGACCTGAGCCGATCGATATCTGGGGCGCCTATCAACGCCTGGCCAGCCGCCGTGTCCACCAGGGCGTACTCGTCCATGTCCTGCAGCGCAGCCGCAACGAGCATCTCTAGGTCCACCTGACCCGGAGACGGCAACCGCTGGCCCACCTGGCCCGTGATCGTCTTGCCCGCGGTCTCCATGAGCGGTCCCACCTGGCCCTCCTCATGGGAGATCGCAGTCCAGCTCGTCCCAGAGTGGGTGCTCGCACCGTGCTTCAAGTTGAAATAGAACGAAGACTGCACCGGCTTCTTGTCTTGCCTCTTTCCGGCTGCCGGTCGGGATGACTCCGACTTCAGGCGATCTGCTCTACTTCGGTACGGCTTCCTGCAGTCCTCACGCCAGTGCCCCTTTTCCCAACAATTCGAACAGCGTGACCTTTTCTTGAAATCGCCCCTGGTGACCTTCTTCGTGTTCTTGCGTCTATCGAAGAAGTCCCTGTCCACCCGTCTGTTGGTCTTGAGCTGCCTGGCCTCTGCCCACGCCCTGCGACGCTGCGGGAGCGTTACCTCTGCGAACACATCCAATATGTGCTCCTCGTCCAGATCCTGGGAGTCCAGAGAGACGAGGATGGTTGTCAGCTCCTGCTCATCGAACTCCATCTCGAAGAGGCCGAAGCAGTCGCTGTCGTCGTACAACCCGCAGTCGTACTCGTCGGCTTCTTCTGGCACCGTGACCGCGAATGTCTTTGCCGGCGCGGCCGCAGGAGCCCGTGGAAGCGTCTGCGTCTCCGTGATGTCAAGCTCGAGCAAGGCGGCACGAACTGCGTCTATCGTCTTTCTGCCGGCCATCAACGTTCTCAGGTTCAGCCTCAGCTGAGGTGTCAGATTCGCTCCTTCCTCGTAGTACCTGGCCGTGACCTGGTCTGGAAGCGTCAGTCCCAGCCTTTCGGCTGCTGCTATCTGCTGATCTCGCCTGACTACAAAATCTGTGAGCGTCTCCCCCTTCCGCATAGCGAAATCGAACAATGCCTCGCTGTGTGCCTCTCTTTCTTTGCCTCCCGGGCGTTCCCCGCTCAACAGCTTGAGGTGGTCGATGACCTTCTGGATACCGTCACTTTCATCGACCAGGTGCCTGATGCTCTTAAACATCGCCTGCAACTCGATGGGAAACGACTCGATGATACGCCCGGCCCGAGCTTCCGTCTTGAAGGCGGTTCTCTGGTTCCAGGACTTAAGACTTGCAAGGTACAACTCCAAATTCTCTAACCCGTGCCATGTCGGAAGCGCAGAGTAGTCTCGATTGACTTCTTCCCACGGTGACTTACCCCGCGAGTTGGACCCTGACCAACTCCAGGAGGACCACCATCTCCAATCAGACCACTCGGTGCCTCGCCAGTCTCCCCACGCCTCTTCTCCACTCGTAGAGCCTGCTGGGGCTCCATCTGGTCCATCCTTCTTGGGCGTGGAGAGCTTCTCCCACGGGTCGTGTACATGGGCGCTCTGTTGCTCGCGAACTTTTCCGCCTCGAGCGTCGCCCTCACCACCACGCTGAGCAGAGCCCCCCTGACCCATGTCCTCGTTCACGCTCCGGCTACCATTGTCGGCTGGCATTGGGGGCGGATGAGGCCGATAGGCCCGAGAAGATCACTTTCTCAGACGAGAGTGCGAGCGAACTCCGACAAATCAGCTCAATGGCGCGAGGGCGCCCCGAAGCCAAATTCGCTGCAAGGATGCTGTCGGTCAAAAAGGGGAGAGGACAGGAGGGGAAAATGTGAACAATTCGGTGCTCATGAGGCCCTTCTTTTTGGTGGTAAGTTATGTTACCATGTGGGGCCACACACAGGTAATAAGAGATCAGTCATGCATGGCTGTCGAGACTTCTGACAGAGTACAGGCGAAAGACGTGCGCTATGTTAACAGGTCCAGGGTGGCCGAGGGTGGGCAGCTTGAGCCCATGCAGCCGCAGAGAGAGGCTGCTTGTGGGCGGCAACAGAAAACGAAAGGGCTTCTCAAAGCAACAACGTGCACATCGCACTACTATGCTCATGAGGCCCTTCTTTTTGGTGGTAAGTTATGCTACCATGTGGGGCCACACACAGGTAATAAGAGATCAGTCATGCATGGATGTCGAGACTTCCATACGATTCGCAAAGTCGAAGTTCACAGCGTAGCGGTAAGGTGTTTGTTTGTCATTGCAGCTCAAGGGTTTGTCAACATACGACAAAGCAACGATGCAAGGCGAAAAGGATACTGAGCAGCACGGCTGGTCATACTCTTTCCCTCGAGCACGATATGTTTGCGACCCGGGCGAAACGAACAGTACCCATGCTTTCCGTGACAGAGCAGACGACCACGATTCGTTAGACAGAGATCCCCAGTAGCCGTGACGCAACCGAAAATTATCCTCGTGGCCTTCCGCCACCTGGAGCCAAAGGCACACTGATGCAACTCCAACGTTCGTGAGGAAGGAAGTATCTTCTCCCGCATGACTTTAGACCGCCACATATACGAAGTCAAAGGATTCTCGAGCGCATATGGGACATGGTGACGGAGGCAGAGACCAATGATGTAAGCCGAAGCCTGGAGGCATAAGTTGCCAACTTCAACCGCTTCTTTGTGATGGCCAGAAAGCCCTGGAAGCCCATCGGGGTGTTCCGCGCTTTTGACAGGATATCGATTGCGAGCTAACGAGAACGACGAACACGGGGGCGCCAGCATGACAGCTCGAACTAAACCATCTCTGAAGTGTCTCTCAATCAGCTTCAGATTTGCAAGGCAACATACATTCTGATCAGCACCGTTCCGAATATCTAGATTCACGGCCTGAATACCAAGCCGTTGTGCACATCTGGCGAGACCGCCACTGCCAGAGAACAAATCCAGCACGTAGGGCACCTGCTGCTTACTCAACTGCCGGCTGACGGCCCCAGACTGGAGCTTGCTCGGCTGGCAAAGGGTGGGATGGCAGCAGCGCGGCCCAGTAGCAGCACATCCTCGAGCTGCCTCGAGGCTGTCACGCAGTGTGCCTTTGTCTCGTCGGACAGGCACTCCCAGCTCTCGTTCAGCCTTCCTGACTTTTCGTATCGCTTTACTGATCTCATCGCTGCCCACATTCCTCTCTTCTGGACCTCCTCCTGTGAATGCCGATTGGCGGCTCGGTCCAGCGAAGCCCCGCTGTGCCGGCCTTGGTAGGGAACGGCATCCACTCCGATGTTCAGAGCAGCCTTGCGGAAGAGGCCCAGGGACTGAGGGTAGCTCAAGCCCAGGAGGGGCTGGGGCGAACGACGATCCTTCAGGGCTCTGACAATGTGGCTCATCCAAAGGCACCGTCCCGAATCGCAAGGTATCGCGCCGTCTGCCGACCCCACCTTGCTCCGAGCCGCCCCCGACTCTGGGAACAGCCACACCACCCAGTTCTGCACTGCATGCTCGCTCGGGGCTAGGAAAGAGCCGCTCGTGAGGCTCAGCATCACCCCGGGCCGCAGGTAGCACTCTACCATCACCAGGACGAGCGCTCCTAGCAGCGGGGCTCCCATTCGGCACAACTCCACTGCCAGCGCGGCCCAGATCGCAAACACCAAGGGCTTCCTTGAGCGAGATGGTGACAGCTTCTTCCAACCCTTCAGGCAGCGGAGGGAGCCAGGCGCGTGTAGACCTCCCAGGCGGCCGTAGTCCAGGTGGAAAAACAAGATGCCTGCTAGCAGCATCTCCCCTCGCCACGACTTCACCCCCTTCAAGAACTCCAGGTTCATGTACTCGACCAGCAGCGTGTCCAGCTCGCCGGGCACAGGGAGGCACTCGATCGAGCAGCGGGCCCAGACGCAGAAGACCAGGACGCACTGGCGGTAGGTCTCCAGCGTAGCCTTTCCCACCGACCGGCGTTCCAGGTAGCTGATGGCCGGCTTGCTGCCTGCAGCCGTCCCTTGCTCGCCGCCCAGCTCGTCCATGGCCTTCCGAACCCGCGCCTTGCCCCTGCTCTCGACGCGTCGCACGCAGGCTGAGACCGCCTTGGGCTCCTCGACGTCGCTGCTCTCTCCACTCGCTCTGGCCGCGTCCTCGGCAGCCTCGGGGCCGCACCCGCCGCCCCGGCCTGGCAGCTGGCGGTTCGGCCCCACGTCCAGCAGGTCCTGCAGCGTCCCCGCTCGGGCTGGCACAGCCGACGGGTGGGCCACGAGCCTCGCGTTCAGCCCGCGCCGGGGCTCCAGCGTCCTCGCCCTCCGAGCTGACGGAGCGTCGATCAGCGACGGCCTCGACCCTGCGCTTAGAGTCCGCGCCCGCCTCTTGGTCGGCGAGGCCGCGGGCAGGGCAGCAACGGGCTCCCGCGAGAGAGCCCTCCGACGCGCGCTGCCCAGTGCTGCCGGGGGCCGCGTCGGTAGCATCACACGGCCCGACAACGGCATGGGCCTCAACCAGGTTTGAGCCAAGATGAGATACGAGCGTCTTCCCCTGATCGTAACTGGGATCGAACTTGCGACTGCCCGCATCTCCAGAATTGAACTCACTCGGAATCCATTTCACAACACACTTGATATCTCGAGCTAAACAGAGTGCAGCGAAACGACGGACCTGAATTAGAAGCCGAAAATCCCTGGACCTGAAGCGGCAAAAACACAGAACAACTGCGAGGTTGTCTCCTAACCAAAAGAGCACGACATTCTTTTACTGGCTGACAGTGCGCAGCTCGAGACGCTGCCTTCACGAGCGCCCGGGCCTCAAGACGAAGGATATCATCACCAAACACCCACCTGTCTGCCATCACCGTGGTCCAGTGGGAGTCGTGGAGGAGCGAGCTGGGCACCTCTGGGAAACTCGGATCGCACTCAGCGCCCGCTGTCCAGCACGCGCCGGAGGTCGGCGTCCAGCTGCGCAGGCGCGCCGCCAGGATCACGGGCGACCCCGCCCGTGCTGCCGCCCAGCAAGAAGCCCGCGCACCCGAAGGCATGCTGCCGTGCAAGCCCTGCGCCGAGCCGCCAGCGAGACAGCTCCGACACCCTGCCGATCTCCGCCACCTCCGCGGGGTCGAAACTGGCATCCGCGACCCCGAAGCCGTAGAGACTGGCATCGGACGAGTAGACCACTGGCATCCACTCCCTGGTCCAGCGCGCCTCGAGCATCACCATGATGCCCAGGTAGTTCTCGAGCTCCTCCCTGGCCGTCGGCCACAGCACGGAGAAGGCGTGGTAACTCTGCGCCACGAAAGCATACACTGAGTGGAATATGGACAAAACTTCGCGGCGAACCAAGGCCATAAAGGTCACGTGGCCTAACACCATCTCCAGCTGCCAGCCTGCGACCCGGCGGCGCCGCAGCAAGCACCTGACCCCTTTGCGGACGGTGGCGAACCTCTCGTCCGTGGGTCGCGTGGCCAGCCGGGCCCCGTCCACAAAGCAGCCAAGCGAGCGGCCACCCCCGGGCAGGACCTCCACCTCGTGAAACTTCAGCTGGTCGCTCTCGAAGTCCACTTGAGCCTCACTCAAGGCTGCTGACGCGCGGCCCTCGTCAAGGCCGATGATACCAGCGTTGTCCACGTACATGAAGTGGCCAGTGTAGCGAACCTCTCCAGGCGCCAGCACCAGCGGAGGCCCGCGATCGCTCAGACGCACGCTATCGATAAGGGATGGCTGCCGATCCAGCCGAGACTGATTGGCGGCCTGGGCAAAGAATAGCGACGACGAGAATCCCATCGGGAGGCTCTGACTCATCGGCCAGACCTGCTCGCCCTCTGTCACAGGGGGGCCCTCCACCAGCGTCTCTCCAGTCAAGGCAGCGTCCAGCGACGGCCAGCAAAAATAACGCCTGATGTCGCCCTCCAGCTTCATCCTGTGGAAGCAGTCGGCGACGTCGCCAACGCCCAGCACTGCGCGCAGCTCGGACAGGTCGCCGTCCTTCAGCAGAGGTATCTCGACGCGGCCGAGCCCCTCGCCCGACAGCAAGTCGACGCCCGGCGGCGGGCGGAACAGCGAGTTGCTGCGCCTGCAGTCAACGATGAGCCGAAGGCGAGCTCCATCTTTTTTCTTCACAAAACATAAGCCAAGCACGCTCAGAGGTCGGCGCGTCAGAGTGGCGAGGCCAACTGATAGCGCGCGTCTGACAAACTTCCCATAGCTCCGAGGTCGCTGGAGCAGCAGAGGGTCAGTGTGACACCCAGGGAGTCCGTGGATCTCTTGAATTAGGGCTGCTTCCTTGGGCGGCAGCAGCATCCTGGTGGCAACCTCCTCGAGGTAGAGCCTCGCCTGCGCGGGTAGCATACTAGCCAGGCCTGGAGCATCTTTGACACTGTCCGGCAAGCTCACCCGCGAGTACTCGTAGGAGCCCATGCTGGTGGAGCTAAGCGGGGCGTATCCCGCCTTGCCCTTCAGAAGCCTGGCGAGGGCCTCCTCCTCTGTGATGGCGCTGTCAACGTCAATCCAGCGACGAGCCGCCGCAAAGACGCGCTGTTGCACATCCGCTCGTATGGCGTCCATCTTCGCGCGGCTGACCTCCCCCCGTGGAGAGCGGCCAGCACGATGAGCGCCTCCATGCAAGTAATTCAAGCTGCGGCAGGCTGCGTTGCCGTCGCGGAGCCAGCGGCGCTGCTGAGACCTGCTGAAGCCTTCGCACCAGTGCTCCGGCAAAGCCGCAAGCGGGGCCACAGGAAGAAAGGAAGAAGCCTGCAGCCCCTGGTTGCCCTCTCGCCTTGGAGGCACGGTCGGGCCCCCGTGCCTCCCTGCCAAGCGCGCCATGTGGCCGGCGGGCGGGCCCCGCGGCCACGCCCGCCCATCCTGCCGCCGCGGCCGCGGCCGCCGTCACCAGCAGCGCCGCCGCCGTCGGCATCTGGGGGGCCCCCAGCCGCCGCCAGCCCGCCAGCCGCCACCGCCGTCGCCGCCGCCCGCGAGGCCTCCGCAAGCGTGACGCCTGGGGCCTTCGCCCGGGCACGCAGCGCCTCCAGCTCGTACTCCTCCTTCGAGAGCCGGCTGGCGTAGCTCCTCAGCGCGTCCGGTACGAGGTCCAGCGGGTTCGTCGTCCCAGCCAGGTGCTTCGCTGCGCCCCAGTTGGCCTGGTCCGCCCCGTGTGCGTACGCCTCCGCGTACTGCAGCAGCCTCCTGGCGATCACCTCCAGCGACGCCAACGCCCCCATATTCACCTGATCGTAGGCGCCTGCAAGGTTCATGATCATTCTGCGGGAGTCTAGATCATAGGGTTATAGATCCATAAGGTTTCGGGGATGTGTGTGTCTGTATTCTGTTGGGTACCACTTGGGTTTTGCTTGATATCCATTGGATTTTGATAGATTGCATGTGGGCTTTGATGGAGATGATGATGTGGACGGTGGTACCGATGGCGAGGGCGACGACGATGATGGTGATGATGCAGGTGGGAGCTGGCGAAGTTGATGACGTTGATGATGGGATGTGGCGATGGTGAGGATCATGATGGTGATGGCAATAGATTCGATGATGACGATGAAGATGGTGAAAATCAGGATGGTGGCGGTACCGATTGTGATGACGACGATGATAATGATGATGGTGGTGATGATGATGATGATGATGGTGTGCTTTTGTTTTTGCAGGCGAGTACTGAGTCAGTGCAGGTCCATGCCCAAAACCTGGCAGGAGGCACTGTGCCACTCTGCCACCATGATGATGATTCTTGCCCACCGAGATGGGGTCCTACGGACGCCTCGAATACAGGCGGCGACGAGCGAGCCGAGTTCGATTCCGAGCTACGGGATATGGAACCAGGCCTGCGATTCCTGAGACCACTCAGCCGTGCGCTTCCAGACGCCCGTTTGGGCGTCGAGGGAAAAAATTAACATTGGCGTAATAAAGATCTTACGCCCGCGGTAATCGAAACCCTCATAGGCACAAGGGGTTCCACCACCATCACCTCCAGTCTCGAACAGGAACGACGACTTCAAGATGATGTTGTTCTTGTCGGGGCGAAGACCAGCACGGCTGTCGAAATATATACTGAAAGTACCATCCCCGAAATTCCACGACCCGTGCCAACACGTGATATTGCTGCCACACTGCCACTGTACAAGACCAGTTTGTTCATCCAGGTATAGGACCCCCTTCTGAAATGCGCGTGTGACGTCCTCGTTGAAGTACTGGTAAGCCGTCACTGTCCTGGAAGGAGTTACTGCAGCCAACGCCATGAAACGCGTTGTAGCGGTTGGCAGGGCACTGTCACGATTGAAGGGTGTTCGGTCCCCAAATGGCGTCTTGAGCCACATTGGCTACGGATGGCAATAGGTTCGATGACGACGATGAAGATGGTGAAAATCAGGATGGTGGCGGTACCGATTGTGATGACGACGATGGTGATGATGATGATGATGACGATGATGATGATGCTGATGTGTTTTGTTTTCGCAGACGGGTACTGAGTCTGTACAGGTCCATGCCCCAAACCTGGCAGGAGGCACTGTGCCACTCTGCCACCCCAAATACATCCAGCAACCCGCATCAGCCTGGACGGCAGGAGGCACTGCGCCACTCTGCCACCCAAATGTCAACATCAGCCTGGACGGCAGCACGTTCTGTTATCATGTAGCCACCTGCGCGCCCACGCCTCGTCTCTTTCTGGCGCCTGTGTGAGCACTCGAAACAGCGGCGATCGATTTGCCCATTTGTTTGCGGCGGTATCCCAGACGCGCACCTTCCAGGACGGTGCGTCGCGTAAACCAGGGCTGGCGTGAAGCTGGAATTGGCCGTTCAACTGGCCGCAATGCGCGCGCCCAACAGTAGTGTAAACCAAGCCTGGGATAACAAGTGGCCCATGACCATGGATTCATGCTGGCGGCGCGGGGGCTGCCGCTGGCGGCGGTAGCGGAAGCTCGGGCGCTGGCGGCGCTGGCGCAGCGCCTGGTACTGGTGGCGCTGGCGCTGGCGCGGGCGCTGGAGGTGCTGGCGCGGCGCCTGCTGGCACTGCCCCTGGCGGTGGCGGCGGCGGCGGTGGCGGTGGCGGTGGAGGCGGCGGCTCCTCAGGAGGGTGGCCTGCCATGGGCCCAGGCTTGGCCTTCGCCTTGGCCTTTGTCTTCGCTTTATTTTTCTTTGGGCCTGCAGTGTCCAAGCCAGCGAGTTTCCGTTTCTGGTGCAATTTGTATTCGGCGCATCGCTGCCGAATCTTCCTTTCCTTGATGGCCTTCCCGACCTCTGGGAATTCGTTCTTGTCTTCAGCGTCGAGGTCCTCGAACACTATCTCGACCATCGCGTCATCGAACGCTGAGGTGCAACCTACGTCGGACGTAAAGGACGCGTAGATCATATCACCCGTGACGTTGGCAGGGTCGTCGGGGTCCAGCGACTTCCCAATGATGTTACAAGCGTCCTTCGGAGTCGTCGCCCCTTCGGGAACGTCAACATCGCTGTTAAAGCGAGCACACTGCAAGAGGTCCTGGAAGCTCAGCGTGTTAGCATATGTCGTCAGCGCGTGCCTCATGAGAAAAGCTGGTTCTGAGATCTGTTTCATGACCACTCCAGCGCCGGCCAGCACGAATGCCACTGTGGGGACGACCTTCCAGTCGGATGGGTCCGTGACATGGAGCCAAGCAACGGGATCCTCAGGGCGATGCACAAATATTGCCGCAGCTGCACCGACTGATGCGCCCTGCCCCATCAGAAGCATTGCCCGAACACCCTAGACCGCAGAGGCGAACCCTGGTAACCAGAAAATCGAAACAACAAACAAACACTTAAAGCCTGAGGAGGGCGCAGCAGTCAACGAACGACGACAGCGCAATATTTGCGAGACCCTGCTCCTTGGTAAGTGTGAAATACGTGATGTCGTCAACGGCGTCACGGCGCAGCTGCCAGCCCAAGAAGGCCCACGTGCGGTGGCCAAGGGACAACCAAAAATTGTCTCCGTACTGGGCGACTTGTAGAGCTGGCACGAGCCTCGTGAAACGGGCCGCGCCCAAGCTAGCAGGGTTGCCAACGCGCCGACGCCGAGTATATTCGTGTAGCCACGCCCATGCCGCTGCAGCTTTGTTCGCCCACTCCTCGTTCAAAGTAGGCCATGATTTTTTCCCCAGAATCTTGGACCAGCTCGTTGGTAGCTTGTGCCTGCAGCTCCTATAGTTAGATGCCATTGCCTTTGGTTTCAGCACCTTGAAATGGTTGATGAAGCCCTGATTGCTCACATGTGGTCTGCGAGGCACACCGCGCGCATCGAAAACTCCACTCGTGTTGACTAGATGTTGAAGCCTGTTGTGCTGAAATGTTCATTGGAATTCGCCCGAGCATCAAGCCGCAATGTGCTACGGGTGTCTTCGCAGCTGTTGTTGTCCGCAATTGTCCAAAGCATACCTTTCAGTAAATGCCTTCCAGCGAACGACCTACGGTTATATTTATCACGGCAAAAGAACTCAAACAGCGCCCCGATTGGCTTAGACGTTGCAACCAAGGCCATGTCGTCCCACAGCGCCTGTGCTGCGGCATTCGTGTGCCGAACACTCTCTAAAACCACAAGGTTGTGATGCTCCGTCCTCATCGTCGCGCAGGATCCGTCAGCAATGTGCGCGGAGGGCGACGCCACGGCTGCATAGCTATCAGGGGGCAGGCTGTGCTTGGTCATGGTCCACACCCGATTCTGAACAATGTGCAGCGTCACCGGTAATGCCTTCTTGGCCTCCTCGCTCTCCCCTGGGTGCATGCCCATGAACTTCAAGTTGTCGCTGTCGTGAAGAGTATTGTACACTGTGTTCCACACGTGGTCCTGGAACTGCCACCCTCCATTGGCCAAGCCCATGAGGTAGTTGAACGCATAGTTCGGCGTTCTGATCTTTGTTACCTGCTCAGTATACCAATCCCAACATGGATTCTCAGCCACCTTTTCGGAACAGGGTGCGCAGCGCCCACAGCCACGCGCGCGCGCCCAAAGCATTAGCACATGTTGTGGTTGCGGCATGCCGAACATATTGATCACAAGCCTACTTGTCAATCTGAAAGGCCCGCCACAACCACCCCATTTGCGTTTGAGATTTGGGCGCGCCTGCATGGCTTCGGGAACAGCGCGCCCATGACCTTGCCTTCATGATTTTTACGTTCGCGTGCATCGATGCCGTCATGAGTTTGTATGCTAAACGCAAGCCGCCTCCCGCTTTCAACAGTTTCACAAGCTGCGCCGAAGGATTCCTGCCAGCAAAACCATCGATTGAGTCGGGGTCGACGTCGTCCAGCTGTGACTCCAGCACCATCTTGGTGGCCCAGAACTCAGGGATTTGCTCGTGCGCTGCCTTGTTCCATGCGAACCAGTTGGCCTGCTTTGGCTGGCTCATCTTGTTATTGCAAGACTCCATCTGCAATACGTTGTCGAATATGGCTTGGGTCTCTGCCCTACTGTCACATGGCATGTCCCAATCGTTGGCAATGCGATGCAAGTACTTCCTGAACACTGGAGAATCGATATCGGAAGTTTGAGAAAATATCTCCAGCAGTCTTTTCTTTTTTTCGTGAAATTTGCTCCGCTATTGAAAGGCCTATTGTTCATGCCGCACAGGTACGCTGATCACATCTTGCACACCATAAAAAGAGAATACATACAATGCTCCTCTGCATTCTTCAAGTCCCTGATGACCCTGTGGATCTTGTCGAACCTGGCGTGGATCATCTTGCCCTGGTGGAAAATAGAAAACGCTGCCCCTGCTGCCCCGATCGACCCCTGGTCAAGCATCAGCGTCAAAAGCGGAGCCGTCGCGCAATCGGCGGGTAAAATTGCAAGCCGTTCTCCAGACATCCTGTCCAACATGTATGCAGTATCCGTTCCGCTCGCCACGTCTGGAACAACAATGCGAGACTCGGTCTGGTCGGTCGGCCTCACATTCGCAGCGTCATGCAAGTCGAACTCGTCAAGCGTGCGCCATGAAAGCAGGCAAAGCTGATGCGACGTCCCCTGCAACTGCCTGTAGGCGGCCACGCGCTCAAGCTTGTTCCTCGCAGCTATGGTTGCGATGGTATCGTCCATTGCTGCGTCGTCCTGCGTGAGCTCCTTCCCTGGCAAGAGGCGCTGCCATGGCGGAAACGCGCCAGTGTCCTCATGGGCGCCGCCCAGAAACTTACTAACTCACCCCCTCCCTCTCCCCCTCCATACGAAGCCCAGAAAACCATGAGTCAAAATACAAACCCGACCATCACCAGATCCTGAGAATGCGATATATATTTATATATATAGGGCAACCCAGCAGGTGAGCGCTGTTTAGGGGAAGGAGCAGAAGACCCCCCTGCCCCCATATCACCCCCCTGCGACCTGAGTGCACCACCCAGGCCAGCAGGGGGCGCCATAGGGGGACAGGTGCGCAGACCCTGCAAGGCGACGAGAAGCAGCAGGGCAACCAGCAGGGGAGCGCTGTTTAGGGGAAACAACAGAAGACCCCCCTGCCCCCATATCCCCCCCTGCGACCTGAGTGCACCACCCAGGCCAGCAGGGGGCGCCATATGGGGGACAGGTGTGCAGACCCTGCAGGGCGACGGGAAGCAGCAGGGCCACCCAGCAGGGAAGCGCTGTTTAGGGGAAAGAGCAGAAGACCCCCCTGCCCCCTATCCCCCCCTGCGACCTGAGTGCACCACCCAGGCCAGCAGGGGGCGCCATAGGGGGGGCAGGTGCACAGACCCTGCAGGGCGACGAGAAGCAGCAGGGCCACCCAGCAGGGGAGCGCTGTTTAGGGGAAAGAGCACAAGACCCCCCTGCCCCCTATCCCCCCCTGCGACCTGAGTGCACCACCCAGGCCTGCAGGGGGCGCCATAAGGGGACAGGCGCACAGACCCTGCAGGGCGACGAGAAGCAGCAGGGCAAACCAGCAGGGGAGCACTGTTTAGGGGAAAGGGCAGAAGACACCCCTGCCCCATATCCCCCCCTGCGACCTGAGTGCACCACCCAGGCCAGCAGGGAGCGTCATAGGGGGGCAGGTGTGCAGACCCTGCAGGGCGACGAGAAGCAGCAGGGCAACCCAGCAGGGGAGCGCTGTTTAGAGGAAAAAGCAGAAGACCCCCCTGCCCCCGATCCCCCCTGCGACCTGAGTGCACCACCAAGGACAGCAGGGGGCGGCATAGGGGGACAGGTGCGCAGACCTTCGCGGCGCCGACGCTGGGCGCCACGCGCCGACTGCGGGCCCGCAGGCAGCGCAGCGAGCCCAGCGAGGCATGCGCGCAACCCCCGCATATGCCATCCGCGCTCGCTATATATATATATATATATATATATATATATGTGTGTGTGTGAATCTGTGTGTAATTACATGTATATATATATATATGTGTATATATATATATACACAGATACGTGCATATCGCCCTCTCCCCCGAGACCCGATCCAGGCAGCGAGTTTAAACCCGAAGCCCAGTCCTGTTCCCACGAGTAGGCCAGAGTGACCAGGTACTCCATGTAGCTGTGATGCCCTGGATCAGATACGAAGTTGTAATGGTTGACGTCGTCCTTCGGCCAAGGCTTCTCGCACCTATTGTAGTAAAGCTGCAGGGCGACGTTTATCCATTTAGCCCACTGGCTTTCGGCGCAACCATAAGCGGCCGCGTCGCTTTTCAACGCAAGTGCTGCCTCGAGGCTAGTGCCGACCTGCATAGCCTTCTCGAGCAAGTCCCACGCGGCCTCAGCGTCATCTGCTACGTAATTGCGTTTGCATTTAGTCGTCCGAGTAGCAGGGGGTGGGCGCATAACACCGACATTGCCATCGTTACAATAGCGAGCTTGCACGAGCTCGGAGAACAAAACCCCCAAACATTGCGATACCACAATTAAGAAGCACATGTTGCGAAACGTGTCCAGCCGTTCGCTAGGGCAGCGACCATCAGACCTGCGCTGCTTGCAAACTAAACATATGAACACAACGACGTCGGCCAGCGAGTGGCTCTCGCACTGGAAAGGGTGCCGCAATATGCCTTGAGCGTGCAAGGATCCCCAAAGATGCTCGACCACGTCCACAGTCGCCTTATGGCCACAGACCTCTGTGCACAGGAGCTGCCACCCATACATGCGCCCATCGCAGTCGATACTGAAACCACCATAGGGGCAATTGAAAATTCGCGGGCCCAGCGGCTGCACCACCGAACAGGACGCGGGTGCGATGTGCCGAAACACGGCACATGGCACGTCGACGCATTGCGCCGACCGAGAACCATCGATGCACTTTGCCAGGGCAGCCAGAACGCCGACTGTAGTGCACGCGCTGGCGTTCAAGACATTGGCTGGCTGATCAGCTCGATGCAGATGCACGCGACAAGAACCAGACGTCGCAGGATCTGAAGACAATGTACTTTTCACGCCGCATAGCCACTTGTGCCTCTTCAGCGTCGTAACACCAGTGTCCCTGAAATGAACATAGAGATAATCCAAATCCCACCATAATGCACCAGAGTCGCCGTTCTGCACCCAAAACTGCTCGATTGGAAAAGCCGCCAACGGTTCGCCTGCAAGCGTTCTCCGCGCAAGACTTCCAGACTGCATGCAGCCAGGCGTTGCTGCGAGCACTCCTCCCGCGAGGCCAGAGCCACTGCGGAAATGAGGCCCTTGCAGCCCCGAGCCAAAATGGCTATCGACAGAAGGGCCCGAACACGGCGATGATGACGATGATGATGATGATGATGATGATGATGGCGAGGAGGAGGAGGAGGCGGCTGAGGGTGCGTCGCCTCCTCCTCATCCCCCATCCTCTCCGCCCCCCCCCCCCCCCCCTCCTCCCCCTCCTTCTCATCCCCCCCATCCTCCTGCCCCACCCCCCCACCCCCCCTCCTCGTGGAGCCATCTGGGAAGCCATCCGAGAGCACTCCGAAGGCAAAATTCAAGACATGGCTCGAACGAGACGCTGCTTGTTCAAGAAATTAGCCTGGCGAAAGACCCAACCATAAGCAATTGTTAATACCGCAAGTGTGGGCATCATCTTCGGTGGAGCTCCCTATGGGGCCACGAACCGTGTGAGGGGTGCGCCAACGGGGCCGCCATGCGACCCTGCCACTGGGGCCTTCGGTGGAGCTCCCTATGGGGCCACGAACCGTGTGAGGGGTGCGCCAAAATGCGGGGGGCCGCCATGCGGACCCTGCCACTGGGGCCTTCGGTGGAGCTCCCTATGGGGCCTTCGGTGGAGCTCCCTATGGGGCCACGAACCGCGTGAGGGGTGCGCCAAAATGCGGGGCCGCCATGCGGACCCTGCCACTGGGGCCTTCGGTGGAGCTCCCTATGGGGCCACGAACCGTGTGAGGGGTGCGCCAAAATGGAGCGGGGCCGCCATGCGGACCCTGCCTCTGGGGCCGTCGGTGTAACTCCCTATGGGGCCACGAACCGTGCGAGTGGTGCGCAAAAATGGTGGGCCGCCATGCGGACCCTGCCACTGGGGCCTTCGGTGGAGCTCCCTATGGGGCCACGAGCCGCGTGAGGGGTGCCGCCAAAATGGGGCGGGGCCGCCATGCGGGCCCTGCCACTGGGGCCTTCGGTGGAGCTCCCTATGGGGCCACGAACCGTGTGAGGGGTGCGCCAAAATGCGGGGCCGCCATGCGGACCCTGCCACGGGGGCCTTCGGTGGAGCTCCCTACGAGGCGGAGCTCCCTACGGGGCCACGAACCGTGTGACGGGTGCGCCAGAATGCGGGGCCGCCATGCGGACCCTGCTACTGGGGCCTTCGGTGGAGCTGCCTACTAAGGGGCCACGAACCGTGTGAGGGGTGTGCCAAAATGCGGAGCCGCCATGCTGACCCTGCCACTGGGGCCTTCGGTGGAGCCCCCTACGGGGCCACGAACCGTGTGAGGGGTGCGCCAAAATGCGGGGCCGCCATGCTGACCCTGCCACTGGGGCCTTCGGTGGAGCTCCCTATGGGGCCACGGCGCGCGTGAAGGATGTGCCGGAACAGGGACATGCGGAAGGCAGAGGCAAGGGGGAGGGAGGAGGGGGAGGAGGAGGAGGAGGAGGAGAGGAGGAGGAGGAGAAGGACGCGGGGCACCGTCTCTTCACAACGAGGACCCAACACCACAGGATGGTTGGGGGCAATCTAAATACATGAAAGCGTTTCGAATCGAGAGTCCATCCGCTCCTCTGTAACATGCGACTGTAGGGGTGATACCCCTACCGATTTGGCTTCTTGCTCGACGCCAGGGGCAATGGCTTCGGCCTCGTCCACAGTTTGATCTCGGGGTCGGCCTCGGCCTCCCAGGGGCAATGGCTTCGGCCTCGCCGCGAAGACAAAGCTACAGCTCAGAGAAGAGGATGGGTAAGGATGACTTCGCTCGCGCTGGCGCGCTGGAACTCTCATCGACGATCGATGGGGGGGGTGAGGAAGGAGGGGGATCAAGAATAAAGATGGAGGGGGGCGGGGACGTGGGCTCGATGAGTTGAAGGAGGAAGGGATGGTAGACATGACACATACATGGGTGTCCGAATGCGGCACGTCGCACAGCAACATTGCCGCGCCCGTCGCCTCCTGGGACGCAGGGGCGAAGGGGGAAGCGGCGCGCGCCGCTCAGTGGCCCATGGGGCCGCAGCCAGGAGACAGGACGCTCGCCCGAGAAATGGCCTCACCCCCCCCCCCCCCCCCCCCCCCCTCCTTCCCTTCCCCTCCTTCCCTCCCTCCTTCTCTCTCCCCTCTTCCCCCCCCCCTCCTTTCCCCCTTCTCCCTCCCTCCCCTCCCCCTTTCCCTCCCTTCCTCCACTTCCCTTCTCCCTTCCTTCCCCTCCTTTCTTCCCTTTTCCCCTCTCCCTTTTCTTTCCCCCTTCCCCTCCTCACTCTCCCCCTCTGCCTTCCTTCTCTTTCCCTCCTCCCCCCCCTCCCCCCTCTCTCGCTTACCACCCCCCCCCCCCCCCCCCCCCCCCCCCCCCCCCCCCCCCCACCCCCCCCCCCCCCCCTCCTCCTCCTCATCCTCCTCCCCCTCCGCATCCTCCGCCGATTCCTCGTCATCATCATCCTATTCCTCTGCCTCTTCGCCCCCCTCCCCCATGGTGAAACGGGTGAAACATAGGGGGCGCCCCCCCCCCCCGCCCTCGCGGCGCGGCCTTGCCCCCTGGGCGCGGGGGGGGGGGGGGGGGGGGGGGGGGGGTCGGAGGCGGCTGCCCTCTCCTCAGGCTCGGATCGGTCGCAGGCGAGCGCCAAACTCGCTCACTAGAGCTAAATCATTCGGGCTACCTTGGAGGTTCTACGAAAGCGCTTCGGCTTGAGAGTCCATCCGCTCCTTTGTAACAGGCGACTTTGGGGGGATGCCCCTAGCGATTGGGCCCCTTGCTCGACGCCAGCACGCGTCTGATCTCGGGGGTCGCGCCGCCGAAGAAAAAAAAAAAGCTACAGCTCGAGAAGAACCGAGGGCAGGCGAGGAAAGAGGGTGGACGGGGGGGGGGGGGCAAGGGGCGGGGGGGACGGGGGCACTCGGGCGGCGGCGGAAGACCCTAGAGTGAGGGGGGGGAGGGGTAAGGCGGGGGGTAGGGGGGTGCGGGGGTCCGTGGGGGGGAAGGGGGGGGGGGGCGGTTGCGCGACGTGGGCTAGTGAGGAGGGGGATGAGGAGGAATGGAGGAATTGGGGGAGGAGGAGGAGGAGGAGGAGAAAGAAGAAGAAGAAGAAGAAGACGAAGAAGAAGAGGCGGAGGAGGGGGGGATGCGGCGGAGCGCGCTGCGACCCCCGCAGCCACCACGGACCCCCAGCCCGACCCATGGGGATCGGGCTGGGGGGGGGAGATGCGAACTTTATGGTGGTTGGGATCCCGAATCCCCTGGATCACCCCGTCGGGAAAGGGGCGGGCGCGGGGGCGGGTTGCCCTCCCCTCATGCTTGGATCGGCCGCCGGCGAGCGCCACGTCGGTGCACGTGGGCTGCGCGCTCGCCGCCCGAAGCGACTCTCGCGAGGCACGCGCGCCACTGCGAGCTAAATCAGTGAGCCAAAGTGGGCGGCGGAGGAGTAGCGGGGCCGCTGCCGTCAGTCGTCGTCGCCGCTGTCGCCGCTGTCGCCGCCTAGGTCGTCATCGCCGCTGGCGTCGTCGTCGCTGTTGCCGCTGTCAGTCGGTCGTCGTCGCCGCCGCCGCCGCGCCCCCCCTCGCACTGATTCAGAAGCCATCAACATCCATCAAAATCCATCAACACCCATCAACATCCATCAACATACATCAGGATTTGATTTCAAATGAACCGAGTTCGATAGTTGATGGATTTTGATGGATGTTGATGGATTCTGATAGTTTCTGATGGATGCTGATGGATTTTGATGGATTCCGATGCGAGGAGGAGGGGGGGGGCGGAGGAGGAGGAGGAGGACGACGAGGAGGAGGAGGACAAGGAGGAGGAGGAGGAGGAGGAGGAGGCTGTGGCGGAGGAGGAGAGGAGGAGGAGGAGGAGGGGAGGAGGAGGAGAAGGAGGAGGAGGAGGATGAAGAAACGCCGTCGTCGTCGGCGTCGTCGTCGTCGTCGCCGTCGCCGTCGTCGGCGTCGTCGGGGGGCGGGGTGCTTGCCTGGGCTGCCTTTCATCGCCATCATCTGCCTCCCCCTCCCCCTTCATTCCTCATTGTTATCGCCCCTTCCTCACCCTCCTGGGCCCCTCATCCCCCATCCCACCCTTCCTTGGCAGCAGGACGTGGCTGAGGTTTGGCGACCGTGGCCTGACGGCCAGCGCCGAGCGACCCCGATGGCCTCGGCCCTCGAGCGCGGCAGGATGGATGAGGAGATTGGCGCCGAGGGAACGGGGGGGGAGGGGTACATGAGAGGCCCCCCGAGCAGTCTTCGGATGATTCAAGGCCCCGATACCGACCAAGGTTGGTCGGCATCGGCAGGTTTCGGGCCCTCGTGGGTCGCATTGGGGGCCTCTCAGGCCGTCTGGGTGCCACCCAGGGCCCCGACGCCGACCAAGCTTGGTCGGTATCGACCCTCGTGGGGCCGCCGCGGGCCGCATTCGAGGTTTCTCGAGCCGTGGCGCGGTGATTCAGGGCACCGATACCGACCAGGATGGATGAGGAGATATCGGCGCTAAGGTGACGGTGGAGGGAAAGGGGGAGGAGGAGGAGGAGGAGGAGGAGGAGGAGGAGGAGGAAGAGGAGGGGGTGATGATGATGAGGAGGAGGAGGAGGAGGAGGAGGAGGAGGAGGAGGAGGAGGAGGGCATGGAGGAGGAGGGTGAGGAGGAGGGGATGGATGAGGAGGAGGCGGAGGTGGAAGAACGATTTCACGTACATTCACGCGCATCCCCCGGCACGTGCGATTCAGTCATTCGCGGGGGGCATCTGCCACTCCAAAGCGCGCAGGCAAGCGCTGCATCGCGCGCCAGCTCAGCGGGGGGAGTCGCGAGCCCGCTTGCTGGTCTTTGCCTGCGGCTGCCCGTCGCCTCGGGGCGGCTCACACGACCGCCCCTGATCGCGCGCCGCCTGCCGCGCTCTGTAGTCCACCATCCGCGATTTGAGCTTCTGCCACGCCGTGGGCTCAGCCGCTTCTGCTGCGGCTGCGGGCGGCTGCGACTGTGCAGCGGCCGCGGGCGGTTGCGGACGGCGGCTGCTGCTGCTGCTGCTGTCGGTGGAGCTGCTGGAGCCACTACGCTCGGCGCCAACTGTCCGAGCGATCCGGATGGCTGTAGCGGCTGGCTCCGCTGCTGCTGCTGCTCCTGTTGATGCTGCTGCTGCGGCTTCGTGTCGATGCTGTTGCAATTGCTGCTGCGTCAGCTGCTGCGGATGCGGCTCAGGCGGCACGAGGCTATCGACCTCCGCGTCGCTTGGTGTCTGGAGCGACGCTGGGCTCAGCGGCTCGCCATCAGCTTCTGCTCGCTTGGTGTCTGGAGCGAGCTGAGTCAACTTCAGCTCGGGTCGCCTCTGCCACGAGGCCGCGGCCACTGCGGCTGTAGTGCCCCTGCTGCTGGCTGCGCTGCCCGCCGCCGCTGGTGCTGCCGCCGCGGCGGGGCCGCCGCTGCTGGCCGCGCTGCCCGCCGCCGCTGGCGCTGCTGCCGCGGCACATGCTGGCGGCTGTGATGCAGCCGCATGCTGTGGCCACTGCCACTGCCACTGCGCATAGTGCTGCCACGCGCCCCACTGCCAGTTGTGCCCGTCCGACGTCTGCCACTGCGGCGGATTGCCCCACCAACCCTGCGATGCGCCACCGTGCTGCCGCCTCTGCGACGCGGCCCGCTGCTGCGAGTTGTCCCATTCCGACTTCTGATCTCGCGCCCACGCCTGTGGATCCGTCCAGAACTGCGACCTGGGAAACAGAATATGTCATGCCCCCCCTCGCGCATTCCCCCACCCTCCTCTCGGGCGACGAGAACTATGCACATACACCGCTCCTGGCAAGGCCCATCCTTGACCCAGGATCGGTGCATATGCCTTCCAGGTCAAGGTAGGAGGGCGTATGCACCGATCCTGGGCTCAGGATGGGCCTGGCCAGAGTCGGTGTATGTGCATAGTACCTTTTCCTCTATCCCCATCGCACCCCCTCCCACCTCACCCATGGCCACTCTTCGCATTCGGCCCAAGGTCAGTGCGTTTTTGTTGTTTCTGCGGTCGCGCACTTGCGCAGTCTGGGCCCAACTAGAAGAAAACAATAAAAACTAGCCTGGCGAAACACCCAACCATAAGCAATTGTTAATACCGCAATTGTGGGCATCATCTTCGGTGGAGCTCCCTATGGGGCCACGAACCGCGCGAGGGGTGCGCCAAAATGAGGCGGGGCCGCCACGCGGGCCCTGCCACGGCGGCCTTCGGTGGAGCTCCCTACGGGGCCACGAGCCGTGCGAGGGGTGCGCCAAAATGGGGCGGGGCCGCCATGCGGACCCTGCCACTGGGGCCTTAGGTGGAGCTCCCTATGGGGCCACGAACCGCGTGAGGGGTGCGCCAAAATGGGGCGGCGCCGCCATGCGGACCTTGCCGCTGGGGCCTTCGGCGGAGCTCCCTATGGGGCCACGAACCGTGTGAGGGGTGCGCCAAAATGCAAGGCCGCCATGCAGACCCTGCCGCTGGGGCCTTCGGTGGAGCTCCCTATGGGGCAACGAACCGTGTGAGGGGTGCGCCAAAATGCGGGGCCGCCATGCAGACCCTGCCACTGGGGCCTCCGGTGGAGCTCCCTATGGGGCAACGAACCGTGTGAGGGGTGCGCCAAAATGCGGGGCCGCCATGCGGACCCTGCCACTGGGGCCTTCGGTGGAGCTCCCTATGGGGCAACGAACCGCGCGAGGAGAGGTGGAAGAGGAGGGGGAGGTGGAGCGATTAGGACGATGAGGATGAAGGGAGGAGAGGAGGAGGAGGAGGAGAGGATGAAGGAGGAGGAAAGAACGGAGGGATGGGAGTAGGAGGGGGGAGGAGCGCTTAGGACGATGAGGAGATGAAAGAGGAGGTGACGACGAAGAGGAGATGGTGAGGAGGAGGAGGAGAGGAGGAGGCTCTTGGAGTCACTGCGATATGAAGAGGAGGCGGAGGAGGAGGAGGAGGAGGAGCAGGAGGAGGAGGAGCGATTAGGACGATGAGGAGATGAAGAGGAGGAGGAGGAGGAGGAGGAGGAGGAGCGATTAGGGCGACGAGGAGATGAAGAGGGGGAGGAGGAGGAGGAAGAGGAGGAGGAGAAGGAGGTGGTGGTTGGGAGGGGCGCGCCAGAATGCGGGGCCGCCGCGCGGGCCCTGCCACGGGGGCCTTCGGTGGAGCTCCCTATGGGGCCACGGAACGCGCGAGGGATGCGCCGAAACAGAGACATGCGGAGGGCAGAGGCAAGGGGGAGGGGGGAGGGGGAGGAGGAGGAGGAGGGGGGGAGGGGGAGGAGAAGGACGCGGGGCACCGTCTCTTCAAAACGAGGACCCAACACCACAGGATGGTTGGGAATATTATTCTCCCGCTCGCGCGCTAGCGAGCTGTCTCCGAGCGCGGCCGCGGCTCGCGCGCGCGGGGCGGCCCAAAATGGGCAGGCCCGTCCCGCGCGCTCGTGCCGGGGCGCCGCGCGTCAGGCGGGGGAGACCGCCTGCTCGCCGACGACGGCGAGTCAGCGCCCATCAGCCTTAGATTGGGAGAGGAGGGAGGGGGGCAGAGAAGCTGCGGAGACAGCAGGAGCTTGCTCACAGAGAATAGAAGAGGCATTCTCCCGCTCGCGCGCTAGCGAGCTGTCTCCGAGCGCGGCCGCGGCTCGCGCGCGCGGGGCGGCCCAACCTGGGCAGGCCCGTCCCGCGCGCTCGTGCCGGGGCGCCGCGCGTCAGGCGGGGGAGACCGCCTGCTCGCCGACGACGGCGAGGCAGCCATACCCGTGCTCAAGGACCTTGCGAAGTGACAAGGTTTCGGCGGGCGGCCGCAAGTAGGGCAGGCCAAGCGGCGGGGCCGACTTGGAGAAATGAGGCGACAAGGCGGTCGCTGGCGGTGGCGAAGAACAGGATTCGCGCCCGCGCGGGCATGGGCAGCGCGGCAAGAACTGTGGAAGCGGCGGCGGCTTGCAGGTAGCGCTCAGCACTGGAAGCCTGACGCCAACGCCCTCGCCAGAAGACGCGAGGGACGTCTTCCGTAGCGATATAGAAGTCTGTTGCGCCAGAGCCCCGCAGACATGCGGGCGCCAGGTTGAGCCCCTGACCCGCTTTGGCAAGAGGGACGCCCAGGGCCGAAAGCAAATGATTCCACCGAGTACGGAAGCCGCTCGCACCGAAAGGGGCGAGAGGATCGGTGGAAGCCAACCGCCAAAACACTTGATTCAGAATCTTCACCGTGCCCCGATCGGAGCAGCGAGCATGCTGCGTCGGGTACGTTCTCCTGGTCTTTGGAACAAGAATCGAGAGAAAAGCATCCCCTTCAACTTCGAGGCGGTCGCAAGGAAGCGACAAGTCACAGCGGCGTGACGCCAGCAGCTCGCCAGGCCTGAGGACCATCGTAAAGCCCATGAGCAGCAAGGCCGCCATCACAGGCCAGTCCCAGGCGAAACAGAGACCGACCATAGCGCGCAGCAGAGCGCGAGGTAAGGGCGGGCGGAGCATTGGCGGCTCCGCGAGCTTCCATTGTTTCGCTACGTCCCAAGCTTCTGTTAGAAAGGCCTTCCAATGCGGATGAGCGCTCTGGATTCCCAAGATGGCATGAACCAGAATATAATGAGGGAAACCTGCATCATGAAGCCACACGCCGAATGTCGCGAGGAAGCGGGCGAGAAGTAGCCCGCTACGGTAAAGAGTGGCGGGCGGCACGCCAGTGTGTTCTGCTAACCACAGTTCGAACGCATCAATCGAGCTCGAGCGACGATCGAGATACGCGGAGGTGAGGTGAGAATCGCGCACGAAGGGAGTGCGCGGAGGGCGAGCGGGCGCGGAAGGCGCAGCCTGACTAAGCCCTTGGCCTGCGGTCGGCGCCGCGGCTCCCAGAGAGATGCAGAGGCCGCAGACGCACCGCAGGATGAGCGCAGGGCGGCCAGGGCTGGGAGAGCTGATCAGCGTGGCGGCCCTCCTGCTCCTGGACGCGTAGAAGGGCGGAACGAGGGCGTCCCGCCCGTCGGTCTCGAACCCCGACGCCTCCGCCAGCATCGCCCGCGCCGAGGTGAAGGATCCGCCCATGTTACGGTGAGCACGGCGAGCCCCTGCTTCGATCTCGGCGGGCAGAGCGCCCCCTCCCTCGAGGGTCGCCCAGTCAAAGGGCGGGCGCGGCTCGGCGCGCGCAGCTGCGGCCGATTCGGCGAGCTCGGAACGAGCTGCCGAGGACGTGAGGCCCGAATGATGTTGAACGGGCACCACCTCCGCGAACGCGTCGAGGATCTCGGACGGAGGGGAATGAGATCCCCACAGCGCTGCTGGGATGGCGCCGTGACCGTCCTTCACGTGGTACAGAAGGTCGAAAAGGCAGGCCAACTTGCCCGCGCGCCTCCTGTGCTCGATCTTTGAGCCGAGCCCGATGCCACGGATGGCGCCCGCCCCCATGGCTTGGTGGTCAGCGCCCGCGGGGATAGCCTCGGGCTCGACGGCGGCCACGTAAGGATGCAACCACGAGGCTTCGTCGATCGGCTCGGCGCCGCCTGTCTGAAACAGGCGCTTATAGGCGTGCAAGGCCTGCAGGAGGCAGTGCAGGTCATCTCTGCCCTCGGGCTCGGCGGCCCCTGCGGATGCGAAAGACCTCAGCCACGACGCCGCGCTCTGGAAGGCAGCTTGCCAGGCGGGTCCCCACCTCACCACTGTGACCTTCTCACCGCCGAGGTTGAGACGCCACGCTAGGGCGGTGGCGGCCCCTGGAGGCAAGGGCTGCTCAACGGCCGCGGAGGCCGTGCGCCGCGCTGCGAAGGCTGCAGCCGCGGCGCTCCCAGCGTCGCCGCTGTGGGAGCCGCTGGGATGCAGCTCGTGCCCTGAATCTCGGCCAGGCGCGGGGCCGCTCGAAGACCCCCTTTCCTCGGCGGCACGCCCTCCGCCCTGCGGGGCCGCAACAGCATCGCTGGAGGAGCGCGTGCCTACCGAAGACTGAGGGGCCTGAGCAGCGGAGTCCGCGCGGGAGCTGCCTGCGTGGACGTCGCCCGAGCTCGCACCATGGCGGGACGTGGCTGGCCGCTGCGCAGTAGCGGGGCTCGGGCGCTGCTTCGGAGCGACTCGAGGGGAGCGCACCTCGCGACGCCGAGGCGACGTCGCCTGACGCGAAGGCGCGCGAGAGGAGCCGCGCGCGACGGCCCGACTAAGCCCCTGGCCTGCGGTCGACGCGCGGGATCGCGACGCCGCACGCCCACCAGAGTGGTGAGGGGGCGGCGGCGGCGGCGGGGGCACGGGCCGCGGAGTCTCGGAGCCTACACGCGTGCCGCGGCCCCGAGAGCGACTGCGAACCGAGGCGCGTGCGGCGGGCGGAGAGGCCCCCGAGCGGCGAGGGAAGGCCGCCTGCAGGCGGCGGAGGACCTCGGGGTTCAGGCCCGCCACGACGCGCTCGAGGTCCATCGAGGAATCTGCGAGGGCACTCAGCACGACGTCCTCGAGCTCCGTCGGAGAGTCCTCGTCGCACGCGGGCTCCGCTCTCGAGCGGCTGCGAACGCTCGCGGGCGGGGACCCGTCAGGAGTGCGCGGGCCCTCCGATGCCTCCCCCGCAGGCGGCTCCGACGGCTCCTCGGGCGAGATCGGGCCGTTGACGGGAGGCGGCGAGCAGCCCCCCGAGGGAGAGGTGCGGTCGGTCCCGTACGGGTTTGGAGACCGCGTACGGCTGCGGGCAGGGCTGCGGCTCCGCGGTGGGGAGCCCACTCCCGCGGCGGAGCTGGGGCGTGCCGCGCCTGCCCAGCGGCGCGCATTGGCAGTGCGACGCGCCCTGCGGCCAGGCGCCGTGGCGGCCCCCCCCCTCAGGGGCGGGGGGCGCCGCCATCGAAGCCCGCCGCTGCCTGGCGGCGCGCCTGGTGCGCGCGGCGCCCGTGCGCGAGGCGGAGTGCGGCGCGTGACCACCGCGGTTGGGCTGGCCCTCGACCGCTTCATCCCGCGGGCCCAGGCGGGCGCGGACCGCGCGCCGCTCACGACGGCTGAAGCTGGACGCAGGGTCGCCGGCGGGCCTTGCCAAGGCGCGCGGGTCCTCAGCCTCCACCTCGGCCAAGGAGCGGCCAGTGGACGACGCGGGTGCGTCCCCAGCACGAGCGGCACGTTCTGCGATGGCGAGGCCCGTCGAGACCTCAGCGTTGTGCAGGACGGCGCGCAAGGTTTTGCGCCAATCCCGACCCAGCTGGACGGGAGCAGTGCGCGGCAAACCCGCGGCCTCTCGACTGGCGGCCTCGCGCACGCGTCGGAAGTAGGCGCGATCGGCCATCCCTTCCGCGAGCTCGGCACGAGCGACGGCACGCTCTCCTTCGCCGCGCGCAGGAGCC
The DNA here is from genome assembly GCA_963575745.1 of Prorocentrum cordatum. Classification (NCBI taxonomy): domain Eukaryota; class Dinophyceae; order Prorocentrales; family Prorocentraceae; genus Prorocentrum; species Prorocentrum cordatum. The sequence goes on from CAUYUJ010003625.1 coordinate 575,345, forward strand.
TGCACCGTGCGCCTGGTGGCGTCGGCACTCGCGGTGCGGAGTGCGTCGAGCTCCACGCGGCCGCGCGACACGGCGGAGACGAGGGTGGCATCCGACTCAGCCGCCCGCGTCGCGAGGGCAGACGAAACCCCGCCCCTCGGAAGAGGCGCGCCCGAGGCGGGGAGGGCAGCCCGAGGGGCCAGCTCGGCGCTCGCAAGGGCGACCCGCGAGGAGACCGCCTCTTCGAGCGCCTGAAGGGCCATGGTCGACCCTGGAGCCAGCTTGCCCTTGCGGGCGCCCTTTCCTGCCGCCTTGGCCCGGGCGTAGGCGCGGGCGGCAGGACCGTCGCCGCCCGTGCTAGGAACATCGAGCGGCGCGGCGGCCTGCGAGACGGCCTGGAGCAACACTGACTTGGCGTCACAGAGCTGCTTCCACTTCAGCGCGCGGGCTGCTCGCTCGTCGGCGCCCAGGTGCGCGGGAGCCCTGTCTGGATGGTAGACTAGGGACTGGCGCCTGAAGGCGGCCTCAATTGTGCCGCGCGAGGCCCCGTCCACTACGCCAAGCAGTTGGCGAGAGGCGCTCACCCTGGCCGCTCGCTGGAAGGTGCGGGGGGGAGCTGCTGAGGCCCCCTTTGGCGCTTCCCGCGAGCCGACGCGCGACGAGCCCACCCCGATAGCAGGCGGAGGGGCCGCCGCGGCCTTGGAGCGGAGGGCCAGTGTCGGAGCACGCTTGGCGGCCTGGGGAGCCGATCCTGCGCTGGCGGCGCCAGGGTCGGGGCCGGGCGAGCCGCCCTCCGCGGAGGCAGACGCTTTTGGCGTGGCGTCTGCCGAGGACGCGAGAGGCCGTTCGCTGTCAGCGAAGAGCGCGTTGCGAGGCCCGCGACGCTCTCCGCTGGCGAGAGCAGCTTCAATGCTGCTCTCGGCGGCGCCCGAGGGGCCAGGTGCCTCCCCCTGGGCGCCGTCGCTGGCGGCGTCGGCGGTCATCCCCGCGCCCTCCGAGGGGGGGGGGGCGGCCGCCCAGCGGTGGCTGAGCAGCCCCTCGGGGCCTCGAGCCACAAGCTGCGAAACAAATCGGCCCCAGAGACAAGTAGGGAATGACGAGCGGGAGTCGGCGTACGCAATGCAATCAAAGCGAGTAAATTATCCTCTCTCTGCTTCAACTAACCAGGCGGGAGGGTCACGGGACGGGGGCCTCACCGCACGGTTCCGCGTGGGGTCGTCGGCCCTGTGCACGTCCGTAGGCACGTACATGCCTCCCATATATAAACCTCCTCCTATCACATAGGGCAAAGTTGTCGAAAGAACGTGAGATAGACCAGGAGAGCTACTGCGCCCGTGAGCGGTCGCGCCCAAAGCCACTTTTGAATCCAAGAGAACGGGGATACGAGAGTCAGGGAGGCGAATACAGCAGTACTTGCACAAGCTCTTATACACCGTTGTCTCAAGGATATTGATGTGACGGGGCATGCGAAACTCCCATTTGTACTCGAGCCGAAAGCGCAGCGCCTCTGATAGCTCGGTGACCCAACGCGGCGCGACGGGGGGCTCAATAGACGGGAGCCCCAGGTCGTGATGCAGTTGGGTGAGCCCAGGGCCCAAGGGCACGCCGCGGCTGAGTACGGCGAGGAGGCTCCGATTGTGCAGAATCGTGTGCCACCCCCCGTGCTCCGATCTGCGCCACATCTCGGCGGAGAGCTGCGGGCTGATAGGAGCGCGGACAACGCCCCCCCAGCCGAGAGACGCGTCCGTACCGAACACCTCGGGGCAAGGCTGCGCCCGAAGGACGGTTATAGCCGTAAAGGCTAAAAAGGTGCAGGCCAAAAGCTCGTCGCGAACATAAGGAGGCAAGTCGTATTCAATGCCCTCCTCGGTCGCCAGGCGCGACAGGAAGTTGTAGACGTGCGTGAAAATGGCGAGCATCGGACGGCGATAGAGGAACACCTGGACCCAGCAGCCCACAAGAGAGGCTAACAGGGAGCGTGCGGTGATGCCGAGGTAGATTTGGATCAGGGTCAGCCTGCACAAGGCCACCGTCCGCACTAAGGGAGCGCAGACGATGCCTATGCGCCCTTCCACCTCGGCGCCCACCACCACCTTGTGCGTTTCGTTGCGCGCGCGCTTGCCTGGATGCTGAATCAGGCCCACGCGCGGGTAGCCTGCATCGCAGGCGGCGAAGACCTCGCGATCACGACGACAGGGGTCGTCGGGGCGAGGAGCGGAGCCATGCCACGAGAGCTTCTGAAAACCTGTATGGTCATCAATATTCAGCATCTCGACAAACGGGCCCCGCGGGAAGGGCGAGCGGTGGACAACCTGCTCGTGAGGCCGCAAGGCCCCGAAGCTGTGCAAGACGCCGTCATGTGCAGAGTTGGCAATCTCCACCGCCATGTTGTCGCCCATCGCTAGAGCATTGAGGCAAGGCGCGACGTCCACACCTTCGAGCTCGGGGCGCCAGGCTCGAAAGGCCTTGAAGCGGGATGAGGGCAGACGAACGCGAAGGGCGTTACGCCTGGCGCGCGCGGGAGGAACGCGGAAAGTGTAGTAAAACTCCCGTAGGTCGTCGCAAGAAACTGCCAGCCACTCCCCAGGCGCCAGACCCAAACGGCACAGCAGGAAACCCTGGCCAAGGCGCTGGGTGCTGGATGAGATTGAGGCACAGCGGCTGTTCACGACCGTTGGGTTCAGGATCAGCCTGTCGTAGTCGCTGTCCTTCGGTACCCTGAAAGCTCCGCGGGCTTCATCCCAGGCGAGGTCCGAAGCAGGAGTCAGGTACAGGGCGCCGCAGGCATCCCACTTCTGGAGCAGGGCCCACAGCTCGGCGCGGTCCATATGGACACGCGCCCCCTTTTGGGCAGCAGGCCACTCTGACGCCGGGAGCCGCATCTCCTCTGGATTGATGAACGCTTCGCGGACTCGAGCGTCAGAGAGAAATGGAATGGGATCAAACACTGGCGAGTAATCCCACTTAATGCGAGACGCCCTGACTTTTAAATCGAATGGCTCGACCTGGGTGGAGTCCCAAGCCGCCGCAGACGCCAGCGAACCAGGCACGGAAGGAGCGCTGGTCGGGCAGTGCCGCATGGGGGCGGGCACGGAAGAAGAGGAGGTGAAGGAGGCCTCCAAAGCTGCAACATGGGTGGCCAGGCCATGGAGCGAGACCTCAGTAGAGTCGAACTTGGCGAAGGCTCGACCTAAGTCGCTCTTGCCCCCACGGGCAAGGCGAACTGCGATCCGACACAACCGTTCGATACGGGTGCGGACGCCCTCCTGGCAGGGCGAGACCGTGGCGCGGACACGAGCCTCGGCGGGAGCGAGGCTAGGATGACCCAAAGTGAGCCAGTTCAACGCAATAACAGAATACTGCGCGAGCGTCCGCGCCGCGCGCCGCAACCTCCAGCGCTCCCTGCGCCTCGCCGACAAGCCGTCAGGCGGGGGACCAAGAGGTGGAGCAGGCGGGCACGGCCAAGGATCGCGGGGAGGCGGCCCCAAAAGGTACGGGTCGTCCCTGTCCATTGCACGCATTGATGAGCGGGAGAAAGATCCAAGAGAACATCGAGCACCCATCCCAACCTGGGACAGCGCTGCCGCCCAGTGGTGATATCAATGTTCGCGCCTGGAAACAGGCGCAGCAAGGCAGACAAGTCAGCGACAAATGGCGCGACGTTGGCAAGAGCAGCAGGGGTGCTTGAAGGAGAACAATCACCAGCAAGAACACCAACCTCAGGGGCTGCAGGCCCCATGGGGGGAGCGCTCGACTGAGGCAGGTGACGGCCAAAATGGCCGAATGGATCCGAGGGGCGGTTCGGAGCAGAGCGAGGGGCGCGGTGGCGGAACGTACTCCTCCCTGCGGGGCCGCAACAGCATCGCTGGAGGAGCGCATTCCTACCCCCACGCCCTCGCTGCGCCCAAACACGCCTAGCAGCCGTAGCAGCGTCGGTGCAGACTGTCTGCGGCGGCGTACCCCGGCCACGCGAAGGCCCCCCCTCCAAGAAGGCGGGCGCCAAGGGCATCCTCAGTCCTTCTTGGGCACCGCCTTCGGGGCCTTGGGAGCACCCTGAGACTTGAAGGGGGGCTTTGAGACCTTGGGCTGCTTGGGCTGATGAGGTGGATGCTTGGGGAGCGCGACGGCGCGCTCGGCGTCGAGGCGCGCCCGAAATGCTTGCAGCTCCTTCATGTATTCGCCCTGCGCCGACAGCCAGCGAGGATCCACCAGGGGTGAAAACGGGGTCTGGGCCTCGCGCTCCGTGTGACGACTGGTCACGCGACACGGGGGAGGCTCCAGCCCCGTGAGTAACCAAGCGGCCTCGAGGTAGCCGCGGTCCCCCGCCAACTGGTCGATGAAACTGCACTGGCAAGTCAGCAAGGTCTGGACCCTCTCGGGGTTGCCCTCTTCGCAGGCCCGCCACAGCTCGGCGCTGAGGAAGGCAAAATGCGTCAACAACTCGTGCGTCGACGGCTGAGCCCCGAGGGGGCTGTGCTCGCGAAAGTACTGATGCATGGCCATGGGGGTCACGGCGCTGACTTCCACGCCCAGAACGCGGGCCAAATTCTCCTTCATCAGTCCTCGCACGTCGGGGCCGTGCTGCATCAGCGCTTGCTGCCACTCGCGCCTCCGAGCGATCCCCCCCATCTGAGCCGATGCGTGCGCGGGGTCGCCCGAGGTCGCGGGCGGAGATTGAGCTTGGTCGCTCAGGGTCCCCAGAAGCGGGTGGAAGGCTGGGCGATGACCCCGCCCCTGCTGCAAGGAAAGGGACTGGTGCAGGCACTGAAGCATGAGGCTGAAGTCCGTCGGATTGGCCGCAAGGGGCGGCTCTAACCCGTCGGCGCCGCCCGCCTCGGCAAAGCCGTCGACCGCAGCGGGATGGGCTAGCCCAGGCGGCGGCGGGGGGCCCCTCGGTCCGGAAGCGGACGAAGGGGCCCGAGGGACAGCAAGAGAGCGCGCCTTCTCCCACGCCGAGACCAGCGCGGAGGTGGGTCCCTTGGGGCGCGCGGAGCCCCGATGTGGGGCCACGGGCGCGTGGGACAAGACGGCCTCGATCCCCGCAGGATCCAGCCCGAGGCGCGCCGCCTCGTCGCTGAAAAGCTGAGGCACCTCGGGCCGAGCGCTCCGGGCAGCCGGAGCGGGGCCCAGCGGTTCGGGTCCGCCGACCATCGTGGGGGCCGCGTGGGCTGCAAGCAAGGCGCGCATTTCGGCAGCTACCTCGGCGCGGGTCATGGGAGCCCCGTCGTCCAGAGACGCCGCAGGAGCACCAGGAGCAAACGGGGCAGGACCCGCGACCCGTGGCGGCGCGGCGGCGCCAGCGCGCTTGGCGGGCGGGCCGCGCGGCGCTCCAGCGACCGCGGGGGCTCGCGCACTTGGGCCGCGCGGTCGGCTTCCCCGTCGGCCGCGAACCCCTCGGGCTCCTCCATCTCGTCGGCAGAGTGGTAGGGGGTAGCCCGATCGGCCCCTGGGAGAGGCTCTTCCCCTGCGGTAGGCGGGGCGCCGTGCAAACGAGCGTAGCCCTCGCGAAGCACTCGAACCCCCGAAGGATGCGGCCAATAGACGCGGCTGCGCACCTCGGCGAAGGGAACGATGCCTGCGTCGTCGCCGACCTCTAGAGGGTACAGCAACTCGAGCTCGAGCTCGGCAACCTCGATATCTATAACGAGGACGGATGCGGTAGTGGCGAGCGGCCGTGAAGCGGCCCCCTGGAGCTGGACGTCCACTAGCTGGAAGGGGCCTATCATCCCAGCAACGCCATCCGCCTCGGCAGCCTCGAGCTCCGCTGTAGAGCGAAAGGCGCCAGGCAGGGCCAGCAGGATGCCCCCTTCTCGAGAGGCGAGGGGGATAGCCGCCCAGCTGGTGTCGCCGTCGTCTAGGCGCCATCGTGCGTAGTCGCGCGCCGTGTGCGCAGCGAAAGGGTAGAGCTCGGGCCAAAGGGGCCCTCCGCCAACTGGTGGCAGCTCCGCCATCAGTGGGCGCCGCCGTGGACGCCGCCGCCCGCACGCTGGGCGTCTGCCCGCTCGAGCGCTTGAGGTCGAGGCGGAGCCCCGTAGGCCAGCGCTCGCGCCGCACGGCGGTCCTGCTCAGGTGAAGCAGAAACCGCGCCGCGCGGCCAGACGAAGGGCCAGAGCCTCCGCCACACGTACGGGCCCAGCAGCCCGAGGCAGCAGCCCGCGCAGGCGCTGCAGGCGGCCGTCACCCAGAGGAGGGCGGCGACCGTGCTGAGCAGCCAGGGAGAGACCCCGCCGCTCAGGTCCACCGCCAGCCCGAGGCAGACGGTGGGGCAGGTGGAACCCGCCGAAGGGAGAGGGCAGGAGGCCCCCTCACCCCCGGACGAGTCCGCCTGCTGGATGGACCAGGCAGGCGATGGAGGCCCCTGGTCCTGAAGCACAGAGAGGGGGGCAGCCACGAGCCGCTCGTAGAGCGCGGCCCGCAGCCCCCTGAACAAAATCTCCCCAGCGCCCTGGAGAGCCGCTTGTGCGACCGCCTGCATAAGGCGCCCGCACGCGCGGCCGACGGGGGGCACTTGGGCAGAGAAGCTGCGGAGACAGCAGGAGCTTGCTCACAGAGAATAGAAGAGGCATTTTGTTTTTTTGTTTTACCCTCCCTCCCTCATCATATCCTCAACCGTTCGGCGTCCGATAACCTGTCGACGTCCTCCTCGCGCGCGTGGCCGCGCCCCCCGCCGCCGCTGCCAAATTGCGTCTGGACGTGCTCCCCACTGGCAACGATGGGGTTCGTCAATTTCACAAGGTCCACCGAGCCGCCTGGCGAAGAAGAAGACCCGTTCACGTAGTTCACTACCGACGTCAGCGCTTCGTGCAGCTCGTTCGGGTTGCCCGTCTCGTCCAAGTACTCCTGCAATGTAGACACCATCACAGTAGGTCAACACCGTCGGGCTTGCACTGCACTGGTCGCCTTTCGTCGCGACGCTGCCATCGGCAACTATCATGTTCCCGTGGCCATTCACGAGGATGCCAGGAGCGCACTCCAAGAAGAAGACCGCGCCGCCGTTGCACCCACCAGTCGCCGTCCGCTCGTACGCGGCGATCATGGCCTCGTCGCTGGCCGCGCCGCTGCTGCCGGTCTCGACCGCGAAGCCGTAGACGCCGTGACCCGCGATGCCTTCCGAAGGTTTGAGGGCGCGGCCCCGCAGGATGGAGGGCAGGTTGGTGAGCTTCGCGCCGTGGTCCAGCATCTTGGGGAAGGGTTTACCGCACGCCCCATGTTGCTTCCTAGCTCGACCTTTCCATTCTGGGCCCGTCCTCGCTTCGCACTCCACGAACCCTTTCGCCCTGGCGTCGATGCACGCGCGGCCGATCGGCGGGGTCATCAGCTCGAGCTGGAACAGCAAAAGGTCGCTGCGATTTGATATCACCTTTGACCTCCCAAGCGTGCATGGCGCGCCAGCGGCCCTTAAGAACGCCTGGATCGCGGGCAGCAGCGGTGGTCGCAGATTGAGTCTCGCGCCCTGCGGACCCATGTGTCTGCTGACGTGCGGAACCAGCGTGTTGACCTCGCCAGCTGCGCCGCGCCTCTTCTTGCAGTTCGCGCCCTTCTTGCACCAGCCGCGCTGATAGAAAGCGCAAACTGGCCGCGCGGCGCCCACGAGCTGCAAGAGCTCAAGCGGCACTGCCATGCTATCAGCGAAAACCCGCGCGGCGCCAGGGCGCGGCGGGCACCGCGAGGCTGCGACGCCACAGCGGCGGCCCCTCGGGGCCTCCCGAGGCGAGGGGTTCGAGCCAGAACGGCAGCAGTTGGGGCGACCAGGCGAGGACGGAGGAGGGGGGGGAAGAGGAGGAGGAGGAATGATCGGGGCATGGGAGGCGAGGAGGGCGAGGGCGCCTCGGGAACCAAAATTTGATGCGCAGTCTCCTTACGGCGCCCCTCCAGGACGATAAGGGCGAGGGCGCTTA
>CAUYUJ010003626.1:0-5000 GCA_963575745.1 Prorocentrum cordatum
TTCTTCGCCGTTTTAGGGCTTTGACGGTCTGTTCGGCCTGAAGTTTCGCAGCGCGCGGGCCCTGAGGTGTTGCGCCGTGCTCGGGCCTTCGGGGCTTCCCCCCGCGGGCCCCGGGACTGGCAGCAGACGGCGCGGGATGAGGGTCTCGTCCTGGGGGGGGGCCGGGGGTCCAGGGCCTGGTTCACTCAGGACCCGTTCCCTCCATGCTGACTTTAAGTCGGGCGCGTCCCTGTACACGAGGAATATTCAAGAATAGTCAAACAATAGTCGGGGCAGGATTGTTTGATTATGTTTGATCATTTTTGTTTTGCAATTCCCGGTTGTTTTACATTTATCATCCAAAATCCGCCTGTAGGGGGACATGCCGGACCTAATGCTAACTAGGCAGTCACAGGGCGCCGTGAGCCTTTGCCAACAGAGTTCGGCTCCGCATCCAGCCGCATCGCCGAGGCATCGGCGACGCGGCGCGATCATCCGACCCCATCCACTCGGACCCCAGGCATCAAGCTGTTTCAGTGTTTCCGATGCGTGGGCCCCAGAGGTCTGGACCACTTGCCCAGGGCTCTTTTTTCGTTCTGACTCGGTATTTGGCGGTCCCCCAGAGGCCGAGAATAACCAAAAACCGTCCGCACAAATTCTTTTTTGTGGAGCGTCGCACCTCTGGGGGCCCCATCTGGGTCTCCCAGAGATTTACCCCACCTCCTCCCGCGGCGGACAAAAAAGAAGCCCAGCCGTCCAACGCATTGAGTATCGCCACTCGAAGGGTTGTCGCCGCTGTCGGCCCCCTCGCCAGGCTCTTTTTGTGGAGCGGGGGGCCTCCTTGGGGCCCCATCTGGGAGGCCTCCAAAATCCGAGCACCTGACGAGCGCATCTCGCCTTGACGAGCGTGTCTCGCGCCAGGCCTGCAGTCAATGCGCACCGTGAGGATGAGCAACTTTCCAAGATCACCCTTGCATCCTGGCCCCATCCCAGACCCCCGACGTCGTGATTTTATCGCAGCGTCGACCCCCAGGGGTCTCGACCCCTGCCCCCGGCACCGGCTTCCCGTCCATGGGTCTCTTTTGGACGGGCCTGGGGCCCGGTGGGCGCCCCCCGAGACCGACCATGGCGAAAGGCCTCCCGTCGTGCTTTCTTCACGTCGCGAGGAGCCTCCGCAATCCGAGCCCTCGGCCCCCCCCGGCCAGCCCAGCGAGCCCGGCGGCGCGGCAGGCGGCGAGCCTGGCCGGCGCGCCGGTCGCGGCAGCCCTGTGCGCGGCAGGGCAGCGCCTCCGCGGCGCGCGCGGGCGGCGGCGGAGGTGGCTCCCCAGAGATCCGAGGGGGAGGAGGAGGGGGAGGAGGGGGAGGAGGGGGAGGAGGGGGAGGAGGAGAGGAGGAGGAGGAGGAGGGGAGGAGGAGGAGGAGGAGGGAGAGGAGGAGGAGGAGGAGGAGGAGGCGAGGAGGAGGAAGGAAGAGAGGAGGAGGGAGGAGGAGGAGGAGTAGGAGGAAGAGGAAGAGGAGGAGGAGGTGGGGATGGAGGAGGAGGAGGAGGAGGAAGAGGAAGGAGCGAGGACGAGGAGGAGGAGGAGGAGGAGGAGGATGGAGGAGGAAGAGGGAGGGAGGGAAGGAGGAGGAGGAGGAGGAGGAGTGGGTGGATGAGGGGGAGAGAGGGAGGAGGAGGAGGAGGAGGAGGAGGAGGAGAGGAGGAGGAGGAGGAGGAGGAGGAGGGGCAATAGGGGGAGGAGGAGGAGGAGGAGGAGGTGGAGAGGAGGAGGAGGAGGTGGAGGAGAAGGCGGAGGAGGAGGAGGCTCCTCGTAGAAGCAGAGGTGGCCTGGCAAGGTGTTAGCCTCCCAGAGGGGGCCGAGCAGAGGGGGCGGGGTGATCAGCCGCGTCGCCGAGGCATCGGCCGATGGGCTTGATGTAGGGCCCGACTTTCTTCTCGGGGGCGCCAAGAGGGGGGTGATAGCTAAGGGGGGTTGGATATCATGGCGTGTGCCATGATATATCCTGAGATTTCATGGCGCCTCTTCTTATTTCGCTACGTCCCTGGCACCCCCTTGGGCCGCGCACGTGCCGCCGGCCATGATTTGCGCCCTCCCCTCTTGGACGCCCCCCTCTTGGCCGCCCCCGAGATTCACGTTCTCGTCGCCGATGCACCGCCGACGTCGACGGTGCATCGCCGGTGTATTACCGATGCATCGCCGATGCATCGCCGACGTATCGGCGATGCGGCGCCGTCCTCCGACACAATCTACTTGGACCCCATTCCGGAGGCCTCTAGAGGGGGTTCCCCAGAGATACGACGTTCCGGACATCGAGCAGTGGCGAAGCGTCTTGGATTGCCAATCGTCGAAGAAGAAACAATTGCATACAAATAATTTTTGCCGTTCCGCGCAGAGTTCTTGGATCGGCGCTGGGCCCCCCGGCGGCGCCTACGCGCGCCAGGGAAGGGGGGTCTGGCGCAGATCCCAGCAACCCATTAGAACCGTCGAAAAGTTGTTGTTCCTTTAGGCGAAGCGTCCTGGCTTGCCTAAAGGTGCCTAAAGGGCCACCCAAGAATGTTCTCAGAAGCTTTTAGGGTTCTGCACGGCATGTTATCAGAACATCTTTGGCCGGGACTGTTTGGTTTTAAGTTTTAACACATCGGGTTGTTGTTTTAAGAACATCGCTGTTGTTATTAAAATATTTGTTGGTTCTAAGAACGCCTTGTGGTAGGACTGCAGGAATGCTCGGACGGTATTTCCCTGCTCAAAGAGGTCCGACGCTCCAAAAAATTGGAGCGGGCGGTGTTTGAGCTCGAAGCCCTCAAAGAACGAGTCAGGACGAAAAAATAGCCCTAGGGAAGTGGTCCAGACCGCCGACGATGACTTGTGTCCTGGACTCAACTCGTGTAGCGGTGCAACATGCTGCATGCAACACGCGTGCAACATGCTAGCACGGCCCTTTGTGGGGCCTCTGTGGCAAGTGGCTGCGGGGGTGGGGAAGCGCTGCTTCTAACCCTGCTCCCGCCGTTGCTGAACTGCGTGCGTATGCAGCTGTCTTGCCAGAAACTGAATCCAGACCGGTCTGCACATGGTGCTCGAAGTGACGTCGGGTCGGCGACTGCATGGGGTGTGGTCAAGCCAGGGTGGGGTTTGCGATCGGCGCCGCTGGGGCCTGGGCAGCATGACGCTGTCCTCGTTGGGCCTCCTCGGGGCGCTGCGGCGAAATCTGTCGAGGTTCACAGGGCCAGACCTAAACGCTGCTTTGCTGGACTTCGGCCGTGTTTTGTTGTTCATCTTGGCAGGGAGGTGCAGGACATCAGGCAGAGCAAAGCGAACAGCCGAACGAACGCAAAACGAACAACAATGTTTAGTCCTTCTAAGTCCCGCCGAGTAGGCCAGGATCGTTCCTGCGAAGATGTCCCAGGAGTTGCCTTCCAGATGGACGGCTGGGGGTCGGGCGAACCCTCGTGCCGAAGCCGCCCGTGGTGGTTCCTGGTGGGGGCCGTCTGGCTGCCGGGGGCTCCCCCTGGCCGAGGCTCCCGACTGGGCGTGCCGCGCCCTCCCACGGGCGCCTACTTAGCGAGCGGGATTTGCGGCTCCTCCCCGCAGCGCTGAACCCTTCGATCGGTCGAGGATCATCAGTCCTCGATCGAGGATCGAGGATCGATCTGGGATCGGGGATCGATCGCTGGGCCCTCGGCGGTGGGCCCTCAGAGGCGGGCCCCATCGAGCGCGCTGCACCAAGCACGGGCGTGCGGAGGTCCGCGCGGATTTTGCGGAGCGGCGCCGGCTGGCCCCCCCCCCATGGTCGGGTGCTGCTAGAAGTGCCCCTGGCTCAAGGTGTCCTCGCGCCAGCATCGCAGAGCGGACTTCGTTCGGACAACAACGGGATTAAAGCCTGGACTGGCCCGGAGAGCTCCGTTCCAGATTTCGAGGCGAATGCCGTGCGGATGTTTTGTTGGCCAGGGAGACTTCGGCAGCAGCACGTCTGCAAGGTCGGTGCAGTGAGAATCGATCCATATCCTTCTCCCCATCCCGAGCCCTACCATTTTACTTACCACCCCAGTGGGGAATGTACCCCTCGAGACATGAAGCAGCTGATAGCCCCATCTGGGAATGCAAATCAGCCAGTGGGGCCCACGACATGTGGATCTCGTACCCCCCAAACCCAAAATTTTGGTTTTCGGGTCAGGTTTAAGTCGGGCCTTTCCCTCTACAGGAGGAATCTCCAAGAATGGTCAACAAATAGTCTGGGGACCATATTTTTTCCCAACCATCCTGTGGTGTTGGGTCCTCGCTTTGAAGAGACAGCGCCCCGCGTCACTCCCTCCCTCTCTCCCTCTCTCCCTCCCTCCCTCCCTTCCTCCTCCTCCTCCTCCTCCTCCTCCGCCCGCCCCCTCCTCCCTCCCTTCTCCAGTCATCTTCTATTTTTTTTTTCTTTTTTTTTTTTTTTTTTTTTTTCTTTTTTTTTTTTTTTTTTTTTTTTTTGCCATTTTTCTTTTTTTTTTGTTTTCTTGTTTTTTTTTATTTTTTTTTATTTTTTTTCTTTTGTTTTTTTTTTTTGTTTTTTTTTTTTTTGCTTTTTTTTTTTTTTTTTTTTTGCTTTTTTTTTTTTTTTTTTTTTTTTGTTTTTTTTTTTTTGTTGTGTTTTTTTCTTTTTTTCTTTTGCTCATATTTGCCAATGATCGGATTCATAATGTCTATGTTTTAACACATCCCTCACACGTTTCGTGGCCCTACGGGGAGCTCCACCTAAGGCCCCACTTGCGCAGCTCGCGTGGCGCCGCCGCCCCATTTTGGCACACCCCTCACACGTTTCGTGGCCCGATGGGAAGCTCCACCCAAGGCCCCAGTGGCGCAGCTCGCATGGCGCCGCCGCCCCATTTCGGCACACCCCTCACACGTTTCGTGGCCCCATAAGGAGCTCCACCTGAGGCCCCAGTGGCGCAGCTCGCATGGCACCGCCGCTCCATTTTGGCACACCTCTCTCACGTTTCGTGGCCCTATAGGGAGCTCGAACTAAGGTCCCAGTGGCGCAGC
>CAUYUJ010003626.1:10000-27500 GCA_963575745.1 Prorocentrum cordatum
GGACCCTTACGAGTGCGCTGTTTCATCCTCGCCTTCCCGAGAAGGGGGAACATCTGGCATCAAATAGGCAGAAAAGACAAAAAAAATGCAAGCAAACTGGCAGGACGTCGGTAATTGTATAGCAATAGAGCCCGTTCAACCAACAGAGATGAGGATCTTTCGTTGTGCCAATAAGCAGATGACTTGTTGAAATCTTTAGTCGCCGAAGACACGGAGTCTCTGGCATCACTGGCCCAGCGAAGCTTTCTGGAGAACAGCACTCTAGATAGCGCGCTGGAGACAATTAGCTGTAGGCAGAATCGGGACAAACAAGAAATTATCCCTGCCTTCGCTGGGTGCGGCTCGACTAACGATGCTCGGATGCTGACTTCGGGAGGGGTCCGTCTGCTGCTGAAGTATTAAACCTCACGGTACCGGTACCTAGGAGTTCAGTATGCACGTGAACGGTAAGTGCGGAAGATGTTAAAAAAACCGCGCAAAGGCAAGTGGAACAGCTATTTTGCACTTGGTAGATTTTGGAGTTTGAAGCGCATCGCCGTGGAAGGTCCGCCGAGCCTGCTCATCTGCTGTGTAACAGAACCCAGCGCAGTCCGGGCAACGGGCCTTGCCTCACGGAGGCCCACTGGCAGGAGCTAGACAAGGCACGTGGCCGATTTGCACCAGGGCGATGCGCGGAGCTGCTCTTTCGACCGTGACAACAGCGGAGGGCGATCAAAAACACAAAACATACGTCGACGTCATAGGTTCTGAAGTACTGGAGTATGGCCCCGACTAAGCTGGAGGCACGAGTGCGACGACTTAAACGACTCCAGCGAATAGCGAGTAGGCCCCATCATCACGATCACGAACTCACGGCGATCTTCGGAAAGTACCCTTTCGAAAAGTACTCGACGATTGAGGGGGACGACCTGAAGATGGGGGACCAGGTCAATCCGTTGGCCAGGAGGGTGAAAGAGGACATCTTGGAGGGGTTGGAGGCGATGGGGGACGACACGATGTGGTTAAAGGAGGAGCTGGAGGGAGGCTTTCTGAGGCTTTTCAGAGACGCGGACCTCGCTGAGGCTTTTGGGGCCCTCGACTTCTCTCGACTGCGCGAAGGAGCCTATGCGTGTGCGATACCTCCACCAGGATGGGCTCCCTCCCAGGTCCCTGTCATCGAGGCAACAATAGAGACGGAAAACAAGCAAGAACCGACTTGGGTGTGTGGCTGCAAAAACGAGGACGAGAGCTTATGCATGGAAACTTTCACTTCATTCAAGTCGGTCAACCAGCATCGATTACAAAAACATGGGCTTCGGGATCCCTGGACTTGTACGGTGATAACAAACACCTGCCCCTGGTGCCTGGGAGTGTATGGCTCTGTGGTGGCGGCGCAGAAGCATGTGGCCCTCAGTGTGAAGAGAGGCGGCGTATGCAAGTGCAGATCCCCCTACCTTGGAGGACGATCACATCCTGATCTGCGCACATGCCACATCTGTAGTCACGAATGCTCGAGCTTTGAGGAGCTCCAGAAGCACCTGCAGAGCCACGCGCCCCCGCTCGACCTGCTACGACGGGACGAACAACATGGAGCTCGAGCCCGCCAATTTCGCGCTGAAGCACAAGCAGGCCGAGGGCGAGGGCGACGACGCCAGGAGGAAGAAGCAGCAGCGCACCGTCGAGGCGCTGGTCCAAGGGAACGGCAAGGACGACAACGTTCTCGGTCGCCTCGTCACTGTCCTCGCCAGGCTGGCCTTGACCAACGCGGCAGAGCTACGCGACATCGCAGGGATCGTGTTCATCTGCCTACTCCTGCCCATCGACGGCGCCGTCGCGCTGGCCATGAAGGCCGCAGGGCAGACTTACCCCGAGACGGTCCAGGCGCTCAAGTCCAAGAACGACGAGAAGGGCCTCGAAGAGTTGGGCCCACCGTACGTGCACATCTTCATGGCCATGGTGCTGGGCATCAATCAGGAACCGTGCGAGCACTGGACGAAAGACCTCATCCTGGCGTTCTGGATGGCACACATCAAGGACAAGGGCGCGACGGAGGTGCAAGCAGCAGTACTGCACTGCAAGTGCAGGCCCACGAAGCCCAAGGAGAACAAGAAAGGCATGGTGAAGCTCTCGCTGGCACTCCCCGCCAAACACTCGGAGGTGCAGGATGCGCTGGTCTCGGAGCTCTGCCGCAGGCAGGGACAGATCAAGAGGGGGCCCGCGCCGCGCGGCCCCCTCGAGCGAGCGGCGCAGCAGCTGCTGGACGAGTTCGAGGGCAACAAGAAAGGCAAGGCGAAGGGCAGCGGACAGTGAGGATGACAGCCAGCCAGGAGAACATCATAGGCCGCCATTCTCAGAGATTGTTCGACCTAGTCAGACGACGGCTGGTACCTTTGGAAACAGCTCTTCGCCAGGCCACAGCATCGATGACGGTGGACCCTGTACGACGCCGAACCAAGCACTAAGGTTTTTTCTAGACACTCTCAATGAGACCTCAAATTTCACATGGCTTCGGAGAGAGTGCGCCAGAGTTGAATTAGATATCACGTGTCTTGGATGTTCATCTGAGATTGCCCACCCCCCTCGGCCCGCAATGCGGTCAAAGTCTGGACACCTGCTCTGAGCGGTGTAGCTGTACCTTGGGGGGTGGGCCATGCACGACAATCACTTTGACGACTTTGATTGCGACGCTACCGAGGGTGGCGGCTAGCACAACGAGGACTTGCTGTACTGAGACGCTTCGCGACGCCGACGCCCTGACTTGTACACGGTCGCAGTTTTTGGTCATGTGCGAGTGTTCGCTCCCTTTCTTCCCCTCCTCGTTGGCGGGGCCAATGCCTGGGCGGCGCCAAGGCTTGTGCCACCTGGTGGTCGACCCTCGGGTCTTGCCCCTTCGGGGGCTCCACCTGGTGATGCGGGCCGAGGCGGCGTCCCAGTGGATTGGCCACGCCTGGGAAAGAAAAGCCTGCCTGCTGAAATCGCCGTTTCCCCCTGAGTGGAGTCACTGATTCAGCGGATTCTTGTTGCCTGTGTGGTGCAGGGCAGCCCCTAAGTCCCCCACCACAGGGCGCTGCAGACTGCCCGAGGGTATCCCCCCAGCACATGCAGCTCATTCCTAAACAGTAGGCTCTCAGGGTAAGGTTAGAAAGCCAGCCACTTTATAAGATCTTCTAAGGGTGCTGGTCAGAGTGACCAACACACTCGTTTTTTGATGTGCTGACTTGTGGAACACTGCCCCTCAGAGATTGATTGATTGATTGATCTGTATATATACATCAGTGTGTGTTCATGTGTTTGGTTGCGTGCATGTTCACGTCTATGTATGTGTATCTTCATATGACTGGGCACAGGAATATGTATATGTATGGGCATACGTGTATGTGTATGCGCATGATTCGCATATGTATGTTTAGACGTATCTGTAATGTATGCCTATGCATATGTACATGTATATGTGTAGGTGCATGTTCATGTATCTGGGTATGTCTATGTATACGCCTATGTATAGGCATCTGCGTCTGTATACGTATACGTATATGTATATGTACACGCGTCTGTATAGGTATATTGATTGCAATGTCTATGTGTATGTATTTGTAGATGCTCATGTATACATATATATGTAAATATGTCTATGTACATGTGAATTGAAATGTACATGAACATGCATGCGTAGATGATTGTGTACATCTCTCTGCATACACATATGCATACACCTATGTATGTGCATGTGTATATGTATGTGTTTATGTACATGTCTATGGCGATGTATATGTAGCTGTTTATGTATCTGTGTATGGACATGTACACGTATGTGTAGGTGTCTGTGTCTGTATCTGTTTAGGTGTACGTAGGTGTTTATGTCTATACGCATGTAATTGTCGAGGTGTACGTATATGTAAAAATATATGGCACGGTATACTTATATGTACATGTATGTTTATATGTAGATGTAGTTGCATATGCATACACAACATCGTTTGTCGGTGTATGCACGGCTGCACATGTCTATTACGACGTATATGTGTATGTATATACATACGTATGTGCTCGTTGATATATGCATTTGCAAATGTCTAGGTATATGTACATGTAAATGTATATATGTGCGTGCATGTATATGTATATGTGTATACACGTGTATGCATATACGCACATTCCTGTGCATACACAGGTGTATGCTTTTATGCATGTATATAGTCAGGTGTGCACGTAGAAAACATACAGTTATACACATGCATCTACAGTTATGTGTATATGTGTGCGTACATATATGCATACGTACCGGTATTCGAGCTTGAGATCTTAAAGCTATAATGTATAACGGGGGACCAGGCCCTGGGGCCCCTGGGACCACAAGTACTACCACAAGTTTGGGTTCCGGGGGCCCGGCCAGCTCTTCGGTGGTTTCACTCCCGCTTCCACAGCGCTCAGATTGTCGTCAAGGCGGCTCAAGACAGCCTCCAGGAGTCCCAGACGGAGAATGAGGCGTCTCGAACGGCGCAGAAGCATCGAAGACGCCCCAATGACGCTCGAAGACAACACCCAAGAGAGCCCAGAGAGGCACACATCTTCCCATTCCCTTGTGGGGGAACGTTGCATTTTTTGCATATTCGTCTCCTGGCCTTCAAAGCAACAGAAACCGCCCATGAGTCCCCCTGGACCGTTCCGAGGCGGCCCAAGAGAAGGGTCCTAAGACTGCCCAAGAGGCGCCCAAGACGGCCCAAACGCGCCCCCAAAGAGCCCCCAGAGGGACCCAAGATGGGGAATTCCAACTGGCATTTGGACCCCTCTGACCCCAGAGGGTTCCCGAATCCGCCAAGAAGCCGCCAAGACACCCACCAGAGACCCTTAAGAGGCCCACGAGAGGCCCCCAAGAGGCTCAATGACGCCCCCAGGAGCCACCCAGAAGACCCCAAGAGAACATGAAGAGGCAAACGTCAGTGATTTCCTTCTGGATGTCGCGAGCCTCCGAAAGCGCTAGAAATTCCCACTTCCCAGATCCAACCCTGTCGAAGAGGACGCAGAGGTTCCCCAAGACGACGAGAGGGGCACAGGACGGTTCAATAGGTTTTTCAATCTTGCCAAAGAGAGCCCCAAGAGGTTCCCAAGAGGTCCCCAAGCTCCCGGAGTCCTCCAGCACGTTCAGGAACGAGGCTCCCGAAGGCTCCCGAGGGGCGCACCAGAGGATAACCATTCCGCGGCATCCGAGAGGCGTCTGGGCCGCCCCTGCCCCACGACCCTGAGAGTTCTCACATCCCTGCGACTCCACGGAGAGCCCTGGCACGGTCCCGAGAGAGCCCCAAACAGGCAAGCACTCGTGAGACTCCCTCGTGTCTCTTCCCTGCGCCCTCGGGGGATGCTCCCAGGGGCCCACTTTGGGGAGCCTCGGAGCCTCTCAGAGTTCTCCAGGCGGTCTCCGAGCGCTTCCAGAGGTCCACTTAGACCCCAAGGATGGCTGCAGGACGGTTTCAAGAGGCCCCCACGAAGAAACACATTCGTGAGCGTAACTTCGTTCATGCTTCCATTGCCCTTGGCCTACTACTTCGGACCTCCAGGGAAGCCTTAGGATTTCCCCCAGGGGGTTCCACACGACAGACGCGTTGACCTCGAAACGCGCGGATCCCTCCTATTTCGGCACGGTGCCCCTGCACCGCCACACTTTGGGCTCCGAGGCATGTTAAACTTGAGCGCGCGTGCAAAGCCTGCGCGAGGGTTCTAGTACTGCTGTATGCTGTTACAGTATAGTCAACTTCATGGTCTGTAATGTGGCGAGTGGCGATATGTTGTGCAATGCTATGCTGCTACTCTGCTGTATGCATTGCCAGACCAGGCCATGATATGCCATGCTATGATACACTATGCGACCCGGTGTAACACCATGATTTGGTATACATCGAGGTGCCTCGCTATGTAATGCCATGCAATCCGACTCGAATCGATGGTGCGGTATGCTTTGCTGTGTGTCTGTGCCGTTTCGTGTCATGCAATGCTATGCTATGTCATGCAATGAGTTACACTTCCACTTTATGGTATGCAGTGCACTGGTATGCTACACAATGCATGATACGTCAAAGGGCGAGTATGTGACAACGCTGCCCTGAGCAATGCAAGGCCATGGTGTGCTACACTACATCGGCCCAATGAAAGTTCCTTGAATTTTCATCACGACTCTGGCCGGCGGAAGTCGACGGAAGTAAAACGAGGCGGAAGACGGGGGAAGGCCGTCGGAAGGCTTGCGGATGTCAGCGGAAGTAGACGACGCCCCTTCCGAACCCCCCTACCCCCGTAGAAGCTTAGCAACGTAGTCTTCTTCCGTGGGCCGGGCGGGATCCCGCCTGGCTTATTCCGCTTTAATATAAGAAGTTTAATTCAGGACGATTGAAATCCCACCCATTAAAAATGGGGTAGAGTAACATCCCGGGTCGTTCACGGATCCCGCCATGCTGGGATCGGCTCGAAGTAAAGTGGGGGTCATAAGTTGCAGTATCCTTGCCGTGTTGGGGCCGTCTTGAGGTCATCTTGAGATCATCTCCCGGTCGCGTTTGGATCACGCAATCGTCGCATGGTCATTCTGGGGCCACCTTGGGCGCGCTTGGATCCATCTTGTTGCCACTGGGCCATCTCGGCGTCACACGTTGCTCATGTGTTTCGTCATCTGCGAGTCGGCCTGAGACGGTCCAGAATCCATGGCGGGATCGTGTTGGGGTGGCATCATCCTAGGGTCGTCTGGACGTTATCGTCCGTGGCCTGAGGCCCTCCTGGAAGCATGTGGTGGCCATGGGGCGTCTTCGGATCGCGTGCGTGGGAGCGCTGAGCACGCGCGCGCGACTTTTCATCTTGCTGACGGGTATACATACATATTCTTCCGCTTGCGAGTTTCCAAGGAAACTTTTGTTGGAGTCAAGTATGTAAGCCTAATGCGTGCTGCTATGCTGTGCACTGCAATGCTGCCTCATACATGGCAAGACCATGTCGTGCTGTGTCGAGCCATGCTGCACAATTCCAGGCACTGTTACGCCATGCCATGCGATGCTATGGAATGCGTTGTTAGGCAATGCTATACGATGCCATGTTAGCCATGCTATCCAGTGCTGTGCATTATGGTTATGCACTTGTATGCTATCATGTTGGTAGATTTTGTATGCTACATTGCTTTGTTCCCTACCTAGGCTCCGCCTAGAAGGGTTCGTACTCTCTTTGCTTCAAGGGGCCAGGCAGTGGGAACCGGCCCGGGCGGTTCCCCCGGTATCCGCCCCGCGGTTCCCCCAGTTACGTCCCCTTAGCTTAGCGTTGCTTATCTCAGCTTAGCTTAGCTTATTTCATCTTATCTCAGCTTAGCTTCATCTTAGCTCAGGTTTACCTTAGCTTAGCTCACCTCCATCTTAGCTTCGCTGAGCTTGAGCATAGCAGAGCACAGCATAACATAGCATAGCGTAGCATAGCATAGCGCAGCACAGCATATCATAGCATAGCCCAGCATAGCATATCAGAGCGCAGCATAGCATATCATATCATAGCATAGCGCAGCACAGCACAGCATAGCACAGCGCAGCATAGCATAGCATAGCATAGCAGAGCACAGCATAGCATAGCGGCAAAGCAAAGACAACGCAACAGCAGCGACAGCAAAGCAAAACACAAGCAACGCAAAGCAAATCAAAGCAAAGCAAACACAACAACAAAGCAAAGGAAAGGCAAAGCAACAGCAATGTGCGACATATGCCGAGCAATGTGCCGAGCATAGCATAGCGCAGCATAGCATAGCATAGCATATCATAGCATAGCATATCATAGCATAGCATAGCACAGCATAGCGCAGCATAGCATGGCATAGCATAGCATAGCATAGCAACTAATGCTGCTTTCCTAGGGGCTCCAACTTCTAGGTATGGTCGCACTGGGGTAATTGTGCAACGCAATGCGTTGACTTGCACTGTCGCGTTGCATCTCGGATGCTCGAATTGCATTGGCCAGCGTCGGGAACACGTGAATGCAAGTGGTTGTAGTCTTATGCTCTGTCCCACACATGCCAGGCATGGCATATTCATGCCATCACCCACCAGCATGATCTCAGAATAGCCATGGACGGGGCATCAAGACAGACATGACATGACGAGTGCGAGGACCAAGCTTGTCATCCTCTCCTCTCCTCAGCTGGTCTCCTCCCCGCTTCGTTATCCTCATATATCCTGTCACGTCGTCTGCAACTGAATCGTACAGCTGCAGTTCATGCAACGGGAACGCTGAGGCCACAGCGTGGCTCGGCTAAACTGAGCTGGTAAAATACATACGCCCCCGCAGTGGCGGATAAGTGGCATGCCAGGCTTGCAATCACTTGTAAAGAGGTTCGCGCGGGAGCTGTTTTTTCCGCAACGAGATTGCCGCAGGCGCCTGTTGATTTGGGTCATGGGTCGGTCACGGGTGTGTCGCGGGGTGCGCCGCGGGGGGGGCTGGCATCGCGGTGTGGGTCACGGGTGGTGGGTCGCCGGTGTGTCCAGGGTGGGGCCCGGTTGGCCCCAGGCGGGTCACAGGTGGGTGGGGCGGGTGGGTTGCGGTTAGGTCTCGGTTTGGGTCGCGCATGGGTCGCGGAGCGGAACGCGTGTGGGTCGCGCGCGGGGGCGGGGCCGACAACAACAACGAGGATCCGAATTGGGAAGCCCCACTTCAGCTACGCGCACACATGGACAGTGTAAGACCGTTCGGGGCCCGTACTCAGATCTAGTGGCCATTGGCCCATCCCGCCATCGTGCCTGGACAGTAGACCAGAGGCCTTCTGGAGGCCTCTCGGGATCTCTCGAGGCCTCCTGGAGGCTTCCTGGATGCAACGTGGGGACCTGTTGGGGCCTGTTGGGGGCCTTTTTTGGTGGCCTCTGGGGCGCCTGCTCGCGGCCCAGGGGTGGGTGGGTGGGGGCATCTTGAGGGGGAGGGGCACCCAGGGTCCGGGGCATCTTGAGGGGCCCTCTGGGTTCCTTCTTTTCCCTCGCTCGTGGGCCCCTCTCGTGGCCCGCCTGGGCTTCTCTTGGCGTCCCAGGGAGCCCCTCTTGGGGCGACCTTCGAGGTCTGGTGCGCCGCAGTGGCCGATGTGATAGACCGAAACTGTGGCAAGCGTCACATCAAGCGAGCACTTTTCTTGTTTTGTTGTCGATTTGGGATTCTCGAGCCGCATTTCTGGGCCTCCAAAGACAACCCAATAGGTCCTCAAGGTGTCTCGGAGGCGGACCCCCGGTGCCGGTGCCCATCATAAAGTGATCTTGATGTTTGGAGTCCCACCAAAGCTCCCAGGGCATTGGGAAACGACACTTGGGGAACCCCGGGAGTGCCCGTGAGTTGGAGGTCTTTGGTCCTTGTGCGAGTTATTGAGGATTCCCGTGGGCCTGGGGACACTCCACTCAGTGCCTCGCGTCATGATGGCGAGTGTACGGCAAGATGAAACGGATACACGTCATAATTGAGCTAGAGCTAAAGCTACAGCTAAAGTGGTCAATACGTTTGTGTGTACATACCCCTTATTGCTCAACATAGCTCAGCATAACACAGCATCCAGGCAAGCCTGTTCGTGCCGAGGAGGAGGAGGAGGAGGAGGAGGAGGAGGAGGAGGAGGACGAGAAGGTCGTGGCGGAGATGGGAGATAGGATCGGATGGGGAGCGTGATAGGAGGGGGGGATAGGCGAGGAGGACGGGTATTGGAAGAAGGATAGGGCAGGGAGAGGGAGTGCACGAGGGGAGGGACATCAGCATCTTCAAGTGCGACGACGTGGCCATTTACAGCAACGAGAGCCTGGAGGTGGCGCCTGGGGTGCAGGCCCACGTGATCGACAGCGACCTCAAGTGCGAGAAAGGGGGCGAGTTCGGCACGGCGCTCAACCTCGAGATCTTCATGGCCGTCTGGAAGCAAGTGCTGACAGACGGGCAGTATGATCAGCACATGTGGACAGTAAAAGTCGACGCAGATGCTGTCTTCTTTCCGGATCGCCTTCGCGCGGTGTTGCCTCACCACCGGGAGCCTGGCGGACTCGCCTCCACCACCATCAGCGTTGGCATCCTTCACAAGAATCGTCTTTTGACTTCTCTCGCGCACGATGCCGAGACAGTCCAAACCGTTTTTCGAGACGACCTTGGCGAGAGGGCCAGCGTCGATTTGGGAGTCAAGGCGAGTCCGCCGAGGAGCGAGAAGGGGGTGTCTACTTGAACAACTGCAAGTTCGGTATGCATGGCCCACTCGAGGTGTTCTCGAAGAACGCCGTCCACACCTGGTCCGAGGGCATGCAGAGTTGCGTCGACCACTTCTTCGAGGTGTGCAACGGGG
Source organism: Prorocentrum cordatum (assembly GCA_963575745.1). Lineage (NCBI taxonomy): Eukaryota > Dinophyceae > Prorocentrales > Prorocentraceae > Prorocentrum > Prorocentrum cordatum. Next base: position 20,286 of record CAUYUJ010003626.1, read on the forward strand.
ACTGCAACTGGGGCGAGGACATGTTCATCGACCAATGCATGGGCAAGTTCCTGAAGTGCGATCGTGAGGACGACTGGACGCTGCTCGCGGAAGACCACTGCTCGCCGAACCCCCAGCACCAGGACGAGTGGAAGACGTGCACCGGTGGCCAGGCGTCGGGCGGCGCAGAATCCAGCTGGAGCCAGTCCCGTCGGAGCCAAAGGGCCTCTGTCTGGTGGGCTTCCAAGCGGACTTAGACTTAAGTCGGGCCTGTCCATCTTCTATAGGAGGAATCTGCAAAAGCAGTAAAAACATAGTCTGGGGACGATTGTTCCTGTTAGTACTATTTTTGATTGGTTTGAATTTTTTGGGGGCTATGCTCCATTGTTCGTCCCAAGCCCGCCTCTAGGAGGACATGCCCGACACTTAGCCCCCCCTTCTGGCGACGCGTGATGCCCAGCTGGAGCAGGTCCCGTCGGAGCCGAGGCGCTCCAGCGGGCGGGCCCCCACGCGGGGCCTCCAGCGGCGCTCTGACCCGAGGCGTCCTTCCACCCGTTCAAGACGGAGGAGGGCTACCTGGACTGCATGGCCGCCGCGCAGGGGCTGCCGCCCGAGGCCTCGGGGCGGCGCCCGCGCCTCAATCGGGCCTGGGGCGGGGGGCCCGGCCGGGGCCCCCCGGGGGTCTCGGTGCCTGCATGCACCTCCGCCCCCCGTGCGCTCGGCCGGGGACGGCGTGCCCCCCGAGCTCCGGGCGCCGCAGTCTGTGTGTGTGTGTGTGTGTACGGTCAGCCCGCAGCACAAGGGCGGGCAGCCTTCGCAAGGCTACCCGTAAGTCGGGCACGTCCTTCTGCGGGAGGGATATTCAAGAATAGTAAAAAGAATAGTCGAGGGACGATTCTTCGACAGTGTTTTGTTTTACTATTCTGGAGACCTTTTTGTCTACTGTCCATTTTTTGTCCAAAATCCGCCTGTAGGAAGACACGCCCGACCTAAGGCTACCCTTTGCATCCTTGCCTCCTCGGTCCATCCTTGGCCGCTTTCGCTGGCAGCGCCCCGCCCCGCTCGCAGAGTGTCGAAAGGGCCTTCCAAGGCCCTGGCATCCCTGTGGTGCATCCTTCTGATGCGGGTCGGCTGTAGCCTGTAGCGTGCACAAGGGGTTTTCGCTCGGCGTCGGGCCCCAGGAGCCCTCGCAGATCGGTCCGGATCGAAGAATGGCGCAGATAGGTTTGGTCTATATAGTGCCCCATCCGTCGTTTCTCGCGGTGCTGTATTTTGTCAAGACGTCGTACCCCAGGAGACTTGCCAGGGCCCCGGTGGCCCGAAACCGAGCGAGAGCGTCTGGTGTGAAACAAACTCTGGGCCTCCCAGATGGGATCCGAGTAGATGGGCTCGCGCCGCATCGCCGATGCATCGCCGATTCATCGCCGATGTGGCTCGATGTGGAGCCCGATATTCTCCGCGCCGACGGCGCCGATGCATCGCCGACGTCGCCGATGCATCGCCGATGGATCGGCGATGTATCGCCGATGTATCTCCGATGCGATCCTCCGAGCCCATGTACTCGGACCCCATCGAGGAGGCCTCCACAAGCCCAAAACTGTTTTTTCGATCCGCGGCCCCAGAGGTCTCGACCACTTCTCCGGGGGCAGTTTCTCGGCCCGGATCCGTTTTTTGATGGCCAGGGTGCCCCGATAAGCGAGCCCCAGAGGCCGAGGCCGAGGACAGGCGTCAGTCTTGAAGTTACAGCGGAGGCCCACGCCAAGACACACCTTGCTTGCCTCCAGGGTGCCCTGGGTTTCTGGGGGTTCGATGGTTTTGCGATGGGAAGCGTGACGCTCCCACACCAAGAACCCATGAACGTCTTGGGGTCAAAGGGTTGGGTTTTTCCTCGTGGAGGATTTCTTGTGGTTGGACCCCTACTGTAAATCATATCGTCGGAGACCTGGTGGCACGCGCGACGCCCGGACCCCAGGGCTGGACCTAGGCTCGGCCCAGGCTCGGTGAGGCGGCCAGCTGACTTGGGCCGTCCAAGTCGGGGTCCAAGCAGATGGGGTCGAAGGATCCCTCCGCATCGGCGATGCGGCTCGAGGTGGAGCCCAAGTTTCCCCACGCCGACGTCGCCGAGGCATCGCCGAGGCATCGCCGACACATCGCCGATGCATCGCCGAAGCATCGGCGATGCCACTGGCGATGCGGTGCAATCCTCTGGCCCCCTCTTCTCGCGCCCCATGTGGGAGGCCGCTGGCCTTCAGTCGGGCATGTCCTCCTACAGGTAGATTTCGGAAGAAAAATTGAACATAGTTGAACTATTTTTGGAATGTTCAAAAATGGTAGAAACATCGTCCCCAGACTAGCTTTTGACTATTTGGGAATCTTCCTCCTGTAGAGGGGCATGCCCTACCTAACTCTAGCCGCCGTTCCCCCGACGAGGAGCACCCGCCTGCGCCCCACGAGGAGCCGCCCCGCGAGGACCCGGGCGCTCCGCCGCCGCCCGCGGCTGGCGACGGGCCCCCCGCCGACGAGGAGCCCCCGCCCGCGCCCGAGGCGGAGGACTCGGCTGTCGACGCGCCCGTCGAAGCCGGGCCTCCCGCCGGAGGGCCCCCCGACGCGCCCGAGGCCGAGGGCTCGCCTGCCGGCGCGCCCGTCGACGCTGGAGGGCCTCCCGACGCGCCCGAGGCGGAGGACTCGGCTGCCGACGCGCCCGTCGACGACGGGCCTCCCGCCGGAGGGCCTCCCGGCGCACCCGAGGCGGAGGGCTCGCCTGCCAGCGCGCCCGTCGACGACGGGCCTGCAGGGCCTCCCGACGCGCCCGAGGCGGAGGACGCGGCCCCCGACAGACCCCCCGCGGGCGGGCTTCCCGACGCGCCCCCTGCGGAGGACGCCCCCGACGCGCCGGCGGCGCCAGGGTCAGCTGCAGAAGCTCAGGCGATGTTTTTTGTTCTGTTTCTCCATCCTCGCGTCCCAGACATGCGGCGTGTCGAGAACATCGAGGCGCAGGTTTTCTATAGTTTTCGGGGGGCCCTCGCTGCGGCCCAGGACCGTCGGACACCAACTCGGGATTAAACACATAGGTCCCGCGGAGAGTGGTCGAGAGGTCGGGACATTTGGCGTGTCCAGAACATCCAGGCGCAGGTTTTCCGTAGTTGTCGGTCTCTCGGGGCCCTCGCTGGGCCCCAGGACCGTCGAACACATGTAAGGTCCCAGAGAGCGGTCGAGAAAGGTCGCGAGCCCGTGCCTCGAACCAGGTCGAGACACTGGATTTTTCTGGGTTCTCGGAGGACCCCCCGGGAGGCTTCCGAGAAGGCCTCTCGGAGACCGGGAGGTCCTCCAGCTTTAGATCGGGCATGTCCTCCTACAGGCGGATTTTGGACGAAAAATATGACAGATCCGAAACATCTTCAAAAAGAGCCAAAGACAGTCCACACATCGTCCCCATAATACTTTTATACTATTTTCGAATATTCCTCCCGGGTCCCGTAGAGGGACACGCAGGCCGCTGCTGCCGTATCGCACGCATCGACTGGCAAACCGCGCACCCAAAGTCCCTCGTTTGCCTGGACTCGTCCCTGCGCGTGGTTCGCTGGCCGGCGGATCCTCCGGGGGCTCGAAGACGGGGCCCCGAGGGATTGGGGGGCGCCCGCTTGGGGCAGATCACTTGCTGCCTCCCTCCCTCGAGGGGGGAGGACAGACCACTTGCTGCCCAGAGGGCTTGGGGGGTGCCCGGTTGGGACAGACCACTTGCTGCCCTCGTCCCTCCCTCCCGCCTCCTCCCGCCACCTCCCGCCCCCTCGGCGGCGAGCACGAGGGCATGACGCGACGGGGGGGGGGGAGGGGCTTTCTGAGAAGGCGCGCCGGAGCCTCTGAGAGGGCAGGCGGCCTCCTTGGGAAGGACCCGGAGGCTTCCAAGAAGGCCTGCCAGACGCGGGGATGGCTCCTGTCCCAGATCGGAGGCTCAAAGATGGGGTCCTGAGGGATGGGGTCCTGAGGACGAGGTGCCTCAAACAGTGTAAATTCACCCTTGGACCACTTCCTATCGGGGGTGGGCAGACCTCCTACTCTGACACGTCGATTAGCGAATTGGCCGTTTTCGGTTCGCGAGAGGGCGTCGCGGCCGTCATTTTTGCGGGTCCAGGTCCGTCGGTTTCGGTCCCAGGCCGTTTTCACTAAAGGGTGGTTTACTAAAGGGAGGTTTGTCCACCGCCGATCCTATCCTTCGGGCCAGGGCCCCATCCCTCAGGACCCCAGCTTTGAGCCACCGATCCCAGAGTCCCAGAGGCCCGACGCTCCCCCAGAAGCGGAGCAGGCGGTTTTCTTTTTTGGGGGGGGGGGCGTGTTTACGGCCTCCGGGGGGGGGGGGGCCCTCGCCGCGCCCCCCGGGGGGCGTCAGAACAACGGCCAGGGATGAGAAGTACGGGCCCTGTGGAGGGAAGTGTCGCGGGTGAACAGAGCCCCCACCCGGACACGTCGATTAGTGAGTTGTCCGTTTTTGCGGCCGTCATTTTACAGGCTAGCGCCCGCCAGGTTTGGGCCCGAGGTCGTTTTCACTAAGCCACGTTTTACTAAAGGGTGTTTAGTCCATCCCCGAAAGTGGTCCAGAATTCCGAGCACCAGGAAAGTACCGAAGCTTGAGGGTTTTCGCGTGCTGGGCCCCGGGAGGCGATACTCGTTCGACACTGCTTCGACACTTTTTCGGGGTGTGCTCGAAATTATTTTTGTGATGTGGTCCTTAAAAGTACGATGGGGGCAACATGCGTCCAGACCAGAATGCCGGGGCCCACGCATCGAACAAATTGCAGCAGCCAGACGTCTGGGGTGAGGCCGCCTGCGAGCAGCCCGCGCCAAGCTCTCGAGAGGAGCACGGCCCTTCTTGGGGGGCCGTGGCGGCCCTCTCCCTCTGGTGGGGCCCACTGAGGAGGGCCACTTTCCTGCCACCCTCGGTCGCCCCCCTGGCCGATAAAAGGCTCCCCGTCCGCATCCACTCAGGAGGGGGATGAAGACAGGCAGAAACCGATCCCCCGGAAATATGGAAAATCTGGAAAACATGGGAAGTGGAGGGGGAGGCGAAGGTACAGAAATTGTGGAGCACTGGTGGGGTTCCCGGGATCTGTATCTATTTAGTTGTGCGTCCCTCTGCCCACCCATCCACCCCAGGCTGGGCTGTCTCCTTCACCTTAGGATCGAGTAGGTGGTCGTCTTCAGAATTGAGTTGCCCCAGAGTTGTCTCTCGTCTCGCCGGATCTACGACAAGGACGTAGAATGCTCTTTAGATCCGCAGAGCACCTCCGACGCATTGTTCATGGATCCGGCGAGGAACGTAGTTTTGGGGCCAATCCTTTTTGTCGTCGGTCGCCTGCTCGATTGGAGCTCCTCTCCAGAGGGCGAGGGCTTCTGCCCTCCCCGTGTCCACGCGGCCCTCCTTGAGGCCGCTGGGCCCTCCTGAGATGGCCCCCCCCCACACGAAGTGGAGAGATCAAACCCCAGCAATGTCGGGATGATGTGTGATCGAAGAATCTCCGCCGACTCAACGACCAACAGAAATCGCTGCACATCCTGCGCGACCCCGACTACAGTGGGCGTGCCCTGACGTGGGCCTCCCCGCTTCCTCGCGGTGGCCGCCCCCGCCCCCGCGTGCGCGCCGCCAAGGCCTGGGCTCTGCGGGATCGGGGGGGCTTCCACCGGGGGGGCTTGTCATCGCTCGGACGTGTGCGTTTCTTGTCGGCCTGGACCATCGGGGAGCATCCCGGATCACCGGGCAACAAAAGCAGGCACGAAGTCGAAGACGGCACGGGGAATGGACGTCCGAGCGACGGCGAGGGGGCAAACTGGTGGCGATGACCACGCTCCCGCGCTTGCTGCGAGGTTCGCAGTGGCTCTCGGAGGGGTTGCCGCTCTCCTCTCCGGCAGAGGGGCGGCCCGCCCTCCAGCACACCCACGGTGCCCCTCACACGTCCTCCGCGTCCTCGCCGCCTCCTCCAGCCAGAGGGGTGTGCGTGGACGGAGCAGGGGGACGGGGCAGGTAACCTCCGAGGCGGGGGGTTATCCCTATAACCACCGCCTGGGGGATCGATCTTCGCGGAACTGCACGGGCGGAAGGTGTGGACGTATTCGGGCCCCCGAGGGCCAACATGTGTCCATATCCGCCGCCTGCTGGGTCCCCAGGACGTCGGTTCCCGGGCGGTGGATATGGATAATCCCCGCCTCGCAGGTGACTGTGTCGTAGAGTCTGCATCGCCCTTTCCGCAGAGCGGGACGAGAGTGCAGCAGGGCTTCCTGTGTCGAGTGGCATCCAGTTTGTGCCACAGCACTGAGAGAGCATCGTCATCGGCGTCGTCATCGGCATCGTCATCAGGCGCACCCTCCCAGCACCTCTTGGGGCCGCGGCGGCCCTCTAGGGCCCCTTGAAAGGGCCACTTCCCTTCCCTGCCACCCTCGATCGCCCCCCCCGTCAACGGGACCTTTTCTTCACTCAAGTGGCTTACGCCATTTCGCCACTGCCCCCCCAGAGAAGGAGCGAGTGCTTGCGGCGATCTTGAAAGTTGGCCCAGGAGCTTCTCGGATGCATTTGAGGGGCTCGTGGGATGCCTCTCAGGGGCCTCTGAGAGGGCTCTCGGGGGCATCTGGGGGGCCTCTTTGGCTCTCTTGGGGGCCATTGTGCGCCGGCGCCCTCAAGACATTGGGGTATTTTTGGCCATTCGCAGATTGCGCCAGTGCAAATCGTGATGTTACCTGGGGGGGAGGGGGACGGGTACATTGGCTCGCCCCCCCCTTGTTGACATGCACCCGAGCTGGGTTGGCTCCTCCTTTTTTGGGGGAGGCCCCTTTCATTTTCTTTTGGATATAGCCAGGACCCTGGGTACGGGGAGCCGGTCAGTCATTGGGCCCCGAAGCGCCCCCCAAAATGCCAGAATCACGAAGCCAGGTCTGCCGTAGCTGGTGTTTCATCGGGTGACGGCAGCTCTGGTTGGGGGATTTGCGCGGGGGTTTTCCCCTGGCCTAATCATTGAACCGGGTCCCACCAAACCCAGTCCTGCCAGTTCCCGACAGGTGCTCGCCTCGCCCGCAGACGCCCCGGACGCGCCAGAAGTTGCGACCACCCCGGCGCCGCAGGCGGCTGGGTTAAGCCTCGGCGATTTCGGCGGGGATGTCCTATGCTCCGTGCCTCCCTGTCTCCCTTTCAATCGGCGTCATCCCAACATACTAATAGTATGTGTGCATCGCCCCCCCAGGGGCGACGCG
>CAUYUJ010003626.1:32500-77414 GCA_963575745.1 Prorocentrum cordatum
AGGGCCGAGGGCGGAGGGACGAACGGAGGAGGCAGCGGCCAAGCTATGTTCTTCGTGCCTTCCCCGGGCTTTGCGGAGCTTCGGCCAGTGAGAGCCACTGTTCTTGGGAGCCTGCGGTCGAGGCAAGCGCAGAGCAGGATGCTGCGCTCTCCACCACGACTACCACTGCGGCGCCGACCACCACCAGCGACGACGTGGAGGGTCCCAGCACGACGGCGACCACCACCAGCGACGACGTGAAGAGTCCCACCACAGAGTCGCCGCCCCGAAACAGCAGCGGCAGTGGCGCCCGCAAAAAATCTGCCCAAGTGTCGGTGCGGAAAGAGATGGACGTCGGCATATTCACCGAGTGTCCAGCGCCGGAGGTGGATGTGGACCTCGACCCGGACAATGCCTCGTCGCTCAGCCTCGACCATTCGAAGAATGTCAAGCGACGTAGGCACAAGCTGCCGGATGTCCGCGCGCATTTTGTCGGAATCGGTGCCGGGCCCCCCTCCCTGGCGCGCGGAGCGTGCCGGTGGCGGCGCCAGGGGCGCTGCCAGGGCGGCCGAGCCCCGATCTGAGATGTCCGTGCGGAGCTCCGAAAGCTCATGCCTATGCTGCGTGTCTTCTTCTGGCCATATTCCCAGCTGGGAGATGTGCTGTGCCTTCTGCCACGGCATCCCCGACTGCCGGGCGTGGGTGTGGAAACTCGATCCAGTCCTCGAGGGGTGCCAGTACCGCTGCTGGGTATCGCGCTTCGAGTCTGCTGATCGCGCGGGCCCCCTCAGGAGGGGGCAGGAGGAGGAGGAGGAGGAGCAGGAGGAAAGGGAGGAGGAGAGGGTGAAAGAGGAGGAGAGCGTATGAGGAGCAGGAGGAGGATAAGGAGGTGCGTGGAGACGATGAAGCTGGGGAGGGAGGAGGAGACGAATACTAGAATCAGGATAGGACGGATGACGGAGGACGCAGGATGGATGATTCTGGAGGGGTAGGCAAAAGAAAAGAGGAGAAAGAGGAGGAGGAGGAGGTGGGGGAGGAGGAGGAGGAGGAAAGTCATTAGGGATCTGGATAATGCAAGGGAGGAGGATGAGGGGAGAAGGATCATGATGATGAACAGCGGAAGCGGGAAAACGACGGTGAAGACAAGGACGAGCACACGGACGATGAGTACGAACATGATACTGAGTAAGAGGCAGACGGGTTATCAAGAGGGGTCACAAGGACAATGGAGGGGGAAGGAAGAGGCGGATGCGGAGGTTGACGAGGACGAGGACGAGTTGGATGAAGACAAGGAGGGTGAGGGATGATGATGACGATGATGATGAACATTATGTGGATAGTGCAAAGGGCAATGACGATGGTTATGATGCGAATCATGCTGATTCTGATGATGCTGTCAATGATGAAGTGCTGATGGTGGTGATGACGACGACGACGATGACGATGCGGATGATGTTGTCGATGATGGTAATGCTCATTGTGACGTTTGATCGTTCGGATATTGGTGATGACATTGGTATGATGGTGATGGTGGTGATGATGGTATGGACGGTGCTGCTTATGTTGCTGCTGATGATGCTGATGATGATGCTGATGCTGATGCTGATGATGCTGATGCTGCTGATGATGATGATGATGATGATGATGGTGATGCTGATGATTATGATGGTAATTGTTGGTGGTGGTGATGGTGATGGTGAGTATGATCAGGATGTTGATGATGCTTAGGATTGTGTGATGATGTGAGGACGAAGAGAGGCATAATGGGGGTGCAATGTTGAGTAGGTTGCGTCAGGCGCGAAGGGCAGTCGAATTAGGATGAGGCGGAGGCAGATGAGGAGGAGGAGGAGGAGTAGGCGGTGCAAACCCAAGACGCACCAATGATGTTGCAAGAATCCATCCCCCTAGATTCCCTCTTCATAGGTTCCTACATGGTTTGCCATTGTGGGATGTGGCCCATTAGAACAACAATTGATGGAGAATCTTCATTCGAGCCAAAGCACCCTTCCGTGGATTTCAACGCCTTGGATCCACGTGGTTGTTGCGTCCTGACAACCTTCGATCGTGCCAGCACGCCCGACCTGGGATTTCCACACCGCGAATCAGCTTCCTGACATTTTAGATCGTGCCAGAACACTATTCCCGGGAATTGAGCCACACGTATCTTGAACTTTATGTAATCTGTCAAGAGGAATATGTGTGGCGTTTAGGCGAGAGCCACATTGAAAAGGAACCGCCCTCCATCTTTGAAGCTACTGCAAACTTAGAGGGCGGATGTGCGCGGCGCTAAGGAAGGGACCAGTAATTTGAAAACGACCCGCTCTCCACCTTTGAAGCTGTTGCAAGCTTTCGATAGAATGTGCACGGATCCGAGGCGACAGCACATTTTGAACATGATCCGCTCTCCATCGGTGAAGCTGTTACAAGCTTTTAAGGCGACTGTCCGCGGCGCTACGGCGATGACACCATTTTGAAAACGACCTGCCCTCCATCCGTGAAACTGCTGCAACCTTTTAACACGAATGTGCGCGGGTGTAAGGCGAGAGCCATATTTTGAAGAGCACCCGCCCTCCATCCGTGAAGCTGTTTCAAGCTGCAAGTTTAAGGAACACACAGGGTGGGGAAGTATTAGGTGAAATGCCCAGCCCGCCCTACCGACACGCCTGGGGGTGCGACAGGGAGGAGCTTATTACTTGGGAAGGAGATGGAGGAGAAGGAGGAGGAGGAGGACCAGTTCCACGAATAAGAGAGGATCAAGATGATCATGATGCGGAGGAGAAGGGGCATGAGGAGTAGGAGGAAGAGGAGTTGCTGTGTCACCGTCCTCTTGTCGGTCCCCCCTGCCTGAATTCGGCGTCCGTCTGAATGTCCCTGTTCTTCTGGCACGGTCTCAGTCGTTCAAGTCCCCGGGAGGCGAGCCAGCATCTGGGCAGGAGGAGCAGAAAGAGGCGAACGCGGAGGCGAAGGTGGATGAGGACGAGGACCAGGGCGCGGAGGAGGAGGAGGAGCAGAAGGAGGAGGAGGAGGCGGAGGAGGAGGAGGAGGAGGAGGAGGCGGAGGAAGTGGGAGGAGGAGGCGGAGGGAGGAGGCGGAGGAGGAGGAGAGGGCGGAGGAGGAGATGGGGGAGGAAGAAGGGGTGGTTTGGATGTAGAGTTGGCAACCGGCCGTGCATTGGCCGATCTCTTCGACCAGGCCAGCCGCGCAGGCCGAAGGCGAGGTCGGGAACGACGGCGGACATGACTCCTCCGCCTCCTCCTCCTCCTCCTCCGCCTCCTCCTCCTCCTCCTCCTCCCTCCCCCTCCTCCTCCTCCTCCCCCCTCCTCCGCCTCCTCCTCCTCCTCCTCCTGCTCCTCCTCCTCCCCCTCCTCCGCCTCCTCCTCCTCCTGCTCTTCCTCCCCCTCCTCCTCCGCCTCCTCCTCCTCCTTTTCCTTTTCCTGCTCCTCATCCTCCTCATCATCATCATCATCGCAAACGCTGCGCGACGCGCGTCGTGTCTGCTGACTCCAGGCATGGCCGCCGCCCGCGGCCGCGCCCCGAGAGGGAGGTAGAGGCCACCGCTGACGCCGCCGCCACGTTACAAGGAGGAACGACGGAGACGAAAGGGGGACGTACGACGACCCCCCGAAGGGCATTGGGGCCTTGGGGGCCCCCGCCGCTCCCTCCGGGGGGTCTCTCGCAGGCGCCGCTCAATTCGCGTAGTTGTTGATGCTGCGGCAGCGGGCCCGTGCGCTGTAGCGCCACGGGGGACATGAGGCGGGCACTCCAGTCCCCAGAACTGGACAGTGTTGGACATCAATACTTATCAATTCAGGTGGTGTGATCCTGGCTGGTGGTGGGGTCCTCGGTGTGGATGTCCAACGGTACATATAGCTGTAGCAGCTCATGATCAACATGTTCCAAGGTCGATCCACGGGCGTAGTAACGTTCCTGCCAGGATGTTTGAATGGCTTGCGCCATGTAACTTGATAATTCCGATGGTAACTCCTTATTCTGGGCCATTTTGTCACTTCCTTTGTTGTTACGTCCAATGCTGGCTTCATGGTACTGGTGTCTGCAGCGGCAGCTGTCATTCCTCCTGTTGATCAGGGTGCTGAAGCTGCTGCAAGATACCTGGAGAATGGTAGTGGGCTTCCTGGAAGTCTGGCCCATTGAGCATTGGTCAATCGTAATCGTGCATACATTTGGTAACTTCATGAGCGCTCGCATCTCAGGGATAATCCAGCATGATGGGGCTTGTGGTCGCCAATTCCTCCTCGGATGTACCAGCAGCATGGGTATGTAGTGTTTTGCGCATGCCGCTGCCAAGAAGATCGATGCCCGCATTAGCAAGTTGTCCAACGTGACTTGTTGTCGGTAACGCATCTCATTATTTGGTAAGCCCCATAAATATTGCGATGAACGTACTGGGGGAGGTCCTGCATATCCTTCAACTTGATGATACCTGGCGCCACACCAGGTCTCGCAAGGCGGTTCTGCTAGAATGCCCAATATATGCCCTTCGGCGACCATCCTCGCGAACTTGAGAATATTTTGCCAGTGTGTGAGGTCTCCAGCCTCAGATAGTGCAACATCTACTTGTAGTACCACGCAGCTGAAATCATGTTGTTGTTCTATCCAGTCTTGCAGATCCCCTGGCCTTCTTCGGCCTGAGAATAGATGAAGTACATATTTGCACGTAGGCAAGTGAGTAGGTGCAACTCGTGAGATTGCCTCCTCCGCTTCAATGTCGTCAACGTCTGCTGCGTCTGGGTGGTCGTAGCCTCGGCGTACTTGCGGGTGGACAGGAACATGTTGAGGTGGCTGCGGTGGTGGAGGTACTTCGTCATCTGGAGCATGTTGGCCGTAGTCTTCTACTTGCTGCAGCCGATGTGTTTTTCGACGTTGGGGTGCATCCCGTCTGACTGGTTGTATTGCCTTCGATGCTCCATAACCTTGCTGCTTAAGTGCTGCTATCGTTGCTCTGTCCTGCTCTTGGCGTTTGTGGACTTCAGCATCGGACAGTGGCGCCATTGTGCTCTTGAGCACCTGCAGACATTCTGATACTCGACGAAGATGTACTAGTAGTCGTGGTCTGGAGTGATGTTCACTCTTGCACGCGTGACAGTAAGATCCAGCTGCATAGCGTTGTGCCGTGTCGATAACGCGGTGGTCTCGGTGGATGTGGCCTGTCAAGGTGGCGATGTCGGCGTATTCATGCCCACATATGTAGCAGAAAACTTTGTGTCGGTTGTTGATAGCATGATCTGCATCCTTGGGCTCATGTCCTTGAAGCTTTGCCAGTGCTTGCTTCCATTCCTGTAGATGATGTTCGTCTTGTTGCTGTGCACGGTATCTGTCCCATGCTTGCTTGAGCAGCCTTCTGAACGCCGAGGGGTCCTTCACTATGTTGTCGACCCATGCCTGCAAGGTCCTGTGTAACATGGGGTCGTCTGGGCCTGTGTTCATGTGTGTTGCAATCCAAGCAAAGTCCTGCTTGAGCTGCGCTGCCCAGCCAACCTCGACTTTCTCGGGATTCCAAGTAAGGTCCAACATCTCGAGCAGTATTGTGGGACCAGCTTCCAGTAATGCAACTAGATATCTGAGTCGCCGAAGTCGTATTCCTGCTTGGAGCGGCGGCTTCTTGGCTTCGTACAGCATTTTGCAAGTTCTTGGTCGCTGCCCATCTTCATCAGGGAGGTGAAGCCGTAACGCTGATCGATATGTTTTTTGATATGCTGCTTCGAGCGCTTTCATCTTCGTGTTGCTGACTTCGGCCCAAGTCTTGGCGTGGTACCCCAGGTGCACATTGATGTGGGTGTCGGCTATCTTGACTTTTGTCTCGCTGCTGAGAGGCAATAACTTGTTAATTGATTTCCGTACTGGTCCCGCTGCGTCTCGGTGCCGATTCAAGTTCCTGGCGACCTGGGTGCCCACTGAGCCGTCCTTGTCGATCACCGTACCCAAGTGCTTGTAGCATACCTCCACATGCACAACTAACCCATATCTCCTGGAACTGATGGTGGCTGGGGACTTGCCATATACCTGCTTCTTGGTGGGTCCCGAGCCTGGGCCTCTGATGGATGGTACTAAGGCTGTCTTGGTGCGCTTATAGTTGACCTCGAAGCCGTAGAGCAGCATGGCTCCATGGACCGTGTCCGCTGTCTTCCGCATTGCCATCAGCATTATATCATTTCGAGCCTGCACCACGAACAATGCATCGTCAACAAACGATACATCAGTCAATACCCTTTGTGCTGTCCTGTGTCTGGAAAGGCTCGGGTATCTGTTGTCTCGCTCTGGAACCTCGTAACAAAGTCCTTGAGCCTTGAGGGATTCCGAGGCGTACTCCAAGGGCTTCGTAAATATAACGTTGAACAGGTAGTCCGCCAGGGAGTTGCCTGGTCTCGTGCTTCGCCTCGATACTGCCACTTCCTCAGTGTCTGCCATGCCAAAGTGCGTCAGGCGATGCGTTTCCACCAACTGTTGGGCTAGGTGGGGTCGATCCTCCAGGTGCTGCATCAGAACCGGTGCTTCCAGTGCCAAATGCGTGAGCGGCTTCAAGGCATTGGGGATGCTACACTTCTGCATAATATACGTTATATCTTGCTGTTCTGGGTCGTGCACCTTTGTGTCTATGCCCAGCTGCCGTATGACTCTGTGAAACGCTGCTCGCAAGTCGATGAAATACACGAACCCTGATTGTTTTTCGTACTTGAGGAGCTGAAGGAAGGTAGTGACCGTGTGTCCTGCCATGGCTGTAGAGCGTTTGGCTCTTCCTCCTGTCTGGGTGTCACGCATCATGATGTTGACCATGCTTGCCAAGCTTCTGCGCAGGTACTTGTGGTAGTGCTTGGACACCTCGCTGTTAAGCAGGATCAGTCTGTAATACTCATTCCATGCCGCCTTATCCGCTGACTTGGCCAAGCTGATGCCAATACCATGCTTGAATATAAGTGGTTCCTGAAGTAGTAACCCCGCCTTACACATAACTGGATGGTACAGTCGGGCCAGTGGTCCAGAACCCGCCTTGAGAATCCCAGCACTGACGCCGTCAGTGCCTGGTGCCGTACCCCACTTTCCGCTGCTGAAGCTGTGCTGTAGCCATGGGAGCGGCGGGATCTGGTCCAAATCCAGCACCGTATGCATCGCTGCGGTGTTGACTTCCGTGTTGTAGCGGTCTTTTATCTCTCTGGTGCTGAACAATGTGGCATCTTCCTGCTTGGCAAAGTGCACCAGGCGACTCCGAGCAACTTTCTCATCTTCATCAAGAACCTCTCCAGCATCATCCTCGTTGTAAGGCGCTGGGCCTCCTGCTGGTGAACGTCTCGAACTTCGTGTCGGGATCCTCCCACCATGGCGTAGGAGTGCTCTGGTTGCTGCTCCTTCCTGTTTGCTGTCATGGTTGGCGATGCTGCCTTGGAGTTCGTTGGCTATTTTTTCCAAGTGTGCTGCGCGGTCCTGTCGCAATAGCTTCGTTAGTACTGGCTTGGTGTCTGACAAGAATAATCGGGCTCCTGTTGATAACTCCCCTCCGCTGTCATCGTCATTTAGGTCCAAGATCATGTAAAACTGTCTGGCTTCTTTAAACCAGGCGTCTTGCTCGGTGGCCTTGGTAAGTTCATCTTTCGCGGAGTACTTCTTCAGGTTGTCCCAAGCTTTGGTATCCGACAAGGTCGTGGCGCTCCTCAGCGCACGCGTGACGAACCTGCGATACCTGACCAACTTCATCGTTGTCCGCGTAATGTATGGCTGCCGTGGGGTAAGTGTGTCTGGCTTGAAAATCGCTCCTGCAATACTGACCACAGCACCATTTATTTCTTCCATCTGCTTGTTGGCATCCGTTTCCCAACTGTGCAATGGGAGATTACTTAGTTGGTCGCAGAAAATCTGTTGTCGTTGACGATCTTGTAGCTTGACCCTGTCAATCGCTCTCTGGCTTGTGGAACTTCTCCGCGGCTCCACCAGTAGACTCGTTCTTGCTATGACAGGTACATGATCTTGAGCGATGGTGCCCGTGTCGAAGTCCTGCAAGGTTTCAACGCTGGTTGTGCCTTGCAGATACTGCTTGCTCGTGGCGATGTAGTCGATACGTTTCTCACGACCTCCATCTGTTGTGTACGTAGCTTTCTCCTGATGATCAATGATTGTGTTCAATAAGTGCACTTTGTAAATACTAGCAAATTCTCTGATACGTTCAGCGTTGTCATCATCCTTATCCTCGACCTTGTGGACCAGTCCCCCTACTCCTGGGGAGGGTATGCTCGAAAATGTTGCATTTGCATCTGCGAAAACAATAGTTGGCGGCCACTTCTGGCTGAGTTGCCAGAGCTGCTTCCACCATTTGACTCGTACTGCATGCTTGGACCCTTTTTCGTGATGTGGAACATGCCATACATGGATCGTCTCGTGTACTATGGGTGTTCTTATACATGCGATTAGTAGCCTTTCCGACCGATGGACAATCCGTATGTGTTTCTTCTCGAAGAAGTGCTCCTTCTGCTGGCTGGTGGCATACGGCACGTCATAGCTGATCAATAATGATACCCCAAGCTTCTCCTGCTTGGAGCTGGTCTGTCGAGAGTTGAACTGCATATATCCATCTCCACTAGTATATTCCTCCGTGAAAGTGGTCTCTTGGATTCCAGCAATCTGCACCCCTTCATCTCGCAATTGGAGTCGCATCAACTGACCTCGTTGGTGCTTGATGTGTTTCGTAACGGCGCATCGACTCTCCCTGTTCGCAAAGGTCATCTGTTCCTTGTCGTCTACGATGGTCCTCTGTGCGTTGTACGTAGCAAGGTTCAAGTTCAGGGTCGTCTTGGCTTTGAGGGTAACCTTTGCTGGTCGCTCAGTAGCAGTAGGAGCGGGCTTGACAGGTAAGGGGTTCTTTCGGATAACCACTTCCTTCTCCGCCTGCATGAGTTGGTATGAAAAACTCAGTCCATCTCCGTTTGCTGGGGGATATGCCCGACCATCCTGAAAGTTTGTGTCTCGTAGAAAACTCCAGTGCATATGTTTCGTGACCTTGAGTTCATCAACGATGGCCATAGGGAGCGGGCAGTCCACTTCGAGGTCGATGACCACATCAGCAGTTGTCAAGTACTTCTTTGTGTGGTACCTGGCAATAGAATCGCAAAGTTCGTTCCAAGGTTGTCCAACATGACCTTTCACGTGTTCAACCATAGTATGCCTCGCTCTTCGCACTGTATCGTATGTGCTTATTGCTAGAATAGAAATGGGATCGTCCCTGGACGTGGCTCTTGTGATAATGTCAATGGCTCCTTGCGAATCTGTTAGAATGGTAGTGTCTGTGGTGTCCTCAAGTTGGTACGCCAGCAACAGCGCCCAAATAATAGCTACCAGTTCTGCCTGCGTGGAGTCCAGGAGAGTGTAGTCGATGTCCAGGGAGGTACTGTCTTTGATAATGTGTCCAATCTGTCCATGGAAATGGAAATTCTCTTCACTCTGTGAAACAAGCGCCAAAGCCCAGCTGGATGCTTCCTTGATCTTCGGTACCGAGGCGTCCGTATAAATGAAATAGTGTGTGGGGTCCACCTCGGTAAACTTGGTCAAGGTGACGGCTGCTTGGGCGAACTCGTGGACGTCTGCACCCTCTGGGATTTCCTGCAGGATGATCCACTTGTCCTTGCCCTCCAAGCGCTTGGTGATTGGTTCTGGGATCTGTGCCTCGCACTTTAGGGTCAGTGCCAGTGTCGTGTCCTCTTTGTGAAACTGCGATTGCGTACTCTCCTCTACCTGCTTAACAAACCTCGCTCGAGCATCTGTGATGAGCTTGGTCTGCTTGGTGTCGAGGGCCTGCGTGGTTTGCCCGACGCTGGCTGGGGTAGACAGTGTGCGCTGCTCTGCATACTCGAGGGATTGGTACTTCTCGAGCTTCTGCCGCCTCTCCTCCTGGTCGAGCCACGATGGGGGGTTCCAGGACGGCGGCAGGGACGAGCTGCGACTTGCCGAGAACAAGGGACCTAAATCTACCTGCGCACATCTGGCACCCTCAACTGGAAACCCAAACTCAGGAGGGTGTGGCGCGGCTAGTACATCAGCTCCACGTCCAGTAGCGTCCGAAGAGCTCGTGGTGGGAGCCGATGCCGACGGTGAAGACGTCGTAGAGGCTAGGGGGGTCTCTCGTACAGCAGATTTGAGGCCTGCTGGGTGCCTGTCTTGACGGCCACGTCCCTGGCATTGTACTGGAGACTTCTCGGCATGCCGTAGAGCTGCGGGTGATGCTTCACGCAGGTACGAGATACTGCTTCCAGTTTTTGAATTATAATACATGCATTCAGTAGGTCCAAAATGGACCTGCTTAGCGGGCCGAGCTGCTCCTGATGGCCGCCGCGTTAGCGGACCTGCCGAAGGGCAGCATCGACCTCCTGGCAATCTGCCTGGGCTGCGGTCCTCCGCTGCTGCCGCTGTCTTCCTCGTAGCTTCGAAACGAACCAAATCGGGGTAAGGAAGATCCACGTTGACCAGGGCGAACTGGGCTATCACCTTGCGCGATGTCGTAGTGCTGGGTGCCCTGCTGGTTGCGGCTCCTACCTTCTTCTTCTCCTTTTCTTGAAGGGGAACGAGTCTCGGTGCGGCGGTCCCTCGGCGTGAACGGTTCAGTCGGACTGATCTCTTCCTGCTTGCCAGGTTGGGTAGGTGATGCCACTTCCGTGGGTGTGCAGCATGGCGAAGGCTGCTCCGTTGGAATAGAGGATGACTCGTCCAGGTTCCTCATCCTGAGGGCTGCTGCATACTGCTCTTGATCTGCATGGGCACTGAGGAGGGGACCCACCTCCCAAGCTGCTGCTGGTGACTCTGGTGCCACTGGCGTATGCACTGGTGCAGGTACGTGCCGATGATCATGCCCGTGCGTGCGTTGACTATTCTCTTCGAGCATGGCCTCGGCTTCCTCCTTGATGACCGCACGTACCATCTGGTCGGTCACCTCTTGAGCCTCGTACAAGGTGCGCTCCTCAACTCGCTTGGCCTGCACTTCGTCCCAGTTCTCGGCCTCTAAGTCGTGGTTGTCATCGGGCACTGGCTGCTGGGTCGCGGTGTCACCTTGTAACGAGGCCCTTTGCGGATTCTCCTCCTTGCGGTCTCCCCTGTCTTTGAGTGGGTCTTGTTGATCTGCTCGCTGGGCTGCTTGTTGCACTGCATGGTGTACTGCTTGCTGCGCTTGCTGTTGTATCATGGCGATGGCGGCTGCTTGCTGCTGAGCTTGATATGCTGCCTGTCGCGCTGCGACCTCTGCTGCCCCCGTGTCGACTAGTGGCAGTTGTCCAACTGCTGCTGCTGCTGCATGCGCATGGGCTGCCGCCGCCGCACTCTGCTGCAGCCATTTCTTGTGATCGATGACCTGCTGTCGCTCTTGTGTACCAAAGTAGTCCTCCGTGGGCGTTGAAGGTGAAGGTTGGGGTACTGCTGCTTCTGACTCTGCACCTTCCGCCGCCATCTGGCTCTTCATCTTTTCCTGCTGGTCAGTCACCCTGTCGATGTAGAACTGCTGGTACACGGCTTGTTGTTCGTAGAATGCTTTTGCCGCTTGTGACTCAGCCTGTACATCTCGAAGCTGCGCTTGCAATTTGCCATTTTCAACCGACTGCTGGGCTACCATCTGCATCAACTGCTGGATCTGTTCCATGTGACCATCTTTGTGTGGTGTCTCTGCGACGTGTGGGCAATATCCTGAGTTAGCTGGCGGCATTCCTCCTGCTGGGAACATTCGTCGCTGTGGGATCTGTCTGGGCCTTCCCAGCCTGGGTTCTGCTTGCATCACTTCGTCTTCCAACTCGTGCTCCTGCTCGTCATCCATTTCTCCTTCAGCTTCTTCCTCCTCTCCGTCCCTGTCGTGGATAGCAACCACCAAGGCCTCATGGGCCCTATCGATCTGGTACTGTAGGTCATCCATCTCTTCGTTGATTTTCTTGGACTGCTTGGCCTTCAACCTGTACTGCTCCTTCAAGGCTTCGTGGTGCTTCCTGTGGCCTTCAACTCGGGCCGCTGCTGGACGCATTATGTCTATGATGTACTTCGTGACTGAAATCTTGAACTCTGTCTCCTTTACGTCCAGCTGTGCCTTCTTGCCTGATAGCGCCGCCAAGCCAAGCTGGGATTGCTTAGCATATATACGGTACCGAAATGCCCTTGACGCGCTCTGCTCTGTGGGTGGTTCTTCGAAGTCCCTCGATGATCTCGCTTCCTCTGGTGTGGCAATCGGAACCCCGTCAATCATCTTCTGTAACTCGGCAGAGCGCTTGGGTGGTGTTTTTTCTTTGTCTGGCTTGCGTCTGTTGCCCCTGGGAGTGTGTTGTCTCTGCCCTGCTTGTCCCCTTGTCCAACATGAGCACCTGTTGCATGACCAGGGGTTTGACAATCCACACGTACTGCACTTCCATCTGCCTTCATGCCGTCCACCCAGTGAATCACGCTGCCCTCGCGTTTGTGAATGCTGTCTCTGCCTTCGGGAGTTGGAACGCTGACGCTGTTCTCCAGGGCTGGCCATTGCTGAGTGATGTAGTCGTAGTAGTGTCGCTGCTTTGTGCAATCGTAGGAGAACTCTGGCAGATGCCCTCGTCCGTCTCGTCCTCCTATGCCAGGCTGGCGACCTTGGTCGCTTGATACTGACTGCTGCTGGCACTCCAGGCCCACAATTCCACCAAAGAGACTATAAGTACTGCTGGTGGTGGTGCGCTTGACCTCGCAGGGGGAGGCTGGGCGCAGGGCGCGGGTTGGGGTTCCCCGCGACTATGGCTGCGGGCCGCGGGTCATCCTCCTCATCCTCCTCCTCCTCCTTCCCCTCCCCCTCCTCCGCCTCCTCCTCCTCCTGACTCCTAACCCTCCCTTCCCGTCTCCTCTCTTCGCGCTGATCATCCTTCTGCTGTTGCTGAGGAGGACGGCCTCCTCGTCCTCCCTCCGCCCTCCTCCATGTGGCAACAAGGTTTCGGCGCCGAGATCTTTGGGTCGGGCTGTTGTCGCCTCGCGGCGTATTAAGCTGCGGCCGGCAGAACTGCTGGCCGCGTCGTGGCAGGTAGGCTTCAGTGCTCGACAACCCTCCGCGCTTCGCAAGTCGCAAGCATTCTGTGAGGTACTACTTGCGATCCAAGACGATGTCAATACGATGCCAAGGCGACTCCGCGACCTCAAGCCCAAAGACGGTTTCACGGTGACCTCGAAGCGACCTGACAATTCCCCTGGGGCGGCTCCCAGGGGGCCCAACGATAACTGCATGATCTTGGCGTAGCTTCTAGATTGCCGCAGGGCGGCCCCAAGATTGCCCCTGCTGCTGCTCCTCCGCTCTGGTCGGGGCAGATCGGGGCCTGCGGATCTGCGACGCGGTTGGCTGGACCACTGAGGTTCTGAGCCGTGCGCCTGACCGGAACGCCAGCTCCGCGAAGGTGGTCGGCACGGTCTCCAGGGCAGTCAAAGATCCTGCAGTGCACGTGCAATGCCAGCATGTGTACGGTAGGTTCGTGCCGTGTTGACGCGACGGCGATCCAGGCGCGGGCGTTCAAGGTTGAACGCCTCCATCGGCTTGGGCTCTCCCGCCGTTGAACCTTCTGGCGTCTCGGGAAGGCGCGATCGTTCAAGAATGACTGGTCCACGCGATGGCGGAAACCAGCGCTTGGTTCGTCACGTCGCGATTTTGCCGCCGACGCGGAGGGATGGCGCTTGGCTCGGTTTCCACGAGAGCGGTTTGGCACGGCCTCCAGGAGAGATCCAGCAGCTGCTGCGGCATCTGTCACGGCCTCAAGGCCCTGTAGGAGTGCGGACGCAAGCTCGATTGCATGAAAGCGAAAGAGCCTAGGTAGTAAGATGCTGAAACGCGGGGCTGGCACTCGGATTCGAAACATGCGACCGTAGCAGCAGTCACTCGATACGGTTTCCTGCCTTCATCCTCTCCTCAGTTCCCTCAACCCCTCGCCTCCCTTCCCCCCTTGTCCCCCCTTCATCAGTTTCCCTCCGTCCCGCTCTTCCTTCCCTTCCTTCTCTCTTCGCACCCCTGCTACCCCCTCGCTTTCCCTCTCCATGTATCCTTCGCACTCCTCGAGCCATGCTTTAAGCTGGCACAAGCTCCGCTGTGCCGAAGTCTCCCCCTCGCGTGGACTTCTGCCCCCCCCTCAAGAGGTCTCCGGCGTGCCTCCGCCGAGGCTGCCGCTCCAACACGGGGGGCCACCAGAAGCCCCTCCTGACCGAGCCATGCTCCGCAGCGGAGGTCGGGCCTCCTTGGAAATCCTGGGGGCACCTTGGGCTAGGGGTACTCCTAGCAACACCCGCGAAGGGGAGGGGCGAAGACGAGAAGGAAGAGGAGGGGGAATGATCAGGGGGAAGTGCGTAGGGGAGGGTGAGGGGGGGGAATGGGAGGGAGGCGGGGCTGGAGAGGAGGGGGGCGACTATTGGGTGAGGTAGCCCCAGCATGCCCGCGCGGATCTAGCGGGATTCTTGCGTAGGTTGGTGAGTTTTGCCCCCACTTCCGAGTTGGTGATTTCGTTTTAGTTGTGTTTCTCAAGAGCGTTCAGCCCTTCTCTGCTTTGTTCCCTGCACTTGAGGCGGGTGAAGCTGAGGAGGTGGTGGAGGAGGAGGATGAGGAGGAGAAGGGGAGGAGGAGGAGGACAAGGGTAAACCCAAGACGCAGCAGCGATGTTGTAATACATCCCCCTTCAAATCCCCTCTTCGTAGGCTTCTACAACATTTGTTCGAAGACTCCTACGGCGAATCACCGCCGCCCCCTGCCTTTTGCAATCGCCCATGTGGCCGAGTGTTGTGGCAAGAGTTCTGCCAAGCTATCGGACCATGTGTTCCCCCAGCTGGTGTCGGAACTCTTCGGGGAAAACGCGTTTGAGAAAGAAGCGGAGGAGAGGGCGGACAAACAGAGAGGATGATGAGGAGGAGGAGGACGAGAGGGAGAGGAGGAGGAAGAGGAAGAGGAAGAGGAAGAGGTGGAGGAGGAGGAGGAGGAGGAGGAGGAGAAGGAGAAGGAGGAGGAGGAGGAGGAGGAGGAGGAGGAGGAGGAGGAGGCCGAGGAGGAGGAGGAGGAGGAGGAGAACCCTTGGGGCCTTTGGGAGTTTCTTGTGGGCCTCTCGGAAGCCTGTTGGAAGCCTCTGCGGGCCTTTTGGGGGGCGTTTCAGCCGTCTTGGAGGCCACCACGGGCGTCTTGGAGGCCTCTTGGGCCGTCTTGGGGCCTTATCGTGGCCGTCTTGGGGACCTTTGGGCCGTCATGGAGGCCTCTTGAGCGAGCTTGGGGCGATCTTGGGCGTTTCTTGGGCTGTGTTTGGCTCTCTTGGACCATCCTGGCGATTTTGGAGGCACCCCGGGACCATCTTGCCATCTTTGGTTTATCTTGGGCTCTCCTGGGGCCGTCTTGGCCGTCGTGGAAGCATCTTCGCCGTCATGGAGGCCGTCTTGGAAGCATCTTGGCATATTGTGGCAATCTTGACAGAAAAAGCAGACGGGAGGGGCACCCCGGCGCAATGGGCCGAAACCCCAGAGGGAGTTGTTCTTTTTGACAAGAACCGAAGCCACGCCGGACGAAATTCAGCACGCCGGGCAATCGTGCGACAAGCCAACGGGGGGCGGCGGCTCGAAGACACCTACGGCGAATCACCGCCGCCCCCTGCCTTTTGGAATCGCCCATGTGGCCGAGTGTTGTGGCAAGAGCTCTGCCAAGCTATCGGACCATGTGTTCCCCCAGCTGGTGTGGGAACTCTTCGGGGAACGAGCACTAGGGGGAGGATGGCGGGGAAGATCAGGAGGAGGAGACTGGGGGCCCCCTTGGGGTGCTCCAGGGCCATCTTAGAGGCCGTCTTGGGCGTCTTGGAGGCCTCTTGGGCCCGCTGGGGGCCCTCTTGGAGCCGACTTGGGGGCCTCTTGTGCCGTTCTGGGGCCATCTTGGAGGCCTCTTGGGCGATCTTGGGGCAATCTTTGGGGGCTCTTGGGCCGTCTCGGGCCGTCGGAAGACCGAAAAGACGCAAATGCCAACATCCTTCAAACGCCTCAGGGCAATGAATGGTTTTGGCCTGTTCGGGCCTTCCTGAAGGCCCTCATGGAGGCCTCATGGGCCATTTTGGAGCCATCTTGGAGCCGTCTTGGTGGCTTCGTGGCCCGTCTGACGCCGTCGGAAGCCGTCTTGGGGGCATCTCTGGGCCGACTTGGGGCCCTCTTGGGGTGCTCCAGGGCCGTCTTGGAGGCCGTCTTGGAGGCTTCTTGTGCCGGCTTGGGGCCCTCTTGTGGCCGACTTGGGGGCCTCTTGCGCCGTTCTGGGGCCATCTTGGAGGCCTCTTGGGCGATCTTGGGGCGATCTTTGGAAGCTCTTGGGCCGTCTCGGGCCGTCGGAAGGCCGAAAAGAAGCGAATGCCACAATCCTGCAAAAAAGCCTAAGGGCAATACATGGTTGTGGTATGTTCGGGCCTCTTGGGGACCTCTTGGGCCGTCATGGGCCATCTTGGGCCATCTTGGTGGAATCTTGGGCGAACTTGGAGGCATCTCAGACTCGCTTGCATCTTGGACCATCTTGGGCGAACTTGGAGGCCATCTTGGCCGTCTTGGAGGACATCTTGGGCCATCCTGGAGCCATCTGGAAGGGTAGTATTTTGCAACAAGGTCTTCCCGGTGGCCGGCGCGACGCGCCGAAGCCCCAGGGGAGAGTTCCTTTGGACAAAAAAAACAAAACCAAACCAGTAGGGTTCAGCACGCCAGGCGCCTCTTTGGGACCGTTTTGGGGCCTCCGGGGGCCTCTTTTGGACCTCTTTGGGGCCTCTTGGGGGCCTCTTGAGACCTCTTGGGCGCCTCTCTCTCCGTAGCCATTTTGGCTCAAGTCCGGAGTGTTTTGGCACAGGACCTGACCTCACTGGCACGGGGGAGTGACGGCCCCCAACGTCACGCCTCGCTGCTTGGTCAGACGAGGCTTTCAGCGTTTCAGCAATTCTTTCTCGAAGAAGGGCCTCGGCCCACTTTCCACTACGTCCCTTTCTCTTCTGTTCTCTCGGGCGCCATGGCTCCGTCTGCTGACCACGGTTCTTCTGCAGATTGGAGTTGGACCTACAAGCCCTGGGTTCGTCTTGGCGCCAAGGGCCCCCGTCACAATGGCCCCATGTGGAAATGCCTTTCGTGTAGATGTGGAAAGAACCTGGGGTCTTTCGCTTGGTGCAAGCATTGCGGTGAATGGAAACCCAAGGATGTCTCCCACAATGCGAAGAATTCTCTCGTGCCAGAATCCAGCTGGGCCAGAGGCCCCCCTCCAGGTGCTCAGCCAGTCGATGTCTCTCAGCTCGAACGTTCTGAGTTGGTGGCCATGCTTGCCTCATCCAACAAGTGCGGCCAAACAGCTTTGGCTCTGGCGTGCCAGCGGAGGCTGGATGAGTTGGACAAGGGCCCTCCACCTGAGCCACCTTTGGAGTCTCGCCTGTCCAAGGCCCGCTGGGCTCTCACGCATCAGGACGCCAAGCTCAAAAAGGCCATGGACAAATATCACAAGTGGCAGCAGGACCTGGAGCAGCACTGGGCGCACGTGGAAGAGCGTAAGTCCCAATTGGATGCACTCCAGGCGGAGTACGACAAGCTCGCCGCCTCTGTTCGCCCCACTGCGACGGCACCCGACCCCAAGCCCACGCTGTCCCTATCCGCGCTCCTGGAGGACAAGCTCGACGGTTTCATCATTGATGTTGGAGATGTCTTCGCCATGGGCGGCGAGGAAGGTCTTGGGGAGGATGAACTCCGCCAGGCCGAGGAGCGCCGCGAGGCTCTCATCGAGGGCCTCCAGGACGGCGCGAAGAAGCGATTCGCTGATGCTGCTGCCAAGGCTAAGAAAGCGCGGGTGGCTCACCAGCAACAGATGGAACGTCTCGCTGCTAAACGCCGTCGAGCAGATGATGGGCCGACTGCCACCCCACCAGGAGCTGACGATGAGGCACAGACCGCTCGAGGATCACAAGACGCTGCTGACTCAAGCTCCTCAACGGCTGCGACCCCCTCAGCTACCGCAGCTTTCGAGCAGGAGAAAGCCCGCAGGCTGCAGCAGCATAAGGAGAAGTCAAGCTCCTGACAGCTCAGCCACCATCGCCACCCGCATACGACGACCTGGTGCTGGTGGGAAATCCACTGTGACTTACGAAGGTAAGCAGCATCCAGATTACTTTCCAGGGTTGTTCAATTCATCCGACAAGACTTCTCTTTCTATTCCAGTAGTTGGGCCTCTCTACTCGGATCAAGAGAAGACTTGGCATCTTTACTTTCGGAATCTTTCCACTTGGGGCCCCTCCGCCAAAGGCCTCATTGACCAGCGCCAGTATGATGCCATCCTCTTGGTGGAGACGCATGCTGGCCCAGAGCATTCAGATGACCTCTTGCGACATTGGGGCAATAACGGCTACGCAGCGGTTTGTGCCCCTGCCCGACCCACTGACCGAACAGCTCTCTCTGGAGGTGCAGTGCTGGGGTTCAAGAACACATTCATGACTTCCTCCTTCAGGCACCTGGCCCTGAATCAAGCCCAGCAGGTTGGCATGCGGGACCTCTCATCTACCAAGGGAAACATCGATTTCTTTGACTTTGTCCCTGTGGTCTGGCACATCCAGGGAGTCTCTCTCTGTTTGGTCTCCGCATACTTGACCTCTAGCATAGGCCTGAAAGGAGTTAACCTGCAGAAGTTGGCCATCCTCGGGAGTTTCATCACGAGTCTGGACATCCCGTGGGCCATCTTCGCTGATTGGAACGTTCCTCCTTCTACGCTCATGCAGTCGGGCTGGCCCACGATGCTGGGAGGCGTCCCCGTCATTCCCACGGACGTGGACTACACTTGCACTATTGGGTCAGGCGCGGTGTTGGATTATGGCATTGTCTCTCCCCACGCTCGGTTGCTTAGCTCCAGTTTGACCGCTGACACGTCTGTGGTGGTAGCCCGCAATTCTGTTGCAGGCAAGGCGCACTTTGGTCTCAAGATTGGCATCCGTGCACGTGCGGCACTGGCTCAAGCCCTTTTGTATTTTCTCCCGCAGCCTTTCACCCGCCAGCCGCTGCCTTCCAAGTCTGCCGACCCACACAGCAAGCCTTCCAGGAGAACCGCAGCTGGGACCAGGAGTTCGCAGAGGAGGGCAGCCGTCGAGGTTGAGCTGCCTGCCAGACCCGCTCTTCCTGGTCTACCACCTCCGAGATTGACCTTTGCTGACCTGGGGGAAGAGTCCTCCGCCAATGAGTACGAGGAGGACCTCCCACCTGATTTCCAACAGGTTTCGATGGAGGAGGCGCTTGAGGTCCCGGCGGCTGACGGTGCAGAGTCTACTCTACCCGAGGAGCCCTTGGAGGAACCCTCTCTCCAGGATGGGGTTGACCAGGCGCACAGACGCCCTCGGGGCGATATTTGGAATGAAATTTTCTCTTCGAGAGACCTGGTTTCTGGTCAGCCTGCGGATTTCATCTCCAGATCTCTCGCTTGCGAAGTTCCATCTTCTGATGCATTTCATATGGGGCAGCAGTGCGGACACTGGGTATCGGCTCTGGAACATTTCTTTATCCAGACGCTCGCGATCCCACCGCATTCTGCCAGAGCTTATGTGGGACGGGCTGAGGCTCGGCGTTTCCGTGTGGCGCCCATCAAAGCCCCTAGGCAGTGCGCCGTGCAGGTGGACCCAGCGACAAAGTGGTGGGCTGTTCTCCTGGCCCTCTTCGAGGATTTGCTCAGGAAGCGTGCGGATTCCTCCAAGACCACCTTCATCCAGTCCCGCATCAAGGACCTAGCCCTCGCTATGCCCACCTCGGCCTCGCTCCCACTCACGGCCGCCGCTCGTCGGAAGTGGACCTCCACTCTACACCGAGTTCATGAGTGCAGTTTGGTGCAGCTTGAGGAATTAAAGACCACGGTGGCCAACAATGCTGTCCGTGCTCAACGTTTCTTTGCTTCAGCTGCAAGACGTGGTTTTGATTCCTGGGTTTTTGACAATGTCTTCCACCGCCCCAGGCAAGCTCTACGATTTCATCCGTCACCCTACTGTCACCCTGAATGGGATTCGGGTAGTTCAAGGAACCTTGGCAACTCCTCTTGACATCATGACATCAAAGAAGCAGTGGTGGGAGAAAGTTTGGTCTAGCCGACGTTTCGACAAGGCGAAGATCCTAATGGCGTATGAGAAGGTGCGTCAGAAGGCCAAGGACCTGGACCCGATCACTGTACCTCAGGTCAGAACCATCTTGCAGAATCTTTCTCCGAAGAAGGCCAAGGGTTGCGAGGCTCTCAGCATCGCTGACCTCCGCCGCTTGCCCGACTCCGCCATCCAGGACTTGATTGAGATCTACCACCAGGTGGAGCGATGCGTCTCATGGCCATGGCAGCTGCTCACTGTTTTCATCAGCTTGCTTCCCAAGTCTGCTGGCGATGACAGGGCGATCGGAGTTGCATCACTCTTGGTCCGAATCTGGGGCGCCATCAGGAGCCCATTGGATCGAGAATGGTGCCGACAGGCAGCTGGCCACTGGGATGGGGTCATCGCTGGTTCGTCATCTCTTCGAGCTGTCTTGCTTCGCTGCTTCGGCGACGAGGCAGTCAGGATGTCTCCACTCAAAGACCTCGTTCACATTGAAGTTCTTTGGGGCCCCAAGGCTTTTAATGATTCTTTGGACTGGATTGCTCTGACCAACACGGCCCAGGACAAAAGTTTTCCTCCGCATACCCTGGCTCTTACTATGCAGCAGTGTTTCGCCCCCAGGATACTTAAAGAATCTGGACATTTCTCGCAGCCCATCTTACCCCAACGGGCCATGGTTGCTGGGCTGCGCTCCGCGGTGGATCTCTCACGTTGCATTATGTATCGGACGTTGGAGCGCATGTGTGAAGCGCATCGCCCTGTCACAGTGAGATCTTGGGTGGACGATGTCAACGCGCGCATAGTTGCCCCCAAGAAGTTTGCCGTCGCTCAGTTAACGAAGGTTGCTACTATCCTTCGTGATGACTGCAAGGAGTTAGACCTAGTTACGTCTCCGAAGTCTACTATTCTCAGCTCTTCGCCGCTGGCAGGCATGGCTCTGGAGTCCAATTTGAAGCAGCTGGGGCTTATTGTACCATTTAATGATCGAGTGATGGACCTGGGCTTTGATCGAGGTAGCATCCGCATGGGGCAGACCAAGCACAAAAAGCGAGCCGACAAAGCGAAGTTCAGGTTTCATCGAATTGCGTGTATTGGAAGGAGTACCCTTGCCCACCGCCGCATTGGGCTTCGTCTTGCCACTACTGCCGCTCTCCCTTGCGTCTCCTATGCTGGAAAGCTCTACGGTACTCCACCTTCGGTCCTCACAAGCTGGCGCAGAGCTCTTGGTCGCATTTTGCGCAAGGGGAGCACCCAGCGCTCGCTCACCACGCAGCTCCAGCTGGACATGGGCCCCGCCGACCCCGCCATCTCCACGGCCATGGATGTCATCAACTCTTGGGCGCTTTTCCTGGCCGCCTCCAACGTCGAACGGAAGCTCATTGAGTTGACATGGGCTCGTATCGTGAAGGATTTTGCTGCCAGACCAAAGCGCACTTGGGCCCGCCATGCCTGAGGCATTTGTTCCGCTACTGTTTTCCTTCTTTTGCGTTATTCCTGGGGGCCTCGAGGCCCTTGGAGATGGGTGAGCCCTGATGGCATAGAGTTTTTTGCTCCGCCTGAGAAGCACACAGTTCGGGACCTTGACTTTTCTGATTTGAAACACGTTTTTTCCCTGTCTATCCAGCGGTCGCTTTGGACTGCGGCCTCTGAGGAGTATCTTGGGCTGGGTCTCGACCAAGGGATTCCTGACCTGGGACCCTTGAGGAAGTTCTTGAGGAGCCTCAAGCGGAAGGGAGAGTTCGTGCTCTTTGGGATCCACCAGGCCATCGCCACAGGAAGTCTGTGGCCTGCGCAGCGTGTGCATGAGTGTTTTCCTGGGGCGGACCCTATCTGTCCCAGATGCAAAGAGGTCCCCGAGACTCCTCGTCACGCCCACTGGGAGTGTCCCTGTAATGTTTCTTTAGAGGGCGTGGCCCCGAGAGCGGTCATTGACCGAGCGCTGCATGATTGTGAGGTCTTACACTGTTTCTGGCACCGCGGCATTGTGCCAGGCTCTTGGGTTGAAGTGGACCCCCCTAGTGATGATCCTCCCCTCCTCGACCTCTCTCTCTCGACCTCTGAGGCAGAGTTTCGGAGTGGGGTGGTGTTTGGAGCTGGTGATGCCAGCGGGGGGGGGGGGGTCCACTCAGCTGGCCCACGTTTGCGCCGCATAGGGTGGTCAACCCTTATTTTCCCGACGGCGCGCACCTAGCGCGTGAGCCGATCATTGAATCACATTCTTGGGGAGGCCCGTTGGAGCTCAAACAGTCTGTCAATAGGGGAGAGCTCAGGGCCTTCACCACTTTACAGGCAACCCAGTCCCTCTCAGACCGTGTACAGAGGCATTTCGTGACTGACAGTGCTTACGTGATTCGAGGTTTTGCCGCCATCGCCCGAGGGGGGTTTCCCACGATCAACGTTTCGGATTGGTTGCAATTCCACGAGGTGTACAGAAATTCCTCGGGGCTCGACGTGCGGCTTTTCAAGGTTGAATCGCACCTGACGCAGGCCGGAGCCCTAGAGCAAGGTTTCCCTCTCGTTCATTTTTTGCCAACCAGCGCGCGGATGAGAAGGCCGAGTGTTTTGCCGAGGAGGCCCAGCTTCCGTATGCGCAGGTGGCCAAGATCCAGTTAGTTGACAAGGTCGCGGCGGCTGTCAGGAAACATTTGGCGTCTGTTCTCCTCGACTGTGCTTCCCACCGCTCTCCTCCCCCGCCGCGGCCAAAGGTTGAACGTCTTAAGCTCTCAAAGCCCGAGCGTGATGCTCTGAAGCTAAGTCGAGCCCTCAGTCGCACTGAGCACCAGATTCCGAATCCACATAGGTCGTTTTGGCAATGCTCAGTGCGTGGTGGACGTACTGCTCGGAAGTTTGCGTTAGAGTTTCTCAACACCCAGTGCCAAGTAGGGTCGTCGAGAGTCCTTGAGCCTACGGTGTTCTGTGGGCGAGAGATCCACCCTTCACACAAGCTCCAGAATGGAGTTCAAGGGACTGTTTTTTGTTCTTCTTGTGGCCTATATGGGAGGTTTCGGGTCTGCTCTGACGGACTTGGGAAGCCATGCAGGCCCATTTCGAGGAGAGGTCGGAAAAACTTTTCGGCTCTCCTCCTCGGTATGCTCCCTCAGCAACGGGCAAAGACTGCCCGTGCCGTTTGCGCCACCAAGAGGTCCTTCTAACCCTCTAGGGTGGCGGATTTGGGAGCTTGAGGGTCTCTCCGTTTGAGAGGCCCCATTCTGCCGCCCATGGATTGGGTGGCTCCTTTCCGCGCACAGTCGCTCCCGCCTCTGCGCTTTCGCGCTTCTCCAGGGAAAAAAAACAACCTCTTGGGCGCCTCTTGGGGGCCTCCTGGGGGCCTCTTGGGGCGGCAGGCTCAGATTTTCGGTTCGTGCTCCTTCTATTGGGCTCTTCTGGGCTGTCTTGAGCGCCTCTTGGGCCATCTTGATGCTCTCTTGGGTCGTCTCTCTCGGGGCCCTCTTGGGCAGTGTTTGGGGCGTCTTGGCGGCCTCTTGGGCCGTCTTGGGGCGGTCTTGAAGGCCTCGTGGGCCGTCTTGGAGCGTCGGGGAGCCGAAACGGCGAGAATGCCAAACTTCTTCAAGAGCTGAAGGAAAATCAATGATTTTGGCTTCTTGGGGCCTTCTTGGGAGGCCTCTTCGAGGCCTCTTGGGGCGTCTTGGGGGCCTCATGAGCCGTCTTGGGGCCATCGTGCGCGTCCTGGGACGATCTTTCGGCGACTCGGGGCCCTCTTGGACCGTATTGGGGGGCCTCTTGAGGCTCTCTTGGCCCGTCTTGGGGCCCTCTTGGCCCGAACAATCACGCGACAAGATGCGGGGAGCCCAGGGGACACGCGGGAAACCGCTTCCAACAGATTTTGGAAATTTGGGTCCGGTCCTTTATTGACCCCTCAGAACTGAGGATGGACTCAGGGGATTCGGCAAAGGACCTGAGGACACGCCCACTCTGAGCCTAGCAGCACTGTGGCGGATTATCATTGCGGGAAGTGTCCCGTTGAAAGACAACCTTCTGAGAATCTGCATTCGTGCTAGAACACCATTTCTGGGACTCCAGCGCCGCGAATCAACGTGACTGGCGTCCTGGCAACCCGAAATCTTGCCATAACACCGTTCCTGGGACGTCAACACCGCGAATCAAGGTGACTATTACGTGCTAACTATCCGACATAGTGTCAGAACATATTTCCAGAGACTTCCGCTTTACGAACTCGAACCTGTCGTCAATTGTTGAGTCGAACGCGCGCAGTGCTAAGGCGAGAGCCATCTGTTGAAACGGAACCGCCTTCTATGCTTGAACATGTCACACATTTAACACGGATGTGCGCGGCGCTATGGTGGGAACCACATTTTGAAAAGGACCCGCCTGTCATCCTGAAGACTGCCGCAAATTCGTAAGGCGAATTCGCACGGCGTTAATGCGAGAGCAACATGTGGGAATGGAGCCGCCTTCCATGTTTGAATCTGTTGCAAATTTATAACACGAATGTGTGCGGCGCTACGGCAGGAACCACAGTTTAGAAAGGAGCCGGTCGCCGTCTTTGAAAGTGCTGCAAACGTTGAAGACGTATGCGTGCTGCGGCAAGGCGGGAACCACATTTTTGAAAAGTACCCGCCCGCCATTCTTGAATATGTCGCAAACTCGTAAGACGAATCTGCGCAGCGTTAAGGCGGGAACCACATGTTGAAAAAGTGCCCACCATCCATCCTTGAAGCTGCTGTAATTTTTTACACGAATGTGGGCACATTTGAACCCCCCCTGTTCACCATAATTACTCGAAACCGTTGTAAGTTTCAAGCTTCAGGATCATACACGATGATTGAAGTCTTAGGCGAAACACCCGGCCCGCCCTACCGACTCGTCTGGGGGTGCGACAGGAAGGAGTTAATTGTCAGGAAAACGGATGGAGGAGGATACTGATGTTGATGACGATGATGATGATGAGGAGGAGGATGAGGAGGAGGAGGAGGAGGACGAAGCGGCGACAGACGAGGGGAAAGAGATGGGAAACGGCGGACAGGAGGAGGGAGATGAGGGAGGTGTTCGCCTTGATGCTGATCCGATTGATATGCCGCTAGCCCCATTGGTCTTGAGATCGGGGGGCCAGGGAACCGGCAGAGGTGGGTCTCAGGTCTCGGTGCCGCTTGTTAAGTTGTTGGAGCACTCCAGGGCATTGCCCAGCTGATGGGGCGTGGCACCCGTCGGGAGGCCCCGGTTGAGCGCCCCGCTCTGGTCATTCACCGAGCGTCTTCCATGACTCGCAAAGTGCCTACTCGCAAACGTCAGGAACACATTCTTCCTTTATATGCAAAGGACCGTAAATCTCCCGCGGCGGATCCAGGCCATTTGTGAGCATTTCCTTGCGAGCAGTGGAACGCGTTTGTCTAGTCATCCTGTTTCGTCGCCTTCCTGCATGAGGCCGCCTCCACGGAGCCGCCAGGAGGCGGCCTTCTGATAACATCTCCCTCTTCTGCTTCGCGCTCGTGTTGCCCACGGGCTACGAGAGGAAGTTCATTGGCATGCAGCGCGATCTCAATACGAGCATATTCGCCTGCGACCGGGCCGCGGTGTACTCGAATGTGTCTTTCGACTTCGCGCCGGGGCAGAACACCAGCGTGGTGAACACCAGCCTCTCCTGCGAGAGGGGTGGCGACTCGTACACCGCGCTGAACTCGTGGGTGTTCATAGAAGTGTGGCGCAGGGTCATCAGCGACGGCTGGTTCTCGGAATACGAATGGACCGTCAAAGTTGATGCCGATGCCGTCTTCTTCCCGCACAGGCTCCGTGCTGTGCTGAGTGACCACCCCGAGGCCGGCTACATCAGCAACTGCGGTTATGGCATGCACGGTCCTGTGGAGGTATTGTCGAGGGCGGCCATGCTGGTCCTGTCGGACGACTATGCCGACAGCGAGGACCAGCGGTCACCAAGCCGATGCGTCGACGAGCTCCATTTCGGCCTCTGGGGGGAGGACATGTTTCTTGATAATTGCCTGTCACAGGTGCATAACGTATCACGGGTGGTGGACGCTCGCTTGCTGTGCGAGGGTGCGTGCGACTGCCCCGACTGGTTCTGGTGCAACAGCGGGGACGACCGCGTCAGCTACCACCCCTTCAAGCGGGAGGACTTTCTGGCGCTGGAGTGCGGGGCGGGGATTTGTCCATAAGCGTCGGCTGGCGGATCGATCTTCGGGGACCTCGGCAGGCGGTGGATGTAGATATATTTGCCGCCTCCCGACTCCCGGCCAGGGCCTGAAAATGGGCCGCATCCCTAAAAGTATCCTTCGCCTGCTGAGGCACTCGAAGGCCGACCCCCCAGGCGGTGGTCATGGATAAGTCCCCGCCTCGGACAGAACGTGTCCGCATCCGTGGCGTCGGAGTCATGCCCCGGGGACCTCAGGGAGCGGTGGGACGGTCCGTAACTTTTGCTTAGCGTGTCGCGCCGACGGTTCTGGCCTACCACGCTTTTGCGCGGCAAGATAACCACGTCCCAGTCCCCAGGTGTCCATGTTACGAGCATTTCCCAGCCTCCCGCCCCGCGGAGCGGAGCGACACGCTAAGCGCTTGCAGGGCATAGGGTGTCGCCCGGGCCGCCGCCGCGACACGCTGAGCAGAGGCTCGCGACCGCAATGCGAGCATTTGCTCACAGACGAGGGCGAGGACACGTCCACGTCTCCTCCGCTCCTCGGGCCCTCCCTGGCGCGGGACTCCCTCGAAAAGCCGTGGGGATGCGGGCACGTCCCCTCGGCGGTGCCGAGGACATGTACCGGCAGTGCGTCGCGAACGCCCTGGGCTCAGCGAGGGTGCACGCGGCGGCGGAAGACTGACACCGAGCGCGCGCACCGGGCCCGGAACGGGGCCCTGGCCGCCACCGCCGCTGACGCCCCGCTCCCTTCTGGCAGGACCAGCTCAGCAGTAGTGGGTCGGCCCCGCCCGTCCTGTCTCCTCTCTTCTCACCTCGGCTCCTCCGCCTCCCTCTCGGCCACTCGCAGAAGGTCGCCTCCGCATGCGCCCCGAGCGGGGATCGACGGGAGCAGCGCTGGGCCCCCACGCGGTGCGGTGACCGCGCCGTGTGGTGAGTTAATGGGGACGCGGGATCACCGCTTGGTGTTGGGGCTCGCGTCGTTCTCCGAGGACGTCTCGAGCGACTTCGGCCCCGAGGCTCCCAAAACGGTGCGGCAACGGACCGTTCGGTGAGATCCTTGGGGATTTCGAGTTCACCGCAAGGTGTCACGTGGGGGCACTTGGGGGTTGGCGGCGCGCACAGGGGGGCGGCGCGAAGGGTTTGCGGCCTTCCAGGAGGACGGGGTGCTTCGGAGAAGGTAGGGGGCTTCTTGGAAGCCCTCCCTGCTTTTGAGAAGCCTTGCCAGAAGCCCCCAGGCCTCGGGCGGACCTCTGACAGTTCGGTTCATGCATTTTGCAAGAATTCCTCGCTTCGCTCTTCGGCGATCCACCCCTCGGCAGCCCTTGGCGTCGATCTTTTTCGTTATGGTTCAGGGCGCCAGAGGGGCACGGTAAATGCTGCTTTCGTTGTCTGCTCCACTTCCCGCCGCTAACCTCATCCCCTCATTCTCGCAGGTGCGCTGGACACTGAATGCGTAATGCATGCTCCCTAACAACCTGTCGAGCTCGCGGGAACGGATCCTGGTCTGCCTGCGCAGTGGACTGGTGAGAAAATGTGGAGGCAAGGGGAGGAGAGAGCGAGAGGTCAGCACTCGATTGCACCATCGGGGCGGCACGGGACCGTGCTCCTGGCCAGGGGCGGTGCCGAGGTGCGAGATCATCTCTGCGTGCGATGGGCGGTTGGGAACAGTGCGTTCGGACGCCTGTGGGCATGGAGTCCATACAGTCAACCCGCACAGTGAGGATGGGCAACCTTCCCAAGGGTATACCCTTACATCCTCGCCTCCTCGGTCCATCCTTTGCCACTTCCGCTGGCCGCGCCCCGCTCGAAGAGCGCGTCGAAATGGGCGCCCAAGGCCCCTGCATCCTTATCGCAAAATCCTCATCCTACGGGCCGACTGCAGCCTCCGTGTTCCGCTGGCCCCGTGTGCGACATTTCCGCGTGCTGTGGGACGTTGGGCAGACGGCGGTCGGCCCGCGTTCCCCGCGGCCTCGTGCAGCGCCTCTGGCTGTGCCGCCGAGGGGTCGTGATCGGCCGAGGCTGCTCTCCAGCAGTGGCGCGTCTCGTTCCCGCAGCGCGAGCGCCGCGCTCACGATGGCCCGGAACCCGGCCCGCGCAGCATTGCCGTCCAGGCTTAGGTCGGGCATGCCCCCCATACAGGGGGATCTTGGACGAAAAATCAAGAGTACCCCAAACATATGCTCAAAAATGGTTCCCATCTTCTTTGTTGGCCATTTTTGAATTTTACTCCTGTAGAGGGACAGGTCCGACTTACGTCCAGGCGCAAACTGGCACGGTCTGGCTGGAAGTTGATTTCTGACAGCGGGTCGCGAGCCGATGCTTCTGCGGGTGTTTGCGCATTGCCCGGCCAGAGCTCGAGCCAACATCGACGGCCAGCGCAACTGTAGCAAGCAGCTGCAGTAGATCCGCATACGTGCGTTTGATTTTCCCAGTCTCGGCAGGCCCACTGCAATCATTACATCGTCAGAACTATTTGGGTCAGACAGAGCATAGTCGCCAGAATGCTACCTGATCGTTGCCTGGGTGTTGGATGCGGGATGAACGTGTTGCCAGCAGCACATCCACAGCCTGTGTTGGACATGGAGCAGCATTCCTCAGTTCAGCAGGCGACACAGGCAACCAGTTCAAACATAAACTCATACGTGCAGGAACCTTCAGCGGAAATCTGACGCACCATTACGTGCGACCTTTGCACTAGCATCCGAAACTTGAGTGACGTGACGCTCGGTAGGGATTCGCGTTGAACATTATTTCGGGCATGCCGCATTTCTACACTGTTGCTTGCAGGGGATCTGGCCCTCCCCCGCCCCCTACCCCATTCCTCCCCTTCCGATGATTCCCACATGGCGCTTGCACCAGGCAGGGCCGACCAGACTGCCTCCTCCTTCTTTACCCGCCTCGAATTCAGAAGTAACCACTTTTTCTGTTTGACGATCGATCGTCGTAACATTTATTTACTTCTGACTTCGGGATCTGACAAGATATCTGCTTGCAGCAGCATTGGGCAAGGAATAATGGGACCCGAGGCGGGGATTTATCCACAACCACCGCCTGGAGTATCGATCATCTGGGAACTTGGCAGGTGGTGGCTCTGGGTACATTGCGTTGCATATTCGGGGGACCTCGCCTATCCCACAAATAGGTGTTTTTTCCTTGTGCCCGACGTGGGCTCGATGCGGACTCGACGCGGATTTGGCGCGGACTCGACGCGGATTCGACACGGATTCGACACGGATTCGACGAGTCCAATTCGGATTCGACGCGGATAGGGCCGCGACGGGACAGACAAGGTCCCCTGAGGATGCAACAGAAGGTATATCCTGGCCCTTGGGGGCCAATGTCTACCCATATCCACCGCTCGCTGGGACCCCAGGACGTCGGTTCCCAGGCGGCGGATATGGAAGTACATGGAGAGTTTTCGCTTCTATGCGTCCGGATACAGTGGAGGCCTATGCCAAGAGATATTCTGCTTGCCTCCAGGGTGCCCTGGATCTCTTGGGTTTCGTTTGTCTTGCCACGGAATGCGTGACGTTCCCTCCCCCAACATCGATGGACGTCCTGGTGTCTCAGGGTTGGGTTTCTTGCACAAGGTTTCTTGTGGTCGGGCCCCTGCTGTAGGAGGTCGTTCACGCAGCAGCGCCCCGGGCGAGGCTCAACATATCAGGCTCCAGGCCTGCTCGTGGACGTCGTCGTCGCCGTCGTCGTCGTCGTCGTCGTCGGCTTCAATGGACGTCCTGGGGCCTCAGGGTTGGGTTCCTTGTAGAAGGTTTCTTGTGGCCTGGCCTCCACCTGTGCGCAAGAAGGATGAGCTCCTGAGGCTGACCGGAGGAGCGGCCACGTTCCTCCGCGCAGGCTCCTCGCCGTGGTCGGCCCCGCCCCCTCCCGGGGACGCGCTCCGTGCGCTCGCCCGGCCTCCTCCCCAGAGCGGTACGCTGGCCTCCCTCGTGTGCGGCAGCAGACCACGGGAGCGCTGCGTGCCCTCGTTGCTCCGTCTCTGGAGAGTGCGCTGGCGTTGGTTGGCGTCTGATCACCGAGGAGACGGCGCCGACTCGGCGCCGATGCAGCGTCGATATTCGCATCCGATCCAGCGTCGACTGGCACCGATCCGCGAGAGGCTCCACACGATCGCATGGGAGGCTCCCGTGAGCTGCCTCAGCACTCGTGGTCTGGATTCAAGGAGGCTCCTGCTCGGGGAGCGGGCCATCGCGGCCGCCGTCTGTCCGCGCCGGTTCTCCCCCATGTCCTCGCCGGTGTCCGCGGCCCTGGGGTGCACCAGCGCCAGCCGCACGGCCCGCTCGGAATGGTTCGGGTGCGCGTGCAGCAGGCGCACCGGATGAGAAAGTAGAATGCCAACTGGTGCCCCGCGAGAATTTGTTGTCTCCCTTGAGTCCGCAGAGCCCTCGAGCACCCTGCGAATTCCAGGGCCGACGAAGGGCGTAACCCTCAGATTTCTGGCAGCAGGGCTTCTTATCGCACATGTCTGTCGTAAAGCGTGTGTCGCCTTGCGGGAGTGCCCATTCGGCGCGCGGCGCTCGGAGGGCGCGGGGGGGTTGGCCGAACCCGGGCACGCTTGCCGCGATTGTCGCATCGCATGAAGCAGCGATCGGCAAGCCGTGCACCACAGGTCACCCTTCCTCCTCCTCCTCCTTCTCCTCCTTCTGCTCCTTCTGCTCCTTCTGCTCCTCCTCCTCCTCCTCCTCCTCCTCCTCCTCCTCCTCCTCCTCCTCCTCCTCCTCCTCCTCCTCCTCCCCCTCCTCCTCCTCCTTCCCTCCTCCTCTCCTCCTCCTCCCCCTCCTCCTCCCCCCCCCTCCCCCCCCCTCCCCCTCCTCCTCCTCCTCCTCCTCCTCCTCCTCCTCCTCCTCCTCCTAGCCGTTTCGGCACGAGCTCTTTCAGGGGCCCGTGCTTGTGTTCACGTACTTCGAAGCGGCTCGTGAACACGGGCCACTTCACAAGCGCACGGCGCCTCCCGCTGCAGAGTCCAGCAGTGGCGGATGGTGCCAAACCCGCCCGATGTCTTGCCTGGAGCCAAGACTCCCCTGTGGAGTTGCAGCTGCGGGTGCCCGGACAATTGGGCGTCCAGGGTCATATGCAGAGGCTGCGGCAAGGATGCCCCAGTGCGAGTCGTCCAGGCAGCTCGTAAGGCATCAGCGGCACTCAAGTCAGGATCGGTTCGCGGGCCTCGTGGTGCCTGGGCTCAAGGGCCGCCGCCGATCGGACCCAGCAACAAGGAGCAGATGCGCCTCATCCAGGAGCTCAGGGCAGAGGTCGCACAGTTGGCGGGAAAGCAGCCCCCAGCTCGGCCGCCATGGCAGTCCAGCTCCCCTTCGCCGCAGCGGGGCACGACGGGCGAAGCGTCCGCCAAGCTCTCGTTCGCTGATGTGCTGCAGTTCCTCAAGGATGAGGGCGTTGACACGGCGAAGGTCGAAGAAGCAGAACAGGCAAAGAAGCAGGCTACGGCAGTCAAGCAGCCCACGTCCAGGGCCGCGCACTGGAAGGTCGAGAACCTCCGCACCAAGCTCTCCAAGGCGGAGGTGCGTGCGGCGGCGTTGCGCAAGCAACAGGAGGATCTTCAGGCCGAGATCGCTGAGCTGGACAAGAGCGTCGACAAGCTCAAAGAGGACCTCGGACAGGCTGAGCAGGCGCTCTTCCGCGTCCAAGCAGATGGAGATCCACTCAGAGCAGTCACGGCCACCCTGGACGAGACCGTCGCCCAGTCTGATGAAGGAAAAGCTGCATTGGCCACCCTCCAGCGCCTGCAGGCCGAGGCTCAGGCCAAGAGGGCAGTGGCCAGCGGGCCTGATGCTGCAAGTGCTCCTCCTGGTACAGCTACAGGCGGGGCGGGCAGCGGCGAGCACATTGCAGCCACAGAAGGCGACGGCGACGACATCGACATGGACTTGTTGGATGGAGAAGACTTCGATGAGCGCAGGGCAGCTTTTGACAAGGCCGCCCAGCAGCTCAAGGAGGCCAAAGGAGGAAGTCAGGAGCAGCTCGACGCCGCCAAGCGCAAGTACCTCGAGGCTGCGGAGGCCATTGGGGTCAAGCGGGCTCGGTCGTGCTCCTGAGCTGGACGCTGGAGTGGAAGGCCCTCCTCCAGTCAGTGGTGCGAAGGAGCAGTCCAGCTTGAATGCCTTCCTGAGGTGCAACATCCTGGACCATGACTGGGAGCAGGCCACGGGCTTCGCTGTGCCAGTCATGCGCGACGACCTGCTGTTCGACTCGATGCAGTTTCGCCAGCGTGACGGAACTTTGATGGAGTTGGACGAGAAGGATTGGCCCGTGCTCGGTTCCGCTTTGGCGAGGAGTACGTCGGCGTATCGCTTGGGCAAGGGAGGGAGGGATTCAGCCCCTCGAAGTCACACTCCCTTGCCCGCATCGTCGATGGCTACCAGTTCGAGCACGGCGACTTCGGCATCCTCGATGATCCCCCAACTGGCCCGCTCCTCGGGGTTGGGGGCAAGTGCAGCGCAGGAACATACTCCCCAACTGGCCCGCTCCTCGGGGTTGGGGACAAGTGCAGCGCAGAGGCTACCGCCCCAACTGGCCCGCTCCTCGGGGTTGGGGGCTTCTCCTAGCTGTGAGGCCAGACCTTCTTCGTGGTTGGCATGCGCGTCGACGCAGACGGCTACGGCGGCGACGGCTGGTTCTTCGCGTGGCGTTAGGACGCAACAGTCGTCGCCGCCTGCCCTTCCCTCCCCCAGGGCACCCCTTCCACAGGAGGCGGGGGTCTCAGCGCGTGGGGAGGGGGGGCAGGATGTTTTGCTGGCGCAGCATCCAGACGCTGAAGCGAGATTGGCTGGCAGTGTGCGTGGCCTCCTTCGTCCCCAAGTTGAACCAGATGCGGATTCGAAAACACCTTGGTTGAAATCCGACGGGAGGGCGGAAGTACCTCCCGCGCGTAATCTTCTTGCGGACGATCGTGTCTCTGGTGTAGCGCGGGGATCTGCAGACTTGTGCATTTTTGGAGCCAACGTCAACAGCTGGTCGACAGCGGACACTGTAGTGAACTGGGTCCGAGATCAAGCTGACGTTGGAGGATCTGGGGCGGAGTCTTGGGGTTTAGTCCAAAGCAAGTTCCAGGTGGTCACGCTCCAGGAGACAAGGTTGAAGTCCCCCGACAAGATCATCTCGGCCCAGAGTTGGGCCTGCAGGAATGGGTACCAGGTGTCTCTCGGGAAGGCCCTCAGCACTGGCGACGGGCCCTTGCAGAGCTCTGGAGGAGTCGGTATCTTGGTTGCTGGGGAGATCGCCTCGAGGCCCTTGGATCTTCCAGGTTTGGGCAGGTTCGACGGGGGGATCGTAGGTCGGGTCATCAACGCGGGGTTCGACCAGGGCCTTGAGATCTACAGTGTCTATCTCGTCAACGACATAGGCGTGACGGGCGAGAATTTAGAGCTTTTGGAAGTTCTGGGGGCGCTTCTTTTATGCAGTAAGCGCCCGTGGGTCGTGCAAGGTGATTGGAATTTCACGCCCGCGGCTCTCCAGCTATCAGGTTGGATACAGCATGTGCACGGTGTGCTAGCCTCTTCTGGCCAGGCAACCTGCTCGGCCTGCGCTCCTAGGACTGCCAGGGGAGAAGATATGGAGGAGGAGGAGCTGACGGAGCATGACGGGGGAGGAAGGGAGCTTGACTTCTTCGTCGTGTCATCGGCTATCAGTTCGTGCATCAAAGATGTCCAGGCTATCCGAGGAGCGCCTCTTTTTCCCCATTGCCCTGTGCTGCTTCGGTTGGGGAACCTCTGCCAGACGGCGGTAGTCCAGCAGCAGACGCGTTTCAAGCCGTTCAGCACCGCGCTCATGGGGCCTCTGCCGCAGGAAAGGGACATCCAATGGAGCGACCCTCTAAACTCAGATTTGAACACGCTCGCTCGGGAGTGGTTCGGGGAAGCCGAAGCTCGCCTGGTTGAAATTCATGGAATAAGTGATCAGAAAGGGTATGTAGGTCGCTCCGCTGGGCCCAAGTCTCGCAAAGTTCCCTTAGTGGCGCTGCTAGAGCGAGATCACCGCCGGCGTTTTTCGAAGCAGACTGTCTGCTGGATCTCGTTCGAGGCCCTGCTCAAGAAGGCAAAGGCAATCAGTGCTGGGAACCCAGGTGCCAAGGGAAGAGCTCTTCTGGGATCCTGGAAGCTTAAGCTGTTCGACATTTTGGAGGACCTCCAGCTGACGGAAGATGGGCCCACAAAGGCCCAGTTGCACTCCATTGTTAGGGCGGCATCGGGAGAAGGTTCCTGGAACGACGTCGTCAATGGGGCCATCTGCAAAGAGTGCACTCGTCGCCAGAGGCTGGACGCGGCTTCGCAGCTCGCTAAGTGGAAGGAATGGGCCAAGAGTGCCGTCTCTGGAGGTGGTAAAGCGGCGCATGCCTTCTCCAAGCAGCAGGTCTCGTGTGGTTTTTCGCGAGGTACGTCGGATGATCCTCGGCTTCCAGTGGCTGGTCAGGCCGCAGTGCAAGAGCTCGTCGATGCGTGGCATCCGATGTGGTTCCGAGCTGGCCGCGGGCCCGCACCGAGCTCCTGGGAAGTTCCTGCCGACGAGCCTGCCCTTTCCCCGCTCAGACTGGAGGATTTACATCGAGTTTGTAAGATGTACGGGCCCGCGGCGGGCCTAGGCTGGGATGGATTTAACCCGCGGTGGATTTTGCAGCTGCCCGAAAGTTACCAGTTTCGGCTCCTGGAGATTTTGACGCTCTTCGAGGTCGACCCAGGGGCCGTCGTGATGTTCCTGACCAATGTGGTTTTCTTGGACAAACCAACGGGAGGGGTCAGGCCGATCGGTTTGCTATGCCTTTTCACGAAGCTCTGGAGCCGATTGAGGCAGCCGTATTGCCGCTCCTGGGAAAAGTCCCACGTGTACGAGTTTTTCTGGGGCTCAGGGCCCGACACGACGTGCGAGAGGGCCGGATGGGTCCACAACTTGCTCGGGGCGCATTGTCGTAAAGCAGGCTTCGAATCAGCGTCGGCTCTCTTGGACTTGGCAAAGTTCTATGAGAATGTCAACCACGGGGACCTCCTGGTCGCAGCTAAACGGTTTAGTTTCCCAGTCAGGCTGGTCAAAGCGTACTGTACCATCTATGCGGGCTACCGTGTGCTTCTTTACGGGGGAGCTTCGTCGGCCGTCGTCGAATCGAACGGGGCAAGCGTGGCTGGGTGTTCGGGGGCTACGACGTTAGCCAAGATGTTGCTACTAGGACCGCTATTGGAGGCCCGTGAGAGCAGGAACTTGTTGTATGTGCGTAATGTGGTGGACGACATCACTGTTCAGTGTTGCGGGCCCAAGCATCAGGTGGCGGCCCAACTGGCTGGGGGAGTAGAGTCTCTGATCAAGAGTTTCAAGCAGCTGCAGCTCCCTGTGGCGTTTAAGAAGTGTGCCTACCTTTGCTCGAAGGAGGTTGAGGCGCACCTGTCCAAGGCCTGGTCCCTCCCCACCTCTTGCCGCACCGACACGGCGAGGAATCTTGGGACCAACGCTACCTTGGGAGGCCTCCGCAGGATCGGTATTCAGAACTCAAGGTTTGCAGGTGCGTCGCGCAGGGCCAGGAGGCTCAAGATACTACAAGGAGCTGGAGCCGACATCGGGATGGTTCACAGGATGGGGCCAGTGGCATCGGCCCTATGGGGATCATCGGTCTCTGGGGTGGCCCCCACAAAAATGGCTGGGCTCCGTATCGGGGCTGCTAGTTCCCTAGGCAGGCTCCCTAAAGGTGCTTCGGTTGGGCTCAGGATGTACACGTATGGGCTTGGGGTCAAGGTAGACCCTCTGGTGGTTTACGTGGGGCACGTGCTTTTCATGTGGGCGACTGCAGTTTGGGAAGCTGTCCCTCACGTTCAGGTGTTGGCCAATACCATGAGGGTCTCGATCGCCAAGTTTCAGAATTCAGCTCAGCCCTGGAGGTCAGCGTCTTCCCCCAGCGACGTCGCGCTCTTGACGTTGCGGGGCATAGGCTGGGACTTTGTAGACCAGCACACCATCAAAGATGACTTGAACGTTGTGCATGACTTGCTCAGGCTCTCCCCGATGCAGGTCAGGTCTATGATCAGGCAAGGTGCTGTGCGAGCGTCAGATAGGCATGCCCTTCTCTTGCAGAATGGCCTTGATGGGCCACCTGTGTACCCTATCTTCTGGGATGGCATTTCCAGGATGTTCAAGGAGAAGTCCGAAACCTGGGGGAAGCACCATCAGAGATGTTTAAGAGGTTTGGTCTCGGGAGTTCACTGGCCCCAAGCCCGACTTCATGCTCACAACCTCCACGATGATGATCTTTGTCAGGTGTGCAAGGGGGCCCCAGGTACTTTGTGGCACCGTCAGTACGAGTGCCCTGCGCACGAAGCATGGCGGCGAGACCATGCGAGTGCTCACTTGTGTAGGTGTGCGCAGAGAGTGAAGCAGTTCGGGCCGCTCATGGCGGAGAGGTTCGCGAGGTGCATCTTTCCTCACCCTCGCTCGCTCTTCGACGTCGAGGAGCCCACGCAAACAGTTCACTGGCACGAGAGGCCCGAGACGGGGCGTTTGACGGGGTTGTTATTCCTGGACGGGTCGGCCAAATACATGGGCCTCGATGGACTCACTCGGGCTGGTTGGAGTATCGTATCGGTCGACAGGTTCGGGGAGTTGCTCTCGGCGGCCTATGGTCCAGTTCCTCTGAGTGCGGCCCCGCAGCAAACTAGCAAAGATGGGGAAGACTATGCTGTATATATGCTTACGCAAGTTGGTCTTCCCCCGTTTCAATGCTATATAGATTGCCAGAGCACTCTGGATTCGCTGTCTCGGGGCCCTGGGTTCGCGGAGGGCCCTGGAGCCCCCCGTGGTCATCTTTGGGGCCCCGTGTGGAGCTCGTTCACTCTCAGCGATCTCGAGTGCTTCAAGACGCTCGGCCACGCCACGGCGGCCGATGTCGAGGCGGGCAGGAGCAGTGTTTGGGAAAGACGGGCCAATGGGCTCGCAGATAAGTTCGCCAAACTAGGAGCCGTGTGTCACGGGGTCAGCGACGAAGAGGCCAGCCTGTACAGAGGCCTCAGGTGCCTCGCCCGCGAGGCCTGCAGGTGGGCTGGATCGGTGGAGGTACTGATGTCCAACGGGCCCCGTGACACTACAGGCCTAGTGCCCAGGTCGACAGGCAGCGATGGCCAGGGGCAGCACTCACAAGAGGCTGAGGCCCTCGGCCAGGCCCTGGGCGACGATCAAAGGGAGGTGGGAGGTTCTTCGGACTTGGGGGAGGAGTGGCGTTCATTCTCTCGGCAAGTGTTTCGGGCCAACGGCCATGCTTTTTTGGCCAGCCCTGTCATTGAACCTCCTGGAAACCCCAGGGGTAGGATCCAATTTTGTTGTCGGTGCGGATCGTTTTTCTCTGGGGCTCCCAATGCTGGAGCTAAAGGCCTGTGCAGGCCCAAACTCACGACGGGTGGAATTAATGACCAGCTGAGAAGGATTCGGCAGGGCAAGTTTCCCTCGTATAGGAAGGACCTGAAGAATTTGACTCTGGGGGCTCACGAGAGCCTGAGC
Source organism: Prorocentrum cordatum (assembly GCA_963575745.1). Lineage (NCBI taxonomy): Eukaryota > Dinophyceae > Prorocentrales > Prorocentraceae > Prorocentrum > Prorocentrum cordatum. The sequence continues at coordinate 70,163 of CAUYUJ010003626.1, forward strand.
CTCGCCGAGCAGAGGGTCTTGGCTCAGTCGCTGGTAGAGGATGGCCAGGCCCCCCAGGGAGATTCAGGTCCTGTGAATGTCGGCTCCGCGGAGGGCTTCGCCCCGCGAGAGCAGGTGTTGGATTCGTTCGGCCTGTCCGAGTCGGATTTATCCTGGGTCAAGGACCTAGGGGCCGCCTCCCTCCGAGCCTCGGACTGCGGTTTCGAGTCAGACTCGGAGGCCTCCGCTTTTGGCTGAACGAGGAGGTGCTCTGGCTTTAGGCCCGTCCCCAACAACAACCTCCTCCTCCTCCTCCTTGGCTGTGGAGGATGAGGTGAGCCCAGGGTCACGCTGGCGTGCAGCCGGAGGGGTGCCAGCCGCGCTCCCCGCTCCGACTGGCGCCCGCGCGTGGCCGGCAGCCCGCGGGTGGCTCTCGCCTGGGCACCCCGCGCCGGGCTCCGAGAAGCCTGGAGAGCGGTGCGCTTCGGCGCGGAGCAGCACGGGAGGGAGAGAGAGAGCACGGGCGCGGCGACGACGCTCGACGACGACGACGGCAACCGTGCGCGCGCCGGCTCAAGCCTGGCTCGTGGTGGTGCTCGTCGCCTCGGTGCAGGCCGCAGTCGGAGCTCCGGCTGGTGGCCGCAGTGGTGCCGTCGCGCCAGCTCTGGCTGCACTCCCAGCTCGGGAGAGAGTGGAACTCTCTTGCCCGGACGCCAGCCCCGATGCCAGCTCAGCTCGGTTCTATCCCGTAAGCTTCTCAGAGGCAACGATAGGGCCGAGTAGCCCAGGTGAGAGCAACGCATGTATCGGGGTGCGCCGATGACCAATACCTTCGAAAAGGCTCCTGGGCGAATGCGTGTAATGCCCGCCCCTGGGCTATTCGCCCCTATCGTCGCCGCCGAGCTTCAGCGCCACAGTATGAAATCAGCACGGTGCTAGCTCAGAGTCAAAGCCTTTCCCTAGCGCAGGCCACGCTGTCAGCTAAGAAGGCAGCTGTCGCCTGAACCAAGTATGCACAGATATAAGCCGACATGGTTCGACGTATCGACAGAGAGATGGAAACCGTCAGGATGCATTGTTGGGAAAGTACTGCAAACCGTAAGTCTACACAGAGGGAGAGAGACATAGAGAGAGAGAGAGAGAGATATACCAGTGTACATATATATATATATATATATATATATAGACATCGTGACAGGGGCAGGTTTGTCCACGTGGTGATCCAGGGCGTCCGAAAGATACCAACTGGGGATATGCTTCGATATAGAGAGGGCGGCAGGGGTTTACACAGACATATGTACACATACATAAGTACAAGACTGCGTTGGCGCTTCGCACCACGCACCTTGGCCCTTCAGGATCGGCACGCAGACTGCAGGTGGGGCGCGGGGGAGAGAGAGAGAGAGAGAGAGGGAGAGAGAGAGAGAGAGAGAAAGAGCGAAAGAGAGAGAGAGAGAGAATGCTCAAAAGGACGAAGGTTCCTTGTTGCCGTAAGCACCTGCGTTGTTACAAATCTGTTCAATACCAGCCGTCCCTCATGTTTCGTCTTCATGTTTACCCGTCGTTTCCAGACGTGCCCCTGTTACCATGTTCAGGTTTTCTTGCGTGGCCTCCTCCTTGAATGGCTTTCCGGGAATCTCGCGAGAGCTTTTTGGGGCTTCTGGTGTTCTTTGAGTGCTTGTTGGGTTCTACTGGAAGTTCTTTGGGGCCACCGTGGTACCTTGTTGCCGCGAACGACGTCGGTTACGCAGAAATGCCAAACCGTGATTGCGTGGGCGTGAGTTTTCCTTCAGGGAGCAACGCCACCCCTGTGGCGGTGAGTCAGACATGCAAGAGAACTACACGACACAGTTTTGCAGACCGGTGCGTCGGCCTCGCACGCGCTGCACCGAGTGAGCGAGGACGAGGCCGTTCGAGCGCTAAGCCGCACTTGTCGCTGCCGCGTTCGGGGCGGCGCGTGCGGGGCGCTTCCGGGTTTTCTTAGAGGTCCTTTTGGGAAGTGTGGGGGCCCTTATGGGCTGTTTCGGAGGGCTCTGGCAGCTGGCAGTCGTGGGGCTCTGCGTGGGCTTCTTGAGGTTGTCTTGGAGCTTTCTTGGGAGCGTCTTGGGGCCGTGTTGGGCCGTCTCGGGGCCCTCTTGGGCCGTTTTGGGGCTATCTTGGGCCGTCGTGGGGCTCGCTCGGGTTGTTTTGGGATCTTCTTGGGACTTTTTGGAGGCCTCTGGATCCGTTTTGGGGCGACTTGGGGGGCCTCTTGAACCGTTCTGGGGCCCTGGAAATCAAAAAAGCGAATATGGCTAAACATGTTCGTTTGTCCTAAGGCATGGAATGATTGTGGCTTACTTGGCGTTCTCTTGCGGTTCTTCGGGGCGTCTTGGGGGGGCCTCTTTGACCGTCTTGGAGTCACTTGGAGCCTTTTTCGGCGTTTTGGGAGTCCCTTGACCTGTCGTGGAGCCATCTGAGGGCATCTTGGAGCGCTCCTGGGCCGTCTTGGAAACGTATTGGACCTCTTAGGGGCTGCCTTGGGTGCCTCTTGGGCGCCCAGTGGTCGGAATTCGTTCGTTGGGGGGGAGGCCACGGGCCCTGTAAACATGTATGAACAGGGGTCGATGTATGCCACATAGTCATGCCTACCTGTACATATAGAGGGATCAACGCATGCATGTGTGAAGGTATGTATGTATGCATGTATGTATGTATGTTTGTATGTGTGAATGTATGCATGCATGCATGCATGCATGCATGCATGCATGCATGCATGCATGTATGTATGTATGTATGTATGTATGTATGTATGTATGTGTGTATGTACGTATGTATGTATGTATGCATGTATGTATATATGTGTATGTATGTACGTACGTACGTGCGTATGTATGTATGTATGTATGTATGTATGTATGTATGTATGTATGTGCGTGCGTGCGTGCGTGCGTGCGTGCGTATGTATGTATGTATGAATGCTTGTATGCATGCATGCATGTGTGTGTATGTATGTATGTATGTAATGGTATGTAATGTAATGTAATGTAATGTAATGTAATGTAATGTAATGTAATGTAATGTAATGTAATGTAGTGTCGTGTAGTGTAGTGTAGTGTAGTGTAGTGTAATGTAATGTAATGTAATGTAATGTAATGGATGTATGTATGAATGTATGTATGTATGTATGTGTGTAGTTATGTGTGTATGTATGTATGCATGCATGCATGTATGTATGTATGTGTGTATGTATGCATGTATGTATGTAATGGATGTGTTTATGTATGTTTGTATGCATGCATGCATGTATGCATCTGTATGCATTCATGTATGCATGCATATATGTATGCATATACGTATGACTGCATGCATGCATGCCTGTATGCATGTATGTATGCATGTGTGTATGTCTGCATACATATATGTGTATGTGTATGTATGTAGGTGCATGTATATGTATGTGTGTATGTATTTATTGATGGATGGATGGAGGGCTATGTGTATGCATGAGTGCATACACGCACGTACGTATGTGAGTATGTCTGTAAACATATGCCTGCATGGATGCATGCATGCAGGCAGATGTCTGCATGTATGCATGCATGCATACGTGCACGTACGTACGCAAGTATGTATGTATGCATGCATGCATGTGTGCATGTATGTATGTACGCACGTACGTTCGCATGTCTGTATGTGTGTATGTATGTAGGTATGTATGGTTGTCTGCATGCATGCATGCATGCATGTATGTATGTATGTATGTATGTATGTATGTATGTACGTACGTATGTGTGTATGTATGTATGTATGTATGTATGTATGTATGTATGTATGTATGTATGTATGGATGTATGTGTGTATGTATGTATGTATGTATATGTGTATGTGTGCGTACATGCATGTATGTAGGTGTGTGTTGTGTGTGCATATATGCGCACGTGTATATGTGTGTACGTACTACGTACGTACATACGTACGCACGTACGCATGTATGTATATACGTATGTATGTACGCATGCATGCATGCATGTACGTATGTATGTATGCATGTAAGTATGTAGGTATGTATGCATGCATGTATTTAGGTAGGTAGGTCGACAGGCCAGTAGGTAAGTCGGCAGGTAGGTCGGTAGGTATTAATGTATGTATGTGCACGGATGCACAGAGAGATATTCGCAGGCAGGGATCGACGCGTATGCCGTCAACGGAGACCGAGGTAGAGCTTGCCAGGAGGTGAAGAAGAGAAACACGGAAGAAAGAGGTGATTTGGGATAGAGGGGGGAGGGCAAGGAGGAGGAGTTGGTGGACGAGGACGAGGACGAGGACGAGGACGAGGATGATGATGCTGATGATGATGATAATGATGATGATGAGGAGGAGGAGGAGGAGGAGGGGGAGGAGGAGGAGGAGAAGGAGGAGGAGGACAGAGAGGAGAAGCAGGATGTTGATGCGGAAGAGGATGTGGAGGAGAAAGATGGAGAGGGTGGCATTGAGGAAGTGGAGGAGGAGGAGGAGGACGAGGACGAGGAGGACGAGGAGGAGGAGGAGGAGGACGAGGGCAACGAGGACGAGGACGAGGGCGAGGACGAGGAGGAGGACGAGGGCAACTAGGAAGGCCCCAGCCCAAAAGCCAGGGGAAGGGGTGGGGCGGCGCGCCGTGCCAGGGCCGCGGCGCCTGCGCGCCTGAGGCGGACGGGCCACGCGGCGGCACGGCGCCACCACGGGAGGAGCTTTCCGCGTCTCCTCCGCCTCCTCCACGAATCCTCCCCGCCCCCTCCTCCTACTCCCTCCTCCTCCTCCCCTACTCCTCCTCCTCCTCCTCCTCCCCCTCCTCCTCCTCCTCCTCCTCCTCCTCCTCCTCCTCCTCCTCCTCCTCCTCCTCCTCCTCCTCCTCCTCCCCTAACGCCCCCTCCTCAGAGCGGAGCCGAGCGGTGCGGCCCACCGCTGACGGGCTTGGGCCCTTCTCGATCCCACCGTCTCCTTTTCTGTCCGCCCTCTTGGAGGGTGGCATGTGCCGCGACCTGGCTGGGAGGCTGGGTCACCAACGCCCGCCTCCAGGATTTCGCGAGCGGTTGAGTGTGTGTGTGTGTGTGTGTGTGTGTGTGTTTGTGTGTGTGTGTGTGCCTTAGGTTGCCGCGCCCCCTGACCCAACGAATGGCCTGTTCCCCTCTTCCCTTGGCTTCCCCGCTTCTCCTCCTGCTACTCCTCATCTCTCTTGCTCCTCCTCTTCCTCCTCCTCATCCTCATCCTCCTCCTCTTCCTCATCCTCCCGCACTCACTCACTCACTCCCTCCCGTCCTCTCTCCCTCCCCCCCTCCCTCCCTCCCTCCCTCCCTCCCTCCTTCCCAGGGTTCCCGTCCGAGCTTGTTCAGCGCCTGAGCCCGCTCGGCAGCCGAGCGGGCCTGATCCTAAGCCCTTTCGTCGCTCGGGGCTCGGGTAGGGTCAGGCGCCGACGGTTCCACGATCGAGGGGCGTGGCGACAGGGGGGGGGGTACGACAACTGGTACAATATGCAGCTGGTGTTGGCCACGCCGCCTGGCGCTCTTCTCGATAGGACGGGCGCCTCTGGGGCCGGGGGGCCGCGGGGAGAACCAACCACGTGAGATGATTTGTCCTCCTTCTGCTGATCCGCCTCCTGTCTAGTCCGACCTTTTCCTCCTACCCCCCTCGCCCGTGAGGACCGCCAAAAAGCCTCGCCCCCCGTGCAGTTTCCATCAAGCAGGTTGCGTGGGTTCTCTACCTACCATGAGGCCGTCGAAGGCACCGGAGGGGGCCGAGGCCCTCCCTGCGGTCTCTCGGCCAACGAAGACGGCCTTAGGGAGCGTTGCCAAGGCACTTCCATCTGAGTGCAACCTTGGCACCTACCATGACGGCGGCAGTTGCCATCCACGCGGTTTTCCTCCCCACCTACGGGATGCGGGTGCGGGCCCTCCTCGAGAGGATCAAGACGAAGGAAAAGGCAGGCAAGGCGGCCTAGCTTCCCTTAGTTCATCGCGCGGTGATGCCAGTCACACCAGTCGTCCTTATGGCGCCGTCGTCGCTCCCCTCCCCTCCCCTTCCCCTCCCCCTGTCGACGGGCGTGGCCCCACCCCCCCCAGGCTTCGACGCCGCGCCGCCGCCGCCGATGCCCCCCCCCCTCGCGCCGCCTTTTTGCGAGAGGAGGGCGCCGCGACCGGCCAGCAGCACGGCGCCCGCCCCCCCGCGGGGCAGGCCGCGTGGGCGCCCTCGCGGAGGCCGCGCCCGGGGAACGCGGGTGCCTTTCGGAGAGCCAGAGGCTTGATGTCAGAGGAGGAGAGCAAGGAGGATGTGGAGGAGGAGGGGTGAGGAGGGGTGAGGAGGAGGAGGAGGAGATGGAAAAGGAGGAGGAGGAGAGGACCCTTGCACCAGGGGGAAGAAATGGAGGATGAGGAGGAGGAAGGATGATACTGATGATGTTGATGATGATGATGATGGTGGTGGTGATGATGATGATGATGATGATGATGAGGATGAGGATGAGGATGAGGATGAGGATGAGGAGGAGGAGGAGGATGATAATGAGGATGAGGATGAGGATGAGGATGATGATGATGATAATAATGATTATGATGATGATGGTGGTGGTGATGATGATGCTGGTGGTGATGATGATGATGATGATGATGGTGATGATGGTGGTGGTGATGATGATGGTGATGATGATGCTGATGATGATGCTGATGCTGATGCTGATGCTGATGATGAGGATGATGATGATGCTGATGATGATGATGGGGAGGAGGAAGAGGAGGAGGCGGATGATGATGATGATGATGATGATGATGATGATGATGATGATGATGATGATGATGTGGTGGTGATGATGATGATGATGATGATGATGATGATGCTGATGATGATGATGATGATGATGATGGTTGGTGATTATGATGATGATGCTGATGCCTGATGCTGATGCTGGATTCGATTCTGATTGCTGATGCTGATGATGATGATAGGATGATGTGATGATTTATGATGATATATGATGATGATGATGATGAATGATGATGATGATGATGATGAATAATGATGAATGATGATGAATGATGATGATGATGATGTATGATGATGATGCTGATGATGATGATTATGATGTAGAAGGAGGATGAGGAGGAGCAGCAGGAGCAGGAGGAGGAGGAGGAAGAGGGAGGGAGGGAGGGAAAGGGAAAGGGAAAGGGAAAGGGAGAGGGAGGGGGAGGGGGAGGAGGAGGAGGAGGAGGAGGAGGAGGAGGAGGAGGAGGAGGAGGAGGAGGAGGAGGAGGGGAGAAGG